>CM067312.1:32815607-33268107 GCA_034231615.1 Meghimatium bilineatum | reverse complement strand
ATATAATATAATATAATATAATATAATATAATATAATATAATATAATATAATATAATATAATATAATATAATATAATATAATACGAGGCGTGTTCAAATGAAAACGGGACTTGTTACACCACGCGTGATAGAGCGCACTGATATTGATGACATTTTGCACTAGTAATGAGTATCCAATAATTTACATACGGTCACATGTTCATCTTCCCAGCATGCATATGTGCTGCAGAAGACTGTTAACAATATGGCGGGTGTGATTCCGAACCCGTCCAAAGTGAATCAGCGTGCTGTGATCCAGTTTCTTTCATTTGAAGGATGTCAAGCAGTAGACATTCATCGGAGAATGAAGGCAGCATATGGTGACAAATGTTTGTCGAGGACCAGAGTGATGGAGTGGGTGCGTATGTTTAAAGACGGACGTGAGTTAACGGCAGATCTTGCACGGCCAGGTCAGGCGCATATTGTTGCAACAGAAGAAGCCATAGCCGTGCTTGATAAAGCAGTACTGACTGACCATCAAGGCTAAGCGACCAGGCAGACTTTCTCAAGGTGTGATTCTTCTCCACGACAACGCTCGTCCGCACGTCGCAAAAATTGTGCAGGAAACATTGGCAAAGAAGAATTGGGAAGTTCTTCATCACCCAGCCTATAGTCCCGATTTATCCCCGTGTGATTTCCATTTGTTCGGACCGTTGAAGAAAGCACTAAAGGGACAGCGATTCAACAGCGACGCAGACGTGAAGACAGCGGTGACCACATGGTTCAGAGAACAGCCACGCAACTTTTTCTCGGACGGCATTCGACATCTACCTAAACAGTGGGATGCTTGCCTAAATGCATACGGAGATTTTTTCTGATGAACCCAGGTGCATTCTTATTCACAAGTGGTTGCTTTGTTCAATTCCGTTGAAAATATTAAATTGCGTATGATACTTTTTAAATAAATCCAGAAGTCCCGTTTTCATTTGAACACGCCTCGTATAATATAATAATATAATATTATCAGTTGTCATCATAATATTATCAATAACATCAGTTGTCGTGTGGACTAGCGTAGACGATCATGGATCTTCACAACTCTATATTTCCAGTATCTACTGTAAGAATCGTTGCTGCCTTTTTGCCTTGCTGCGATGTTAGACTATATTTTTTTGCACACTGCCGTCTTCGATCTATCTAGTCTCCGATCTATTTCAGAGTAATTATGTTCTCCTGACCTCCCTGTTATATAACGTGTCCAGAAAATAAAGATAGTCTCTTTCTGATATTACTGAGTGACCCCTGTTTCGCATTTGACACTTTTAGCGTCTTCTCGTTAGTTTTGCTAGCTGTTTATTGTATCAGCATTCTTCTATAGAACCATATCTTTGTTGGCTCTAATTTCCTACTATCCTTTTCATTCAATATCCAAAACGTGTATCCATCCACACATTAGAATCGGTGTTATGATACCCAAAAACTCTCCTTCCTACCACCAGATAAAAGGGACTTATTGCACAGTCTGTTTTCAATTTTGAGAACTTCTGTCTTTCTTGTCTTATTCTGCTTCTTATCCCTGACATTCGTTCATCTGTCATTTTTGTTGCTAAATATGTAAAGGTATCGAGCAATTTGTTCTTAAACATGAGACACCACTCGTACATCTAATGTTATGAGAGTGATGCATATTTTACATAGCATATCTTACTTACTTATACACATTACAATTTTGTCAACAGTATTTTATAATTGATCCATATATCGTTCCCCCATAATTGATCAGTCGTCACGTAGATTCATTGTTACCATGTTCAAGTACTTCGAAATATGTTCACGCTCTAGTGGTCTTGCTGTCAATAAACAGGTTTTGTTCGGGTGTTATTAGATGGAATCTGCTGATGGGATCTGCTGATATTCAGGAAATCAGAAGAACCATACACTGAACACATTAGGTCACATCTATTATGTTGAAAACACGCCAATTTGCAACATAATATTACATAATTTAAATCTTAAACTACACAATTTCCCATTTTCAACTACAGTTTCCCATTTTCAACAACACAATTTCTTATTTTCATATACACAATTTTCCATTTTCAACTACATAATTTCCCATTATCAACTACACAATTTTCCATCTTAAACTATACAATTTCAATTTTAAGCTACGGTTTCCAATTTTCATCTACACAATTTCCAATTTTCAAGTACACAATTTCCGATCTCCAACTACACAATTTTCCATACCTAGCTATACATTTTCCAATCTTCGTTTACACAGTTCCCAATATTTAACTGTACATTTTCCCACATATTTGACTGTACATTTGCCCCATACTGTACATTTTCCCATATCTTTAATTGTACATTTGCATCATTTTAACTGTACATTAGCCCGTATCTTTGATTGTACATCAATAGTGTTAACTGTACATTTGCCCTATCTATAATTGTACATGTGACAAAGCTTTAGCTATACATTTGTTTCATCATTATCTGTGCATTTTCCTTATCTGTAACTTTACATTTGCCACATCTTTCACTGTACATGTGCTGCATATTTAATTGTACATTTTCTACAACTTATCATTAACATTACTTTCTTATCTCTAATTTATTTCTTGTTTTAAATTGATGGTCTTTCTGTCTGATGTCTACGGCCTTCCTTTCTTATCCTGAACTGTGTGAGTCTCTATTTCTCGAACTGCCTCTCACAACCGGTCTGCCGTTTCCATCGATCGGTCCACGACGTAGATCCAACTTCCCTTCTCAAGGCTTGGTATCGGTGCCAGAAATGGTAATGCAATTTTATGCAGGTCTCCGACCATTTGTTGAAATCGTGTGGTGCCACTCCAACCGTTATTGATGAGTACAGTTGATCGAATACTGCATATGAATGCTACATTTAGAAATATTTTCTACAATATAGTGGCTTGTCATATTTCTGATGATGTGTTGTCGAAATAAGACATTTCTTAGGTATGCGCGAATTATTGACATAGTCCATTGGTTTGCCACTCTGTGGATATGATGATAGCAGATTGAACCTTCTCACGTTTTATAGTAATGGTAAGTAAAACTGTAAGCACTGCAAGTTGTTTCTCGTCATCCTTATCAAACTGATATATTGATTTCAGCACCGAGTTGCTTCTATCATCCTTTTATATTACTGTTATATTACTATAAGCACGACTTGTTGCTTCTGTTAACATTGTCAACAATTGTTAACATTATTAACATTGTCAATGTTAACATTTTCAAGTTAATATATGGATATTAGCACTGCTTCTAATATCTGTGTTAGTTCTGTTATGTAGAAGTAAGAACTACTAGCTAGTTCGTTATATCAGTCTGATTATATAGTATTATAGTGTAAGTATAGTTCACATCATATCAATATGTGGATGTAATCACGAGTTACATTCGATATATAGATGTAGTACAGTTCACATCAAATCGGTATGTGGATGCACAGATTATTCATATCAGTGGAATGCAAAAAATGCAAAGATATTAATTCATCCTATAATTCTCAACATGTTGCATTTTCATGACAATTCTTATTGAAAAATATCCACTGTAATGTAGTCGTATTTGGGCAATATAAGTTCCAGTCATCTGTATTGTGAATGTAATGAAACTAATTTATATCAGACGGTCATCTGTATTGTGAATGTAATGAAACTAATTTATATCAGACGGTCATCTGTATTGCGGATGTAAGGAAACTAGTTTACATATAAGATAGTAAGAAACATACATGAAGAGTGGGGAATGCCAGATGTCTCTCTGAAATGTATCTGCTAGGATGAGTGAGAGGGGGAGCATAGAGCTTCCGGAAGTCTCGTGTATTTTAAAAAGTTACCAATATAAAACACTATTTGTATTACAGAGAATCAGTTGTCAGGCAAATGGTTGCTATTTGAACGGATCTGCTTCAAATTATGTTTGCTACATTATGATTTTTCTTTATTAATAAATCCTCGATGCTTCTGTATTGTATTATTTGTATTACATACTTGGTTGAGGCATTGTAGAATTGCAATTTTCAACTATCTTTAGTAGTATCTAACTGTGGGTGGTTTTTAATAATTTATTTTAATTTATAAATAAAATTTTGTAAGTTACACCACATAGTATTGGAATATTACTATTGTGACTACACAAGTAATGAAATATTGCTGATGAGACGATACACTTAATGGAATATAACTAATGTCACTACTTAATTTTTGAAATGTCACTGATGTGGCGGTGAATACCTTCAAATACTTCGGATCCAGTATATGCAGCGATGGTAAATGCAAAACAGAACTAAAAATAAGGCTGGAGATGGCTTTAGCGTCCTTGTCAAGGCTAACTGTGATTTGGAAAAGCAACATCAGTGTTGGAGTGAAAATCAAACTGTATAGGTCGCTGGTGCTTTCCGTTGTGTTGTATGGTTCTGAGAGTTGGACACTCACTGTGGACATGGAGAGAATATTACAGGCTTTCGAGTATAAATGCTACAGAAGAATTCTACGAATTTCCTATAGGGAACATAAGACCAATGTGTACGTAAGAAATAAAGTAGAGATGTGTGCAGGTGTCCAGGAGCCATTTCTTTCAATAGTGACACGACGAAAACTAGCATGGTTCGGGCATGTATGCAGGCACGATTCCTTGTCAAAAACAATACTGCAGGGAACTGTCGAGGGTGGAAGAAGCAGAGGAGGACAAATAAAGACATGGACAGACAACATCAAGGAATGGACAGGGCTAGATATTTCCACACTCATCCGCATCGCTGAGGATAGAATTCGCTGGAGGACTCGTGTGCTGAAGCTTCCAATGTGGTACCCTACGACCCTGAAGGGTTATGGGTTTTATTGATTGATTGATTGATTGATGTGGCGGTACTCTTAATGAAAATGAAATATTACTGATGTGACGGTCCCCTTATGAAATATTTATGACATCAATACACACTTACTGAAATACTGTGCTGTTGGTCCACCACAAGTAATTTTGACCATTTGGTTTGACCATGTTTGATATTCAGAGTTATGTCTATGATAATGAGTTCGTAGATAGCTAAATACGTCCTATTCAGGCCACAAATATCATTGGACAGTTCGGCAATGAAATGACAATTGTAGATGGTTTCCTTACATCCACCGTGACTTTCTTGTTACTCTTCGCTGTTGGGCTGCTGCTTATCTCTTCTTTTCATAAGATGCTGCGCCTTTTTTGACAGTAGAGTGGACTTAGCTGTGATTTTGTAGTGTCTTCTCGTGTATCTTGGTTTATTTCATAGAGTTTCAGTGAAATCTTTAACAAGTCCGTATAGTACGTCTTTTGGCCACATTTGGAACGTATGTTTCTCTGCAACGCACTATAGAGAAATATCTTTGCAATCCTCCGTGAATGAAAATCAGCCATCAAACCCACCAAACTAGACAAACTCATTATCGACATCAGAAATGATCATTTCAGAATTATCAAAGAAAACTACATTAGTACCATAATGAATCCTAGTTCATCTGTAGTTATCTCTGCCATTGTCATGTGAACTTGGTGGACAGTTGTTACTTGTCATATTATATTGTTAATGTGTTTTTGGTAAAGACCTTTTAGTTATAACGTCGAATTGTTTCTGTGACATGTGAAGTCATTGCGTGACACTGTGGTTTTCAGCCTTGGCAGTCATGCCCTGGCTGGACTATTTTGTACCTTTCGGTCCAGTGTCTCCGTCTTCCATCGTACTTTTGTGTCAGGATGTGTTATTGTTTGTTATTATGTATGTTATTAGTGATTAGCAAAACTTCATTGCGCTTTATCGCAGTGATTACCAAGTATCGATTTCATGCATTCAAGCGATGGATCGAGACATCTCAAATTGTTTAAACATGTTCCTCGCTTCGGCACGTCAATTTGTTGTATTCATTGAAATATTGAAATCATGACATTAGCTACTTTTTGTAGTCATTGAAATAGTGATATCATGACATTTGTTGCTTGTTATATTCATTCAAATGTTGAAATCATAACATTTGTTACGTGTTGTACTAATGTTCTTTCAAATGTTACAAATCATGACATTTGTTACTTGTTGTATTAACGTTCATTCAAATGTTTAAAATCTTGACATTTTCCTGCTTGCTTTATTCATTCAATTACTAAAAGCAATAATTATAGCCGTAACTTGTGACAGAATAAGCTTAATCTCACTCTCTTTTTAAAGGTTATTCGCGTGTATATAACTACACTGTACTTGGGTCAGTAGTTGAAACAACGGGCCTCATGAGCAAAGCAAGAAACTTCGTCCCCAACGCATCCACCAACTAACTCGCAGCAGCACGTCTATCTTCTGTAATGAATTTTGAAAAGCTGTTTCCGCAGACAACGCAGCTCTCTCTTCACTCGCTTACACCTCCCACTACAGCTCTTCCCCCTCCCCCAAGCCTTCTAAACTTTCATGCATTTTGATTATCAGATATGAGGCCTCTGGAAATCGATGCCTCTATGTTGGAACTCTCATGTACCCCCCTCGCACACCGGGCAACGAAGAGAATAATGTTCCAACCACGTATTCGTGCATAACAAAACCAGAGATGACAAATATGAAGAAAACCCGCACTTGTCTCTCCTAGAGTTATTGTGCTCCTGTTGAATATTTATTATGGGTTCAGCCATTATGTATCTGCTTTCATTGAATCACTGTATTGGCAGTAAGTTGACAACATTGAAACCTTTATTGTTGTGAAATATCCTTGGCGAACTTTAGTCAAGCAGTAAATTCTAGGAAGGAAGAGTACACACACTGCAGAATTATCTACCAAGTTCCATCTGGCAGCTACTTTTACAGGCATTCTAGAGCAGTTCGGCACAATATGGAAGTAGTTCAGGACAGCAGTTTAAGTGTCTTGATAGTCAAAGGACAGCAGTTTAAATGCCAGACTTAATTCGGAACATTTATTTGTTTAAATTTGTGTTGGTGTGGTCCTTGCTGTGTTGCTGTCCATGTTGTTTTGGGTAATTATTGTTTCTTTCTGTTCTCAAAACCCGTCCTTTTTTCAACAAAACCAGATTCCCTGACTACATGTTTACACGTACGTCATTGTAACCTTGAACTTCACATTGTTTACATGCCTGCGTTATAGTTACTCTGAGGCACATTGTCTTACTGTTTTTATTGGTGTTTTTTTTCACTTTGTTTTGTATATTCCGAATAAAGACCTAACGGTTCGAAACGTTGAGAATGTCTTGTGTATTTTTATTTGAATTTTTTCTGTGCTTTCACCCCATAGCCCCTAGTGATAGTCTGTCAGCTGTCATAAAGTGAACCTTCTAAAACATGTGTAAGTACTATAGGTAGTCAGGGAATCGCAGTGTCTAGATAACTCTCCTGTAAGAGAGTCACATGTATCTTGTATATAGTAAATTAGCAAGTTATAGTGTTTTGTTTCTTATGCCACAGATGTTTATTTGTAGAATGTTAAGCAACCAATTGACTACAGGTTATGCCGAATTTCTCTATGGCTCTAGGCATGTAACGAAATGTTCATGACAAAAGACTTGTTACTGTGCCTTTATGATGAGCCAGGAAAACAGTACAGCCAGTTTCCACCTCCCCAGTGCTTCTCTAGCTCCATCCCAACCACAGAAGGCGCATACATATATACAAATAAAAAAATGTTTAAAAAAACACAGATCAACACACAAAAAGAGCAACAAAAAAACAATAATTGCATAGATGACGTTCTACAAAGCTTCCACAAGAAAGCCTCAATATAACGAGTGCCATCTACGATTTTCTATTGAATGGATGGTTGTCTAGCGGGCTATTGGTGATACCATCAGACATTCCGTACGCGGTGATCTGCTCCAACATTGTGCTAATCAGAGAAAAAAAGCGTGTCGAAAATGAACGGCTGTCAGGGCCCAGGTTACAGTGCTTGAACTCGCCTAGCTACACTTGAAACTACAAGCAATAATTATATACACAGATAGCTCAGTTAACAGAAACACAAATAAAAGCGGTTGGGGTTTTGTTGCCTACAGAAGCGTCGTGAAGTTGGTTGAGTAATCTTCAGCATACTCCATTTATTCCACTGTCACATCGAGCATGAGGATGGAGATAGTAGAAGTTACAGCAGCTCTTAATTGGTTGATAACTGATACATCAACACACTCGGTAATACTCACAGACTCTCAAAGCATGTTGCGCAAGATAGAAAAGTTCATGTTAAGAAAAGATTGGTGGGACCTATTGAACAACTCAATTGTCCATACCATTACATGGATATACTGCCCTGGTCATGCTGGATTCAGAGGAAACGAGAGAGCCGACTTATTGACAGGCAATGCGGCGATAGACGGCACATTGCTGAGAAAAGATAAAGCAGACTTGATTTAGGCAGTAAAAATTCATTTCAAGATGAAGATGATGTCTATGAGTCTGAGAACGTACACACACAGAGAATGTTAGAAATGGGAGTATCTAGAGGTGAGGGGGTGAAAAGGGGATTTTTTTGAAGGCCCCAAAGATACGCAATCAACACCTGACGGGGACTCTGAGTCTACATACACTGGGATTGCTGCTGGAACGGATGGGGGAGCACTTAACATCTCTGTACTTAATAACACCTTTCTGTTATTTCCGTTTGTTTTAGTTTTTTTTGCGGAATGTCCCGTTTCGACCGCAACGTGGAAATTGTCCCTGTTATTGTTGTTTTTTTTTTGTAAAATGTTTTTACATTTAAAAAAAAATGTTGATAGTTAGTATTACAGTACCATTATTAGCTTAATATACTTTATCGTGTGATAGTGACTATCATATCCATAATCATTACTTTCTCAGACGTTTGTGGTACCATTATTTAATGCTGATATAACTGTGTAAAGGGACCCGAAGCAATGTTGCAGATACGTGTGGCCGAGGAGGAGGGCGTTTTTATCGTATGGGTCTCAAACCTGCCCGTTACATGAATGGAACAATGTACATTCGCTGGAATTATATTTATAACAGAACTTCAGAAGTTTAATTTGATATGTAATTTGTTAAAGCTAAGGGGGGGGGGTGGGGAAGGGGGGGATGGAAATATAAAATATCTAATGAATGATACTAGAGATTTTAAAAACATGTTATACCTTAACAAACAGTTATATTCTCAAATTAGAGATTTGTATCCAGCGTAGTTTGATTTGTTATGGTCTCAAATTAGAGATTTGTATCCAGCGTAGTTTGATTTGTTATGTTTTCAAATTAGAGATTTGTATCCAGCATAGTTTGATTTGTTATGTTCTTAAATTAGAGATTTGTATCCAGCATAGTTTGATTTGTTATGTTCTCAAATTAGAGATTTGTATCCAGCATAGTTAGATTTGTTATGAAGTCATCTCTAGAGTATGAAAAATACGAAAATGAACAAAAATAAGTACAAGTGTAACCAATATTAAGTCAATAAAACAAATTTAATATTGATAACACTTGTAACTATTTCTATTCACTTTGATATTTTTCTTGTGTTACCTCCAATGAAGGGCATGTCCAGTTTCGTGTTATTTCCCTACTCTGGAGATATTTTCCTATGGAAAATACCACTAAGAATTGGTAACAGTTCATGTAGGCGACATAACTGCTGATTACGCGATTTGATTGCGAGTAACTTTATGGTTATTGCCCTTTATCAGGATAAAGAAGATACACAGCAACAATAAGTGGTCATGAGATTCAATATGCATTCTATGAAATACTCTTTACAGCTTGGATTGGTTTCACTAGTCATGTTTGCAATCATCATGCATCGCGATGTCTCTATCATTATTAAAATCACAGATTCCTTCAGGATTATAAGCGTACTGCATTCGATGCATCTACACACAATCGAGGTATATAGAAACTGTAGAGGATTTAGCAACACACATAGTCCTACAACGAGTGTCTCTAGTGATGCGCATCAGAAAAGAGAAATGGTAACAGGTCTAGCATTGTTTTGTGTGGACTTGTATGTGTAACATACGTACACAATTGTAGTGCTTTCTAAAGGAAATGTGTAGAAGCCATTTATAAACATTTGAGGGACTACCTATATGTTACAACTATTTGTTTTTCTTGATTAGAAACTCCTTTCACAACACGTGGGGCATTCCTTAAGTGTTCCGCTCTCCCGTCAGCAGCCATATCAGTGTATGTAGACTCAGAGTCTCGGTCCAGGTGTTTAATGATCTTCGGGACTTTCCAAAAGATTTACTTGTCCTTCCCTCGCCTATAGATACTCCCATTTCTAACATTCCTTGTATGTGTACGTTCTCAGCCTCATTGACATCGTTTTCATCTTGAAATGAATTTATTACCGCCTTGATCAAGTTTGCTGCCGTCTATCACCGCATTGCCTGCCAGTAAGTCGATTCTCTCGTTTCCTCTGACCTCAGCATGACCAGGACATTATATCCATGTAATGGTATGGATAATTGAGTTGTTCAATAAGTCCCACCATTCTTTTCTTAGCATGAAATTTTCTATCTTGCGCAACATGCTTTGAGAGTCTGTGAGTATTACCGAGTGTGTTGATGTATCAGTTATCAACCAATTAAGAGCTGCTGTAACTCCCTCTATCGCCATCCTCATGCTCGATGTGACAGTAGAATATGCTGAAGATTTCTCAACCAACTTCACGCCATTTCTGTAGGCAACAAAATCCCAACTGCTTTTATTTGTGTTTTGTTAACTAAGCCATATGTGTATATAATTATGTCTTGTAGTTTCGAGTGTGGTTGGGCGAGTTCGTGCACTTTATCCGGGCCCTGACACTCCTCCATTGTCGACAGGCTTTATCTACTTGTATTATTACTTTAGTCAGTGATTTTTTTCTCAGTGTCCCCCTTCACACATTCACTGCCTTTCCTATTTCGTCAAATTCACATACTCTTCGCAGTGTGTTTTCATCATCTGCCATCGGTGATCTTCCACGCTTGGTTTTCCCTTTGTCTCATCTAGAAGTTGGTGTACTGGTTGGTGGTTGTATTCTGTGGCTTTAAGGTACCTAACCTGTGATACCTGATGTCGCACTCTAATGCTGGGGAGATCAAGCAGAAATCTCATAGCAGAAATGGGTGTATCCCTAAGTACTTTTTCCATTCTATCGACTTGTGTCGGTGACAGTGTTAGTAGACCGAGGCCATAATCTATGACGGATAACACCATCACTTGCAGAAACAGACCAATTGCTGCATGTCAAAGGTCGCCATAAGCTTGATACCACTAATCCCCTTTTAGCCTTCTGAATCATATTTGTGATGTGTTTGTTAAATGAGAGACTTCTATCAATGGTTATCTCATGATATTTAAGGTCCTGTTTTCTTCCAATGAATGAGCCCATTAATGAATCCATGAAACTGACAGCCGGCAGTGTGTCCCTGACCAGATTATTATTTAAAGAGTTCCAGACGACCTTTTTTTCGAGCGATTGATCACAGCGTTGTATGTTCTGCACCATATCGACAATTGATCTAGTTCACACTGTATACTGTCAGCGATATCTGTTCTGTTCCAGCCCATGTGATATAGTAATATATCATCAGCGTATGTTAGAACTCTACAATTACTTGCGGTTGAGTAATTCTCATTGTATACATATTAAACAGCACTTAGGACAGAGGAGATCCTTTTGGCAGACCAGGTGCTATTGTTCTGATCTCAGACGTCCAGGATCCGCTCCTCAGATCAACGTTTCTGCAGATTATCATATCTGCTATCCAGCGTATGATCCAGGGATGGATATCATGTTCCCTCAACATGTTGACAAGATGGGTATAAGTAACTTTATAGTACGCATCTTCTACGTCTATTGCAGCAACTACAGATTCTTCTTTATTCTGAAAACCTTCATAAACGTCAAATGCAAGAACTGCTTCATTTGTGTCTGTGTTTCTCCTGGGTCTGTATGCACCTAGGTTGTTTGGGAGAATGCTTTTGATCTCTATTTCCCTGGTAATGCGTCTAGCGACAATTATTTCCAGAATCTTACCGTACACATTCTGCAGTGTGATGATGTGATAACCTTTTATGTCCGTAGAAACGTTGCCTGGTTTTGGTACGGGTATAAGATAGTTATGTAGCCACTCCTCTGGTACTACTCCTGTTTTCAGACTAGCATTATAATCGTTTGTCATCTTAGCTAGCATATTCTCCACAATGTCCTTGAGTAAGATGTACTTCATTCCTTCCGGGCCTAGGACTCCATCGGATGTATTCTTAATTGTAAGTTGCACTTCTTCAATATCTGCAAGCTGATCTTCTTTGTCACTGATATCCGTGACGGATATCAGGTTACGCAGAATATCTTTGCGTTGATGTAAGTCAGCCTGATTAGTTTGTTGAAGATATCTATCAAAGAAGGCTCTGCCTTACATCTCATCTGATGTCAGTGTCTGTCCTGAGACGTCCCTCACGCTTGTGCTGGATTTCATTTCTGGTCTCCGCTTCATTGATCTATGTAACTTCCGGTACCTGTCTGATCCTTTTTTTTCACCGTGACCTCCTCAGTAAATTTTTTCCAACTCATCTTCTTTGCTTCTTAGGAAACTTGTTTAAAAGCCCCAATTGTTTCCTTCATTACACTCTGTGCCTCCCGTCTATCACTGAGTGTGATTTGTGCCTGTTTCATTTTGTGTTGCCAATCCTTGATCACTTGCTTTTTGAGTAACCATGTTGCCTCTGTCTCTTTAGTTCACCATGGGGGCTGTTGAGTCTTAGGTCTTACTCACTTGTGTACCTAAACCTTTTCCCTCAAGTTGCTAAGCACTGATTCTTTCGTGTGGACATTGCTCATGCTAAAAGGCTTGTGACTCTTGATCAATTTGACTTACCGCCCTTTCTAGAAACTTATAGAGCACAACTATTAGTATATTTTAGAACGCTGCTGTTTCTCTGCCGTGGTTAATTATCCATTTTGCAGTATTTTATTGTTCTTTGACCGCCTATCTCCTTTCCAAGTTATCATTGAAATGTGATTAGATATAGGTGTTTTATCTTGTGCTTTAAATAAACCTAATATAAAGCTACACCTTATTTGCTAATAAGGTTCATTTTGAACTTCAAACTGAACGGCTCTATACTATAAAATTGTAATTAACTAAATCATCATATTTACATTATGCGGTGTATATGGTGTATACTTTTTCTAATAGTACAGCAAACAGCTATAGCCTGAAAGTACGAAAATATGCATAATTTTACCATAAAAGTATAGTTACCCTCCACACCGGCGTGTCCGGGGACAAAAATAAGCTTTAAGATAAATTTTCGTAGTGATTCCCGCATTTTAGCCCTCTCTAACGACTCCACCCATCCCCTATGTACATCACCTGTTTCGTCTTTCTGAATTATACTAATTGAGTCACGTAGAGTGCACGTATGGGAGCATCCATGTTCACATGACTGTGTTCCCTGCACTCTTTATTGAGTGTAATGACGGTCTTGACTGTCTCTTGAAAGCCTATAGGAATAGGTATCTATATATATAACTTCTATTGTTACCTCTAGTTGATGGATAAGTTAGAATGAAACAATAACTTCTATTGTTACCTCTAGTTGATGGATAAGTTAGAATGAAACAATAACTTCTATTGTTACCTCTAGTTGATGTATAGGTGAGAATGAAACAATAAAAGGGTTTAAAAAGGTTTAAAAGCCGTAGAAGATTGACTTCACTGTACTCGGTTTCCCATATGTACTCCGTCCCTCTCAATCGGCACGCCGCCTGCCAAAAGTACCACTCATAGCACGTAACTCCGTAGCTTCACGTGATAATCCACAGGGATCTCAGAAAAAAATCCACCTTATAAACAAGACGACAGGAGTCGGATTCGAACCCGTGACCTCTTTAACACAAGGCGAACAGCTTAACCACTACGCCAGGGAGATTGTTACCTCTAGTTGATGGATAAATTAGAATGAAACAATAACTTATATTGTTACCTCTAGTTGCTGGATAAGTTAGAATGAAACAATAACTTATATTGTTACCTCTAGTTGCTGGATAAGTTAGAATGAAACAATAACTTATATTGTTACCTCAAGTTGATGGATAAGTTAGAATGAAACAATAACTTCTATTGTTACCTCTAGTGGCTGGATAAGTTAGAATGAAACAATAACTTCTATTGTTACCTCTAGTGGCTGGATAAGTTAGAATGAAACAATAACTTCTATTGTTACTTCTAGTGGCTGGATAAGTTAGAATGAAACAATAACTTATATTGTTACCTCTAGTTGATGGATAAGTTAGAATGAAACAATAACTTCTATTGTTACTTCTAGTGGCTGGATAAGTTAGAATGAAACAATAACTTATATTGTTACCTCTAGTGGCTGGATAAGTTAGAATGAAACAATAACTTCTATTGTTACTTCTAGTGGCTGGATAAGTTAGAATGAAACAATAACTTATATTGTTACCTCTAGTTGATGGATAAGTTAGAATGAAACAATAACTTATATTTGTTACCTCTAGTTGATGGATAAGTTAAAATGAAACAATAACTTCTATTGTTACCTCTAGTGGCTGGATAAGTTAGAATGAAACAATAACTTCTATTGTTACCTCTAGTGGCTGGATAAGTTAGAATGAAACAATAACTTATATTGTTACCTCTAGTTGATGGATAAGTTAGAATGAAACAATAACTTCTATTGTTACCTCTAATAAATATGTTCATATTCTAGCCCATAGATAAGGGGTGTTAACCCCCTCCCCAATCCTGACATTTAGTACAAGGGATCACGTCAAGAAGCGAAAAACTCATTTCCTCCTATCGGTCCCCCTTTCTTTCTACTAAAGAAAAATGTTTAAAATGATTGTTTAGGACAGGGGTGGGCAAACTTTTTGTGCAGAGGGCTGCATTGAAAATTGTAAAGCTATTGGAGGGCCGCATATACTAATATGTATATTTGGCAATATATATATATATATATATATATATATATATATATATATATATATATATATATATATATATATATATATATATATATATATATATATATATATATATATATATATATATATATATATATATATATATATATATATATATATATATATAATATAAATGTCAAATTGGGAAAAAATATTGTATATATAATATATAAGAATGTCGAATTAAAATTTCAATGGATTTCTGTGCAATATTAATTTGGAAAAATCATTTTTGACGATCGTCCGTTTATTTAAAAATGTGTTTGAGGGCAGCAAAATATCCAATGGCGGGCCGCATGCGGCCTGTGGGCCGTAGTTTGCCCACCCCTGGTCTAGGACATACTCAAGACGCAGGACCTATCTTAAGGCCGCGATTTTCGTTAGTCACTATATATATATATATATGATATATATATATATATATATATGTCTATACTGTGTGTCCGCCTGCCAACGTCAAACAATGAAATTCACGACAATAATCGAAAACTCGATGTAAATAGGCATATTTTGATTTTGCTGGTTGGTCTTCTATTGTTGAGGGTTACATGACAGCCCTGTTCACAATGTTAGATGTTTTTTGTAATGGTGTTTCTATTGTTGAAAACGCCGTCGAAGTCATGAATGTTGATTTGGTCGCGCCGTTATACTTTTAGATTTGTTGGCTATTACCTGCTGGCTCAGACAACCGTACGTTTTCTTGTGTCATTGTGTATGTATACATTCGATGGTTTACTTAATACTACAGGTAGCCTCCCCCACGCCGTTCGCAAATTCCTACCAGCTTTTATAACTGCCTAACTCGACGCGCACTATGTCTCTGTTACCGAGTTCAGGCGTGTTTTTAACTGTTTGATTTCCTAGTCCAGGTTGATTTGAAGGGGGGCCAATGTCACAGACTACCTTATCACAGGTCACAATATAAAGTGGTATAAAGCACCCAGTTGGAGATATAGAACACCGGTATAAACACGCGTTTCACTGCTAGAGTTGAATATCTTTCAAATATCCGGATGTAGTTCATGATTTAATGTGATAATTTAGACCGACATTTGTTCATGGATTTTCTTTAGTGTACTTGTGTCCCTTGTAGTGTATTTGTATGTGATTGTGTTTACTGTCACAGGTAAGAAACACAATTATTTGTTATATATAGCACATGCTGTTATTGTTATCTCTTTGATCAATTTATCTTTGATTTATTCTTATTTAATTTATCCTTGCTTATCTCTGATCCTGCACTGTTTTCACGATAATGCTCAGATCTTTCCTGATGTATGTAGCCCTACACTGCGACTATTTTCAAGGTAGTGTTCAGATATCCCCTCACCCACACTAATTTGTCCATGATCCTACACTCTTAACCGTTACCATGACGTAGACATCCCATATCGTAGACATCCCATATCGTTCATTGTAGCTAGATATCAACAAACTATGAATGTAAGACCATGTTAAAAGCAGAATATAAGAAATGTGGAAGCAAATGCATCCAACTTCAGAACCAAATGACCCCTACCGTCAAATTTCACGCAGGGAAAAAACAATAATATTCAGACTACGAACTGGCCGCAACAGACTGAGAAGTCGCATGTTCCGAAAACTGAGGATTTGTGAGACAGACATGTGCAACAGTGGACTGAGCCGACATATTGCAGAACATGTTCTTCATGCCTGTCAACTCTACCATGAAGAGAGCGAGAAAATATGGCATACTGAGACGTCACTACTTCTAAACTTGAAGGGTTCCATGGATGACCTGAAGCGAATCACACAATTCATTGACGCTAGTTAGTAAGTCGTCGGATCATCATCAGTGCAAACTGGACACGTCCATAGTTGCTCTGATCTCTCCTTGAGTGTATCCGCTATTACACTTCTGCTTACAGTACCGGTTCTATGCTGGTTGACCACCATTCGTCTGCGCCCTCCAAAATGTTCACTTCTAGCAACACCTCATTTCAATACCTGATCTTTAATCCTGGCTATTGAAAAAGCAACATCAGTGATGGAGTGAAAATCAAACTGTATAGGTCGCTGGTGCTTTCTGCTGTGTTGTATGGTTGTGAGAGTTGGACACTCACTGCGGACATGGAGAGAAGATTACAGGCTTTCGAGTATAAATGCTACAGAAGAATTATACGAATTTCCTATAGGGAACATAAGACCAATGTGTACGTAAGAAATAAAGTAGAGATGTGTGCAGGTGTCCAGGAGCCATTGCTTTCAATAGTGAAACGACGAAAACTAGCATGGTTCGGACATGACAAAAAAACAATACGGTCAAAAACAATACTGCAGGGAACTGTCGAGGGTGGAAGAAGCAGAGGAGAACAAATAAAGACATGGACAGACAACATTAAAGAATGGACAGGGCTAGATATTTCCACACTCATCCGCATCGCCGAGGATAGAATTCGCTGGTGGACTCTGTGTGATGAAGCAACCAATGTGGTACCCCTACGACCCTGAAGGTTTATGGGTTTATTGATATTGATTGATTGATTGAAAAAGAATCATCATCCACATTAGTCTCACTCTCGCGTGCTATCTCTCTTAAGGCGTTGAAAACATCAACGTGATCTATTGCTCCATTATCTTGTGCCACAATCGCGCATGACGCCAGCTGATCTACTCTTTCATTGTATCGAATAGCTACATGTCCCGGCACGAAAATAAATGTAACCATTTTCAGCCTCACCTTTCTCAAGGTCTCAATCCACTGTTCTCGAACAAGACCCACTTGTACCTTCCTAATCATACTCATAGAGTCACTCAAGATGAAGACCTGCGTTACCTTCTGTGTGCACAACCCACTTAAATGCCCTGGTCACCGCCATAGTCTTCATAGTCATGCTACTCGTAGTAACCGCAAAGGCACCACTTTCCATCCGGAGCGTTTTAACTTCGCACTGAGCTGTGAAGGCCCAAGCACTTCACTGAGGCTATTGACTCTGTAACGTGATATTTGACTGAAGAACGATGAAGAAGAAGAAGATATTCATGCTTAGACGTTTCAGAATTCTGAGGGTATATATCTTTCTATTTACTATCTTTTCCACAAAAGCTTTTAGGCGTTGTTGGGAGTTGAAGTATGCTGTCTTCGGTCAACTGTGTTGCACTTGTTATGGTTAGGCCTTGAATTTTTATCAATCTCTCTGTTTGAATCTTCCCATCTTGTTATTGGTCTTCCTCTTGCCTTGTAGCTGTTCTTTCTACTGTTGTATGCCTGGATAACTGGTTGTGATTGTTCCATTCGCATTAGGTGGCCGATCCAGTTTATCTGTTGTCTCTCTATATATTGTGTGCATGATAAGATCTTTACTATCCTTCTGATGACTTCATTTATCATTTGGTCTTTTCTAGTGATGTTTATACAATTTCCCATGCATTTCATCTCACATGTTGTAATCTTTTTCGTTAGTGTTTTTGTCTAGCACTGGTAACGTTACGTTGGTATAAAGATGTATGTTGTTTGGTCGCCATGTTTATTGCTGGGTTTTTAAGCAGTGGTGACAGTTACAGGTAAAGCATTTGCTTTTTGACAATTCATCTCAATTTCTCTTGTCTATTTTCCGTCTTCTGTAAAAATGCTTTCTAGACATTTAAATTCTGATGTCTGTTTTAGTTTTGTGCCACTACATACACATGTAGCTGTTTTGTTATTCTGTAAATTTTCATAGTTTCTGTTTTTGATGTGTTTATTTTCAGATTGTATTGTTTACAGGATGCCTGTAGTGAATTTGTGTGTCTTTGTAGTTCGTCTTCAGTTTAATATATTACGAGTTAGTTAGGCCATGATCATTTGTGAAGAGTTTATCGCGTAGAGAGTTACCAATGTCTCTTGATGTTTCTGTGAAGTGTTCGCCTCTTGCTTCTGTTTCTTTCGTTATCCTATCCATGTATGTAACAAACAGCAGCAGTGGTAGTACACTCATCCTTGTCTTACTCCCGTTGTAAACAGTAGGATGCGAATGATCTAAGGATGACTGCTGTTGGGGATATTGACAGCAATTATTGACGTTAATGATTCATTAACAAACAATACACACAGGGGCGCAAAAACCGAAGCACTGCCCCGGGCATAGCTCTCTCTTGTCTTGCGGTATTATAGCTGGTCACACCACTTGACTGACTTTGATCCTTTCTTTTCATTGGCTTCGACACAAAGTACACGCACAGTGAACAATCGTAAAATCGGGTTAGCCAAAACAAATGACGTAGACCTATTTTCGTCCTAGGTCGTAAATAGACTGATGTACGATCTTGCCTGACGACCTGACGTTCATTGGCGGTATTCTATCGTGGCGGTATTTCAACTCCGTTATATGGAGTTCCATGCTGATTAGTTTCATAGCTATTAGCCACGGCTCCATCCGCATGACAATGATCCTAGATTGTTTAATCACTATCATGTGCCGTCTTCAATACGAATATTCCCTGCAACTGATCGCTAACACCCTCTGTCTTTTGCTTTGGTGGTGCACACTACTAGATTGTAATCTGTCCGTCTCGTGATATTTCCCTCCCACTTGTAGACCCTATCTCTGGCTTCCTCTTGCTCACCTCCCCTCGACTCTACCATCAAGTAAGGCGTCATGTCGTTATGTCAATTCTTCTTCTTCTTCAGCGTTAATTCACAAATTCCCACTGGATATCTCTTGTAACAGGACAATGGTCATACAAGATTTCCAGTTGGATGTAGTACAGAGAATGGAAATGCGCTGTGTTGCCGTTTTATTTGCGCCAATGGCCCAACACATTCGTCTTCGGCGGAATGTCAATTCAATATGTACAAATACTTTATTGGTTTTTTTTTTGACCTTAAATTGGTCTTTCATACGAAGCAAGCGCTGTCAGAACTGTTTTTTTCTTTCTTCTTTTTTTCCACAACGGTCTTCCTATTAGGAGCCTACTCTAAATATTCATAACTCAAAGGCATCAATTCTGTTTTCTACTTATTTGTTGATTATTTTTATGTTTGTATGTTATGTGCGTATCTTGAAAAAGGCCTATTGGTCCGAAACGTCGATTTTGTCCTGTGTATTGTTATTTGTATGATTATATTCTGTGTTTTTTTATGTATACCATATTAATTCATGTAGACATCCGTCAGTGATAGTGTGTCAGTCGTCATCCAGTAGAACTCCATTACCTGCCTTCATCGTGAGTATTATTAACAAATGAAAAAACACGAAGCAAAGTCGGATCAGTAAAGCAACGTAACACTGCGCATATGATCTGCGCACAGGACTATTCTAGAGGTTGATTTGGCGCATAGTTAGATAATGAAGTAACAGTTTTCTTTCCCTACAGTTGATTATTTCTGTGCTTTTGTGCTGTTTGGGATTGCTATTCACAATGGTATACTGTATATACAGGTTTGTGCGTGAGCCAATGTTAAGTACTGTGAACACCAATATGATTATTGCAGCGCTGTTAATTGGCTGGCTAAGGTATTAATGGTCAAGTATAAAGAAATGACCCATGGAAATAGCCGGAGTGACCTAACGTAGGGACACTGTACACGGACAGTCGACAAGATAGATCATGGATTGACCCAGCACTTTGTTAACGTATTTACATTCATGAACTATCTTTGGCCAGCAGCGTATCTCACACATCCTCAGCTCCAGTAAAATGTTACAGGCAGGTTCATGTGAGAGCTCATTAGAATATTTATAATAACTGCCACCTCTAGCGAGGCTGTCAGTTGTAGAAGACATCTGCACATATTTCATTCGCTAGGTTTTTTATTATTGCTACATTTTCGTTGGTCATTATTTATATACTTGGAGTCGCATGTCAAAAAATAGCCAAGGCCATTTGAAAAAAGAACGGAAAAAAAATCAAAATCGACATTTTAGGTCTGGTTTACATTTTCTGTACACATGTCTGTACACCGGTGCCCGATCATACCACTAGGCCCCGAAAGAAATCAGGGTCTTGCCCTTTCTTTTTTTTGGTTGTTCCCGCGCACTTCATTTATAGAATATAAACTGTTTGTACATGTATTAAGTCTGCCGCCTTACGACCTTAAGTTACTTGGCTTGTCTCCAAATCAGGCTTTCATTAACTCCTATACTAGGAAACTTGTCCCCCCTTTGCCTTACAATCTGTTGAAAAATGCACCTTGATAATACAAGAAAAATTAAGCTAAAAAATTATCAATACATACCTTTTCATGGTGGGAAATTGTGACTATTGAAAGTTGATTTTGTCGTGACTGAGGTACATTTATCTTTACGACAGCTAGTTGTTGATTCCAGAGGTACCGGATACAGGTAAATAATCAAGTCTAAGATATCATTTCTCGCTCCTATATTGCACTGTCCCGAAAAGGAAGTAAAAAATAGCAACACTCTTACTTGCCACGCTTGTCATAAGAGACGACTAAGGAGGTTCTGGATATGGGGTGGCTGTCCCATCCAATGTAAACTGCAGGGCTAGCCAAGAGGCGGACAAGGAAACATTGACGAAGAATAATACTAAAGTCAGCTGTCCCTTATTTTGATTAGATGGTAGTTTAAAGAAAAGAAAAAAACAGTAAGAAAATAACTAGAAAATGTAGATGGGATGAGGTTATTGATAGTGTTAGCTTGCGTGAGTTATTGACAAGAGTCCAACCAGCCTTAACCGAAACACGAGACTGGACAGGAAGAATAAAATTGCTAAGTTAAGAAAAGATGTGTATAGAGTAGAATATTATAGAAAAGCTCGTTGACAACTTTAGTGTCGCAAAATGGGATAGAAACGGGATTAGTAGCAAAACAAGTGGGAGAGCAACATCACGAGATGGACATGTTATAGTTTAGGAGAGTGCACCACCAAGGCAAGACAACGAATGTTGGAGGTCTGTTGCAGCCAACCTTCGTTACGGAGACGACACTTACTTAATGATGATTAGTGAATATTTTTGAAGAAGGTAACACCTTTAAAGGATGATTCCTGATAAGTACACTAAAGTGTGGAGGGTTGTGTCGATAAGTACACTAAAGTGTGGAGGGTTGTGTCGATAAGTACACTAAAGTGTGGAGGGTTGTGTCGATAAGTACACTAAAGTGTGGAGGGTTGTGTCGATAAGTACACTGAAGTGTGGAGGGTTGTGTCAATAAGTACACTGAAGTGTGGAGGGTTGTGTCGATAAGTACACTGAAGTGTGGAGGGTTGTGTCGATAAGTACACTGAAGTGTGGAGGGTTGTGTCGATAAGTACACTGAAGTGTGGAGGGTTGTGTCGATAAGTACACTGAAGTGTGGAGGGTTGTGTCGATAAGTACACTGAAGTGTGGAGGGTTGTGTCACACACAAATATTACATCTTTGTCGTTATGCTTTAGGTTAAAAGGAATTTATGCATCCATCTTTGGTGCCTTCATCACGTGGTGTGATGTTTATCGTGTCAGATGTTGCATTGTTTGTCCGAGTTACTTGTAGCTAATTTAATTGTGTTTGAATAGTAAAACTTTGTGAGACACCTGTCTTCATACATTTACGAACCGTCCGAGTTGTTGTCTTCTAGCTGTCTCCTTTTCTTCATACATTTACTAACAGTAGGCGACGCCAATTATATAAATATTGACCAATGAAAATCATGACAATAATTTAAAAAACAATCACGAATGAAAACTTTCCGCCGAAGACGGATGTGCCGGGCCATTGTCGCAAATAAAACGGCGGCACAACGCATTTCCATTCTCTGGACTACATCCTGCTAGAAATCTAGTAGGACAATGGTCTTGCTACAAAGGAGATCCAGCGGGAGTTTGAGAATGAACGCTGAAGAAGTAGAATGAAAACTTGTTTACGTTCTGTTGAGGGGTCTATACTGGATCCTGTTCATGTGCTAAATCAATCTACACAGACACTCATAGATGATATTCTGCATAAAAGTCATGCGGATGTCGTGTAGGTCGCGGGACAATGATCTTTGCTGATCAACAGTCTATTATTTAATTGTAAAGAATGGTCTCCTGTTGCCAAACATACAACAGTCGACGATTCTTTGTCAGAAGAATTTACTGTGATTGCTCTTGATAATACTCGTGAGCTTAATATCCTATTCGACTGTTCTTCCTGCCGGAAGCCTTATAATATATGTCTTTGTTGAATGTGCACAAAGAGAAGTACGTCGTCGAATAACAGAAACTAGTTTCCTAAGTACTAGTTCCGGTACACTGCAGTGTATTCATTGTGTCGCGGTTCACAACGATCTTGTAATAGGTCTGTCTAACCTGAAAAGTGAATCAGGTGGGCACTAACCGAATAGTGAATCAGGTGGGCACTAACCGAATAGTGAATCAGGTGGGCACTAACCGAATAGTGAATCAGGTGAAATTGAAGGGAATGTAGGAACACATTTCTTGTAGGTTAATTCGTCTCATCTGACCATCAGTAACGTTATTTATTCTCACTATACCTAACCACATATATGTGGCTGTCCATCAATAATGGTCCACAACACATATATGGGATGTCCATGAATTATATCCATACCACATATATGGGCTGTCCATCAATTACGTCCACGTCACATTTATTTGCTGTCCAAAAATTATGTCCATAAATTGCACCAATTTTGAAGCACAAATAGAACCCGATGGAAACTAAAAGACAAATCATATATATTCAATCTTCATACCAACATTGTGTTATCAATGCCAGACAAAAGAACGAGAGAGAGAGAGAGAAAGAGAGAGAGAGCCTAGAACGTGTGAAATGAGATGCCTAAGAAAAACATCAACATAACAAGAAGAGATAATGTGAGGAATGAAGAGATTACAAGAACTGTTGGAACAACGACTGTGGTCAAATATTTAGAAAATAACTGAGACTAAAATGGTTCGACCACTAAAAAGAATTAATCCTCATTGGCAAGAGGCTAGAGCATGTAACATGAAAAATGAAACAGCATGACACAGACGTCATTCAATCCTGCGACAACTACAACAAAGACAGGATAAAGACAATAGATAGATATTATAATCAAAATTGTTGTCCCACACTTTATTTTTTTGGCACAACTGAGACTGTCTGCAGTAAAGACCTCTGTACAGAAAGTAAACAAGACTTCATTCGTTATGTTTTTCGATTATTGTCGTGTATTTGTTGGTCACTATTTATATATGGAGTAACACGCCAAAAAAACCAAGTACGACCAACGAAAAGCAGGAAAATAATAATAAATTAGCGTTTGAGGTAATGTTTACTTTCTGTACACATATCTTTACTGGAGTCCGGTCATGCAACAATTGTCAAGAATTCATGTAATTCCTACCCCCCCCCCCCCCCCCCGCTGCATAAAAACGGTTTATATCGCCATCACCCACCCAAAAATTAAATTATTCTGCAGAGGAAGTACGAAAAGGAGGCACATTTTTTTCAGTTATTTATGTTATTTTCTCAAATTCAATTTAACTGGTGTATAAAAACAGTATTGTTGACGTCAGCTTTTCAAATGCCGTCTTGTCAGCAACTGTTAAATTTTTTCAGACACCCCTCCACCAAATTATTTATGGTCATCCCATAAGATCTTTGATGCCAGACATGATCAACAATACAATATATTGTTTCCTAAGTGCAATGAAGAGTTCGTTTCTTCAGTGATTTATCTTACACAGTAACCACCAACTTTCAGCAGTATATTTTGAGAAGCCTCTTCTCAGATGGCTTACGTGTGTATGTATACGGTATATTATAGCATTACGTATGCAGACATTCAATCATATCAAAGTCTGCAGTAGATTGGTGCTATGTTAACATCTTTTGTGGTTCAAGGTCTAGAAATTGCCCGCAGTGATCTATCAGTTATTATTTTCTCTAGGTGTTTATTAACACAATCGCAAAATTAATTCTTCATTAATTGTTGCAGTCCAAAATGCTCCATCCTATACTGTATCCAATCTTATCCAATATGTCCCATCATACACTGTATCCAATGCCATCCACATCCTCCCATGAACACCTTGCAAAATGTAATAATAAAAAAACCTTATTTCAGGTATTGTGATGTAAAAAGGTCAGTACGTTCCTTACTCACCTAGTTCGATTTGTGATAAAGGCATTTTGATTTAAACGTCGATTTGTGTGTGCTATCCTGTATATTTCCAGTGGCTAGCAAAATTTCATTACTCTGTGTCACTCGTAAATTACAGTCCTATGGACGATTGGGAACGATCCTTCTAGAATGATTGATTTTTACCTGTGATCTTCATTGGCTGTAGATAAAGTCTGTTTATGGTCAAAATTTAGAAGGAAAAAGACAATGTTCAACTTGTGTTTCCCGTTCTTCTAAACTGTGTAGGAAGCTGTTGAACACAAGCGTGAAATCTGTGAAATGTAATACAGTAATATCTATAATTATAACAGAAGAATTTATGTTTTGGAATTATGTTTTGACAGTGGTTACTAGAGAGATAATTCTACCAACAAGACTTGCCTGTGTAATCCGACTGTTATCTTCAACTATTGTCCAGAAAATGTCAATGTTGATACATTTTCAAATTAGAGAAACGTACTCACGAGCACGTGTACGCATGCATGGTCACTGTTTTACCTCTAGCGAGTTTACTAATTTATAACACCAATATTTCATTTTTTGGTGGGGGTGGGGGTTTCTTTGATTTTTGATTTCTATTATACTCGCTCTTTTGCTTCTACTCATCCTTCTGTTCATGTTGTATTTGTCCCCCGTCTTCTTTTTCTTTCTCTCATCTTCTCACCTTGATTATCTGCTTTTACTCCCCTCTGACACAATGATTCTCTTTTAGTAATATTCATGTTTTGTTTGTTATTGTTTTCATGAAGAGTTCTTAGTCGAAACATCGTCTGTTTGTGTTGTTAGTGTGTTATGTACTTTGTTGCAACGCTCCTTACTTATTTCTATTTCCCCCTTATTGCCATGTGTTGCACCAGTCCTCATAGTTTTAGTGCGTTGTGTTGTTCCCAGACACTGAGGATTTATTCCCAATATTTGACACACTGTGCGAGTTCCACATAGGAGTGAACTGTTGCCTGGCTTAATCGTATCAATCGCAGTCTATTTTATCTTTGTGCCTTGAAATCAATCGATATAACGGTAGATACGACCTAATATATTCATGTCTAAGATTGAATATTTCTTCAGGTGTCCTAGATACATGGTCTGTAGTTCCGGACCCAGATTTTCTATTGATAGCACTAAACCAATTGGAAACGTGGTTTGTGATACCGGTACACAGTGTGTGCGTGCCTCGCGACGGGACAAGCCTTTTAGCTGAATTAATGAGGCCTTCATTCCGTACGATTTTGATTATTGTCACAATTTCCATTGGTTACTGTGTATATAATTGGAGTAGCCTAGGCTATTTTTGGCATACAATTCCAAGTATATAAATATTGACCAACAGAAAACACGGTAATGATCAAGAAAATGAACGAATGAATGCCTCATTAATTTAGCTGGAAGTCCTGTATTGTCAAGAGCCACGATTTGTGGCTTTCCAAATCTTTTCGTGTTACTAAAACTAGTTACAAAAAAAAAGAAAGGTAATAACCGATGTGATTAATGCTACGTACTTTATGTTACTTGTCAGTTTTCAATTATTATATCTCACGCTACCATATAACACACACACTCATACGCACGCACACTCGCACATCAGAGAGATAGAGAGAGAGAGAGAAATAAATATTAAGGGTTGATTTTCACACTTAAATCTGGTGTTTGAGACTTCTCATTAGGCGATATTGTCATCAACAGTTGATCATATATCTCTATATCTATATTACTAGTATCATGTATCAGAACCATTGTTGAATATTTGCCATGCCATGATGTTAAACTATCTATTATTTCTTCATGCTGTCATATTAGAGATTTAGCACCTTCTATCTGGATAGTTGAACTATGTTATCCAGACCTCACGGTCTCAATACGTGTCCAAATCATACAGATTGTCTCTTTCTATTCTTCTTCTTCTACCTTCGTTCTCAAACTTCTGCATATTAGCAGGATATAGTCATGAGAACGGAATGCGCTGTGTCATGGATTCAGGGTTAGTTGTGATATCAGCGCCTTTCGGATTGACACATCCGGCTTCAGCATGGCTTCTGAATCGCTTTGATCATATATGAGATTGGACAGCCAACTCAACCCCATTACTTCCTTAATCACCTCTTATGACATGCATAAAAGGTAAACAGTGTTGCTATTTTGTGCCTCCATTTCGGGCCCCGGGCAACATACGCGCGTCTGTTATTATTAAGTAACCGCAGTCTCGTGTGTGATTCTGTTAGCACTTCCCCGTGTTATTTCTCGTATGTGATTCTGTTATCACTTCCCCGTGTTATTTCTCGTATGTGATCCTGTTAGCACTTCCCCGTGTTATTTCTCGTATGTGATCCTGTTAGCACTTCCCCGTGTTATTTCTCGTATGTAATTCAGTTAGCACTTCCCCGTGTTATTTCTCGTATGTGATTCTGTTAGCACTTCCCCGTGTTATTTCTCGTATATGATTATGTTAGCACTTCCCCGTGTTATTTCTCGTATGTGATTATGTTAGCACTTCCCCGTGTTATTTCTCGTATATGATTATGTTAGCACTTCCCCGTGTTATTTCTCGTATGTGATTATGTTAGCACTTCCCCGTGTTATTTCTCGTATATGATTATGTTAGCACTTCCCCGTGTTATTTCTCGTATATGATTATGTTAGCACTTCCCCGTGTTATTTCTCGTATGTAATTCTGTTAGCACTTCCCCGTGTTATTTCTCGTATATGATTATGTTAGCACTTCCCCGTGTTATTTCTCGTATGTGATTATGTTAGCACTTCCCCGTGTTATTTCTCGTATGTAATTCTGTTAGCACTTCCCCGTGTTATTTCTCGTATGTGATTATGTTAGCACTTCCCCGTGTTATTTCTCGTATATGATTCTGTTAGCACTTCCCCGTGTTATTTCTCGTATATGATTATGTTAGCACTTCCCCGTGTTATTTCTCGTATATGATTATGTTAGCACTTCCCCGTGTTATTTCTCGTATATGATTCTGTTAGCACTTCCCCGTGTTATTTCTCGTATATGATTATGTTAGCACTTCCCCGTGTTATTTCTCGTATATGATTATGTTAGCACTTCCCCGTGTTATTTCTCGTATATGATTATGTTAGCACTTCCCCGTGTTATTTCTCGTATATGATTATGTTAGCACTTCCCCGTGTTATTTCTCGTATATGATTATGTTAGCACTTCCCCGTGTTATTTCTCGTATATGATTATGTTAGCACTTCCCCGTGTTATTTCTCGTATATGATTATGTTAGCACTTCCCCGTGTTATTTCTCGTATATGATTATGTTAGCACTTCCCCGTGTTATTTCTCGTATATGATTATGTTAGCACTTCCCCGTGTTATTTCTCGTATATGATTATGTTAGCACTTCCCCGTGTTATTTCTCGTATATGATTATGTTAGCACTTCCCCGTGTTATTTCTCGTATATGATTATGTTAGCACTTCCCCGTGTTATTTCTCGTATATGATTATGTTAGCACTTCCCCGTGTTATTTCTAATCTTGTGTGTCACCATCACATTCTTCTAGATATTGTATGATAAATTGGCGATAAAGTATGAAGTATCACATTAGAAATACACCAGAAGTACTGAGATTACCATCGCAAGAATAATATCACTTTAGAAGTACTGAGATTCAATCAATTAATCAATCAAGTGCCATACCGAGTAATATAGGCGATCATGCTTCTCCACAATTCTATCTCTTGTGTTGTTAATAAGTTCAGTTTGTGAGTTCTTTTTTTTCTCGCAGTGACAACTCACCTGGAAATTTCTCTTTTTGTCTTCTCTGTTCCTTCTTACCTTGAGCTTTCCTGTGGTTACTAAATGTTCAAGTTTTACTTTTCATTTCACATGCCCTAAAAATCTTGATTGTCTAGTTCTAATTTTCGCTATAATTTGTCGTTTTACCCCAGCATCTCTGAGAACTTCAACATTAGTTTTCTTGGCTGTCCATGGAATTTTAATCATTCTTCTTAAAAAAAGAACCACATCTCAGTTGCCTACAGCTTATCTTTGACACTTTTGCTTACTGCCCATGCTGGAGTTTTCTCTTGTATGTAGGAAACTTTTAATCCGCTGTAGCATGTTTTGTCTCTAATTTCTTTCTGGGCGAGTTTTAGCAGTAGACCATCTTTCCAGACTTTATCAAAGGCCTTTGAGAGGTCAAAGAAGATGGCTAGAAGTTTTTTTTTTTTTTTTCTGGAAATAATCTTTTATGTCCTGGGCAAGGTATGAGGTGTGGTCTACAGTTCTCCTGTGTTTTCTGAAGTCTGATTAGCTGTCGTCTAGAAGATTGTTTCCCTCCAGGTAGTTTAAGAGCCTGTTATTCACCATTTTTTCCAAGGCTGCTTAGTAGACTAATAGGACGAAGCTTGTTTTATGTGTGTTTTGGTTTTCCTTTCTTGGCAATTGTAATTATTTCTTCATCTTTCGAATCTTCTGGGAAGATCCCCCGTACGGTTCTCCCCGCGGGACCCAGGCGTTGAATCATTTCGTTTGTGATTCCATTAGGTTGAGGTGCTTTCTTTTTTCAGATTGTGAATTGCCATGTTAAGTTCTGATTCGTGAATGGGTGTAGTCATTGGACCTGGACATGGTTGCAATTTTATACAAGGTTTTCTTTGTCTCTCGTCTCACTTCGGCAATTCTTGTTATCTTGATTTTGCTTTCTTTAGCATAGTAGTCTGCTAGAAGATTTGCCGTCCGTGTGCCAATGTAGGATTTTCTGTTGTCTTCTATGAAGATACAGCCTTGGGGGTTGTTTTCTTCATTGGAGCACTTGATAAGGTACCGCATTTTTGTTGACGCTTTTTCCAAGTTGAGTGTTGCTGTTTTTCTTTCCAGCTGGATCTAATTATGTTTATCTTTTCTCTCCTGAAAATTGCTTGCAGTCCATTGGGTTCAATGATGTTGGTTTCTTTTGGTCGAATTTCCATCTTGGATCTTGCAGCAGAGACCTCATCATACATAGCCTGGAAGCTTCTGTTCAAAAAAGTTTGTAGTTTTGTCTTCTGCCTCTAGTTATACTCTTGCTGGCAGCTTCCAGGATTATACCTATTATTAATTTTGCATCTTTTCGTATATTTCTTGTTCTTGTTGTAAAGTGTGTTTGTAGTATTTCTTCTGCAACCCGTCGATAAGTATCCCAGTTTGCCATTCTGTAGTTCCAGCTAGCGATTTTGTGCTGCTGTTTTTCTGTCTTGTGTTTCCCTTTATTTGTAAGTATTATGGGATTGTGGTCACTCCCACCAAATTGTTTGATTCTTGATTAGGAACAAACGTCACAGCACTATGGACATTTCCATACATGCTCTGCTTGCCGTTCCGTCAGCCATCTAAAAATGTATAAGCTCAGTGTCCCGGTCAATTGCTGATTCTTCTGATATTTCCAGATAGTCTTTCTTTCGTCGCTTCTAGTCCCTCCCATTTCTACTATTCTCTGAATATGTACATTGTCTGATTCGACCTCGTTCTAGTCTTTTCCTAGGGTATCCATAACTGCTCAAATCCACTAAGTTGTTATGCTACTAACTTTCTGTCGCACGTTGGTTTGTTCTCTGTTGATGTGGCAAGATCTGGAGTGCTCTGATATGTCCATCGTCTGGAGTAGAATGTTGCCTCTGATAGATTTTTATTTATAAGAATTAGTCTATTTTCTATAATCATGTCTTCTATTTCTGCTCTTCTTTTGTCCATGGTTGGGTAACCCAAGGTTAGGGAAGCGACTGTTGAAATCTTCCACTATAATATGTTGATGTTGATGGGGGTTATTGTCCTGATGCGTAGTTTCTTGTGGTTTGGGCAGTAGACTTTTGTCACTATTGGAGCCGCGTAGCACAGTGGTTAACGCACTTGCTTCTCATATCAGTGATCCTGTGTCCATTTCCCAGTTGAGGCAGAAATGTTTTTCAGATCGCAAATGCTCCCAGATCGACCAATTAATTAATTGGGTACCGGATTAATACGGGAAATAAAGACTGCAAGGGAGAGGAGATAGCTACCGCCATCATATAGCAGAGAACTACTGAAATGTGAGATCACTAACATCTCACACCCTTACAACATTAATAAATAGTTAGTTAGTCGTTGGATCATCATCACTGCACTCCAAACAAGTCCATAGGTGCTCAGATCTCTCCTTGAGTGTATCCACCATTAAACGTTGACTGACGGCCCAGTATGCCGTTCATTGACCATCATTCTTTCTCTTCCCCGAAACCGCTCCTTTCTAGCGACACCACATTTCAAACCAAACTCCCTTATAATAGTTATGGAGCAAGCATCATCGTTACTTATACAGTCATTTGTTCGTGCGTTTTCCCGTAGGGTGTTCAAAATGTCTGCCCGATTCATCGCTCCGCCAACAGCCGTAGTAGCCGTGTTTGCGGTTAAACTATCTTCTCTCTCATTACTCCAGACTCCCGCATGTCCTGGCACAAAAATAAAAGCCACTTTCCGCACACATAATTCTTCACTGCATCCAGCCACTGTTCCCGAATGTAACCCGCCTGAACTTTCACAATCATGCGCATCGAATCACTCTGAGCATACAGGCATGCTCGCAGACAGTCTTCGAGCACACCAATTTCAAAGCTGTGGTTACTGCACAAATCTCCATTGTCATGTTGCGTGTCGTCTGAGCGAACGCACCACATTCCTCTCTGATGGTCTTCCCCCACCTTTGTGCCGAGAATTCCTGATGTGTCTCTCAATCGATCCCTCTGTACATGTAATCATATTACGGTACCTGGAATTCACACCAATCAGAGCCAGCACCTCCGAATCCACCACTGTCGGGCACCATTCTCTGCATTCTTTACTGGTTGTTATTATTACTGCGAAGGCTGTCGGATACTCTAGCGGCGCCCGACTCCATTCCGCACCATGTAGCACGTCCTCCAGTCTACACACACGCTGTATAATATCTTCTACGCGCCCCATATACGACTGTCCCCTCTTAAGTCGACTTCCTTTCATTTTGCACATTTCAGAGTGTAGAGCATTGTTTTCCAAAGTGGGGCGCAGGCCCCACTGTGGGAAATTTGGCAAATTCCCTGATACAGAGTCATCAGCAGTAGCTTTTGGTGGACTCATTTGTGTTTGGGGGTGCAAAGCTCCTTTTGCCTGGCAATGAACCTTTTGCCTGGCAATGAACCATGGGACCTCCCTTCGTGTAAAATCTGAACATAGTCATTAACTGTATACATGTCCCATGTCCATTACTGGGTACCCACGCTTGTTCAGGCTGACATGTTCTGTTTTCGATGGGAGAAGTTATGGAGTCTCCCAATGAATGTTCTTGAGCATCTTGCACTGCCCGCAAGACATCAGAGGTTTGTGCAGTGACTCCTCCTGTTTTTGTGTAAGGGTTGTCTTCCATAGACTTTCCATCTCCCGATGGTGACTGTCAGGCGATAGTAAAGAGAAAAAATCCCCATCTCCAGGCACGCTCCCGACACGGAGTTAATAACCTCATGGGCCACGTATTACAGTGGTTAGCGTATTGGCTTCACATATGAGTGGTCCTGGGTTCATTCCCAAGCTGAGGCGAACATGTTTTTCAGATCGCAACGGCTCCAGGTCGACCCAGTCTTAATTGGGTACCGAATTAATCCTGGAAGTAAAGACTGTAAGGGAGCAGATGGCTACTTCCCTCGTATAGCAGAGCCACTGCAATGCGAGATCGCTAACTACTCACAGCCTTAAGGCGTTAATACATGTTATGGGTTAACTTGACTTGACTGCATATCTGGAGGCCGTTCTACTATCCGCCACCTGTGAACGCACCTGCTAGGGATCGGTAGCCCATCCCAGGAGATGGAACAGTTTTTTTCTTCTAGAAACAGAGTAGAGATGACCATAGCGTAAGCTGGATGGATAGAACAATTGATCTTTTAGACTTAGAATAAAGGTCAGCATAACGTGAATTAGATGGAACAGTTGATCTCTTAGAATAGAGGTGACCATCGTGTGAGTTGGATGAATGGAACAGTTGATCTCTTAGAATAGAGGTGACCATCGCGTGAGTTGGATGAATGGAACAGTTGATCACCTAGACATATTGTAGAGGTGACCATAGTGTGAGGTGGATGAATGGAATACTGTTTACAATTCTAAGCCGAATTCCATTACTATCAATTATCATCGTATACGCTAGGCAAACCTCATATCATTTTCTATCAAACAAACTGACTTGTATAATTATAGAAGGAATAAATCTCATACGTTCTCACATTTTCAGAAAGTTTGATTAACATCACCAATTAATTCCTTATTTGTCTTCCTTTATTTCTCCAGGCTTCGCAGGGGGAAAATAGAAAACGACGGTCTTTTCTTCCAGCTCCTAAAAAAAGTAGCGTATCACCGACATCTCCACAAACATCTTTTGCCCCTGATATAGCTCAACTGCAGACAAAGACGCTTCTGGTACCACCGTCAACAAAATCATCTTCCATCAGTTCATGTTCGTCGGCAGGCTCACCCTCAAATGTAGCCGATAATAAGACAAAAGTTTCTCATATATCATTTCTTGCAGATTCAAGTAAAGTTGACAGGCAGTTGGATGAACTTGTCTTCGGAGTTGGGCTTCGTGTAGGGGCAAAAGTCAAGATCGGTGGAATCAAACCTGGAATTTTACGCTACCTGGGAACCACCCACTTAGCTCCGGGTATTTTCTGTGGTATTGAATTGAGTGATGCAGATGGAAATCATGATGGTGAAGTCAATGGACATAGATATTTTGTATGCCCTCCCAATCATGGGATTTTTGCACCCAAAGAAAAGGTCTGCTTAGATACTCCCAGCTGTTTAGGAAGACTATCTTCAGAGTCAGATGCTCGCTATGGCAGCACAGAGAGTCTAACTGAGAGGACACACAAAGCGTTCAAGACTTTTGAAGAAGGGGAGCTGGAAGCCATAGATTGCACTAAGCTTAGCCCAATATTCAGTCCACAAGAGGCAAAGTTTTCCCAAAGTGAAAAATTCAATAGACAACCTGAATGCTCTCAACCACCTGACAAAACTATCATACGTCCAACGTCTGGTACAGAACTAAGGCGTACTTCATTTGAATCCCACGAATCTAGCGAAGTGACAGTTATAAAAGTTAATTCAGAACTCAACAGAACTACTAAATCTGACGTGCCTACAGCTCTCTCGACCCATTCTAAACTTCCCACTTTCTCTCGTGCTTACAAGTACAGTGATGGATTTTTATTCAGTCAGCGTTCATCTTTGTCTAATCAGATTAATGACAACGTACTTGTCCAATTCGACCCTGCATCTAAAATCCAGAATAATGCTATTACTCTTGATTCAGACCAGGAGTTAGACAAATCTTCACCTAGACGTAGAACCAACAGCTCCAGATCTTTAGAAGACTCAGAGGAAGATGGATTTGTGCGGGATACTTTAAGCACAGTCGCCAAGAAACAACTGCGCGCTGACAGCAGACAATATTTAAATTTTACATTTGACGAAGATGAACTTAACCAGTGTTTGGACCCAGAAGACGGGGTATTAAATAACAGTCTTCATGTCAATGATTTAAGTCAATCTCATGTTGTCAAGACAAATCCACTGTTTTGTGATTCTCATTTTGATTCAACAGGCTACAGTAATGGGGGATTGGTGTCAAGATCAGGAATAATCACCGCTTCGTGCCCGAGAGATAAGTTTATGAGAATCGAAGCAGGAACGGTTGTAATACGAGATGATACTCAACAAGTCAACCAAGCAGAAACTGTGATGCTACGAGAAGATACCCATCACCTCATATCCTCACATAGTTCGATTGAAAAATCTAACGCTATTAAATCGGATAGTTATATAATAACACCGCCTGAAGTGGTTCACAATTTGGATATGGATGCTTCAAGTTCTGAGACAGAAGATGATGTCGCAGGCATGTCTGTAACACGTTCAATATCAGATAGTGACATCCCGACGGATATACTGCCCTGTGTGGACATTGTAGCTAATTTAGTTACTTGTGATGCTGACATGTTCTCTACAGCTCTTTGTGTCAGTCAGAGTACCTATGATGTTGTTGAGAACTCTAACCTTGCTCAGAGACCTGATAATCATATTGATTGCAATGACCAAAACGACAGTTGTCTAAACCAATCACAGAGCTATACCATTTGTACCAGCGATCCTGACGGCAAGAGGGATAGCTCAAAAAGAGAAAGAGATAATTCCGTTGTGGTTTCTCAAAGCTATATTATATCCAAATCTGATTCAGCAGCCTCCTCGCCGTGCAGAAAGTACCGAAAAATCTCAACGAGCAGTTCTGCAAACGAAGGTGGTGATTCTTCTTCTAGTGGCACGGAACCCAAAACAGATTCATCTGGTGAAGCCAAAGGGGAAAACCTTGACGACAGTTCTACTGGTGCATCACCTGAAGTATCTCAGGCTCTTGAGTGGGATTATGGACAGGAGTTTGACGGAAAGATACCACTAAGTCATCAGGATAATACAATGACAACATCAGCTAGTACTGGTACATCGGAATCATTGAGTGACGTTTTGAGAGACATTTCTGAACAAAGTGATGGTTTGTTTGACGGTGATATCCCTTCCTGTCTGATGGAAGATTCTGATCAATTTGAAAATCCAGACAACGAGTTCGAGAACATTGACAGTATAGAAGATTTTCCTATTTTTGGCAAAGATTCCGTGACCATTATGACGGATTCTGGGATCTCCGATAAGGACTTTGATTTCTGCCCTAATAAGTCTTCTTCTTCTACTGTCTGTGGGAACTCATCAGACGAATGCTCTAGGGAGGATGATGCATCCTCTCATACCACAACCAGAGCGATAAGCTCAGACTCGTCTCAAGAAACATTAGCTGCTGAGTACGTGGCCGACACGCCGGGATCAGTTGAAGACAAAGATTTCTTGTCTGACGACTTGTGTCCGACCATACACTCGGGCGATGCTGATGATGTGAATATCCGAGATTCTTTTGGGGATCATAGCTCAAATTCACCAGGTTCGGTGGAGTCTGTTGTGTCTGTGGAGGATGCCAGCGCCATGCAGGATAGAACGTTGGTGTGTGAGGAGGCGAATGATGATAGCGATCATAATTTCTCTAGTCGCGAGGATGTATCTAGTTCCACTGACTCAAGTGTGATCCTGAAAGCTGGCGCTGTGATGAGCAGGTCACCCGTAGATAGGATCTTAACTTGGCAAGCCGACAATGATAACAACTGTTACGACATTGAGGGCCGCGTGATAAATAGAAGGGAAAGACCTGTGTCAATTCTGTCGACTACCAGTGCCGATACAGGTAAGATGATTGTTTTCATAGACTTGTCTCAGTGCCGATACAGGTAAGTTGTGATTTCATAAGCGATAAAGACTAATAAAGTTAAAGATGTTACAATAATATTATCTATAACAATAAACAAAACAATGTCAAAACTGAATAACAATAAACGCAATAACAAGGATTGTTTCCATGTTGCTATCCAAATAGGACCTTTCTCAAGAAACGAAAACACACAACAATAACAAACTCTTATGTACATAGATATTTATACCAAGATATCACTGTACATAGAGAGAAAGGGTGTAAATAGATGTTAGAGGAAACACATTCAGTTAAATCTATTGCCATGCGCACAATCCTACATATTATTAATAGGTACAATTAGCGATATAGAATAAGTTAAAGTGTTAAATCAGATCAGGAGAATACTAATTGCAAGGTTGATAACTGAAAACATAAAACAAATAGTGTGTGTGTGTGTGTGTAATGTCACAATGGAAGACTGATACATATATGTATGTAGACACACATACGTATACAAACTAGCATACACCTATACACACATATAGATATAGATATATACATACATAGATACACACACAAACACACATATATAGACATACATAAGTATATATATATACATATACATACATACATCGACACATTAATGGACATGTAAATATACGTGCATATGTACATATTCTCAAACAAAACAAACATACACAAATGTTAGCATATATATATATATATATTTACGAACAAAAATGGCATATACTTCATGGCATATGTCTGATACAATTACTTAAAATAATTATTTTAGATTTAAATCTCGGTAGTGTATTTTAAATTATTTAAATGATCAATTAAAAGCCGTATTTTTGACGTCCATTTTGCCAAACCCTTGACAACAACTGTAATACTCTCTCATTAGAAACATGTTGTGTTGTTAGCTAAAGATTTGTGTTGATTTTATTATGTTCAGTAAGTCTTTCTCATTTGATGTTAATAGAACTGTGTCGTCTGCGTATCTAATTTCTGAAATCTGTAGACCTCCAATTGTTATGGGTGTGAATCCTTGTTGCAGTGTTTCGTGTTACACATTTCTTATTATGTTCTCTGCATATATATTAAACAGGTATGGCGTGCATCATGGAAACAGTAATACAGCTGCTCGTGCTCGTCTTCATGACCGACACTTTTGGGGATCGTCCGTGAATGCCAAGGCAGCATATGGAATGAGAATTGACTGCAGAAAAGACAGGAAATATCTCCGACACCTGTGTGCCAACATATACAGCGTCACTTTCGACACACAGTGTCAGTGTCCGAACGCATAGCATTCTGTCACGGGCAGTCGAAATGCATATGCATTGAAGCGGCGACCAATGCTAATGTCCGGATATGGGCAGATGTCACAAATATCGAGAGGCGTGGCCACGTCTCCGACCACGTAAGAATAACACGAGTACAACGAGAGAAGCACAGCGCCAGAGGGCAGCGCCAAGTGCATTTAGAATGGAGAAAACGATGCATGGGAATCGGAACTAAAGTATTGTTCAGCTCGATAACAAGCTTCTAGTCCCAGGTGCTCCAAAATATGGGTCGAGACTCAGTCGAGTTCTTTCTAAACCGGAACAGGGAATTAAAATGCACACATAAGACGGATATGTCCGGCCACTGGCGCAATTAAAATGGCGGCTCAACGCATTTTCACATTTGTTTCTTTCCCTCTGTCTTCTTTTATAATAGGTGTTTATAATTTTGCTACCAGTGTTACCACTGACGTTTTAGAAATGGCCACACATGGCCATGTAAAAAACCTCAAGATAATCCCAGATTATTTAATTAAAGATAAAACAAATAATGTCAGAGTCCCAAGCGAGTACATATAAAAATGCGGTAATCAACTGTTTTCGTGCGCAATTCCATCGTTTCCATGATACTTTTGGTGCCTTAAAAAATCGTTATTAGTAGGAATGGTTTTAAAATTGTAAAGATTTTATCATCTAGTTTGTTTTGTTTTTGGGGCTAGATTTCTATGCTGTTATAATAAAATAAATCCCCACAGATTAAGTCAATTTTGGCTTAAATTACTCAATTACTCAGCACTCAAGACGACGGCCCAAAATCCCAGAATTAGTGGAAAAAAAACCGCAGCTGTGTCATCGTTGGTTCTGACCTCTTTGTTGGTGCAATATCGCTTACTTCGTCTCGTCAGTGTGTTGTAAGACACTGACCTTGACAGCTTTGTTAACGGAAGACAAGAAAAGAAAACAACTTGAGCACGGTCTACGCGATGTGAGCTATTGTAAAAGTCTCCAAGTCTGCATGCCAACTTTTTAAACGGCAATACAGGGCAGACTTTGCGGCATTGTTTGTTTGTGTTACGTGAAATACGTCACAATGGCTGTGACAAAATGAACACTGATTCACATGGTCATTTGGATTAACTACCATCTCATTTTAGGTTCGGAGTAGGTACAATGCAGACCGATAGGCAAAATACTCCGACCCACCAACATTTTTTAGTGACCTAGCAGATTTTTTAAATGACAATACACACTTTCATGTCTATTAACATCTAAATTCTAAATGGTACATGAATAATCATCATCAAGTGCCGTCTCCGCAACGAAGACTGGCTGCAACGGATCTCCAACATCCCCTGTCTCTTGTCTTAGTGGTGCACTCTACTAGACAGTAACCTGTCCATCGTGTGATGTTACTCTCCCACTTGTATCTCTGCCTCCCTCTTGCTCGCTCCCTTTGTCTTTTCCCTCAAGTAAGGTTTTCAAAAGGGTGTCATGTCTTTTAATGTGTTCAAAATATTTTATTTGCTTGATCTTTATTTCTCTTAGTAGTTCTTTCTTCATATTAAAGTGTTTTAGCACCTCTTTATTTGTTTTCTTCTCTTTCTATGATGTTCTCCCTATTCTACTATATACCCACATCTCAAAGGCATCAATTTTGTCTTCTAAATGTTTATTTAGTGTCCATGTTTCTGAGCCATACATTAATATGGAATAGATGTAGCATTTTATAATTCTCATTTTTAACTTGTTTGTAATTTGTTTAGATATTACTAATTTCCTCATGCCATTGAAGGTACTTTTAGCCATTCCTATTCTCCTTTTAACTTCTGTTTCACATCTGCCATAATTTGTGACTATGTGTCCAAGATATTGATAATGTTTTACCTGTTGTAGTTTCTCTTCATGTATTTTTATGTTTAGTTCTTGTTCATCTGTGTCTTTGCTGATTATCATGGTTTTTTTGGGTGAATGTTTAATCCAGTCCATATTCATTACTTGATTTATTGACTTGATCTATTAGTCTTTGTAGTTCATTTTAACTTTCTGCTAAAAGAACAGTGTCATCTGCATATCTAATGTTGTTTATTATTTTCCCATTGATCTTGAGTCCTGGTATTTCTTCTATATTTAAAAAAAATATTCTCTGTGTAGATATTAAATAGAATATTAAGTAGATATAAAACGGAATGCGTTGTGCGTCATTGTTTACATCATTGCTGCGATATCTGCGCGTTTCGGCCTGACACATTCGACTTCAGCATGGCTTTGGGTCACTGGCCCTATATGAGATGGGACAGCCAACTCCATCCCATAAACTCCTTAGTCGTCTCTTGGACATGCATAGAAGGTAAAAGTGACGCAATTCTTTGCTCCCCTTTCGGGCACAGGCAACACACGGACGGTTTCATTTTACGTACTAGTATTAAATGTTTGTGGTCCTCGAGGAATTTACAATTTGTGCGGTGTATGTTGTTGTCTGTGTTTCAATCCACCGGTCAATATTCATAGTAGCTTGAGAATACTGGCGTTGTACGTTTTGACAACAATCGCATCTTTTTTTTAGGGATAAGGAATTTCGAATATGAAAACATGTTGCCTCACGACAAATATATACCATTTGAACAAACCTACTACGAAGACATACATCAACTACTTAAGGTAATAAACCAAAAGACATTCTAATAGTCATGGGAGACATGAATTAAAAATAGGGATAGAAAGGAACAAGAACATGGTAGGGTAATTTGGGCTAGGGAAAAGACATGGCAGATGAGAAAGGTCTATACAAGTACGTGAGGAGAACAACATGATTATATGTAATACATTCTTTGAACATTAAAATAAGAGATTATATACATGGAAAAATACTGGAGACACAAAGAGGAACCAAATACATTATATAATGATCAATAACAGATTATAAATAGTGTCATGAAAACATATATACAGGAGCTGATATCAACTCTGACCAGTGCTGTGCAAAGTATATGTTAAATTTAAAAGGTAGAAAATAGAAGACATCAAGATCTACAGATAGACACATCAGCACAAAAACAACCAGACATACAACAAAAATACATTGTAGATGTAGGGAATAGATATGAACACCTAATGATAGAATGCATGGAACAATACAGAAGGGAAAATCCAGAAGAGAAAATCCAGAAGAGAAAATAGACAATACATGGGACAGTCTAAGGAAGAGTATTCAAACATAAAATGATAAGTTACCAATAAGAAAATGCAAGAACAAACATGGATGACATATGAAATATTAGAGAAAATGTCAGAAAGAAAGAATACTAAATACACCCTTAAATATTCACTTATAGACACTGAGATACGTAACATGTGCAGAACAGTGAAACAGCAGTGGCTAGTAACAAAATGCAGAGAAATAGAGCAGAAGACAAAATTAATGCATAAGGAGATCACAAATAAGATCACAAGGAGATCACAGATTAAGATCACAAATAAAGAAAATCCTATAAATGTGGGTGGTTGCATTAAAGATAAAAACGGACAAATTATATTTGATAAAACAGAAGTACTTACGAGATGAACAGATTATGTGACATAATTGTTTGACTACCAACGGAACACAAAAAAACATGCAATGCACAACACTGATGGACCAGCAATACTGAAAGCAGAAGTAGAAAACACAATAAAAATCAATAAAATGTGGAACGGCCGCAGGTTCCGACAACATAACAGAAGACATTATAAAAATCGTAGATGGATTTGGTGTGGAAACTGTCACAGAACTTTGCAATGACATATATGAAACAAGCCACATACCCAAAAGACCTGAAATCATCAATATTCATACCCACTACGTAAGAAGCCCAGGGCTGTAGACTGTGTATAGTATAGAACAATACGTTTGATGAGTCTGCACCCTCTGTGGTCTTCCTCTGGCTTTGTACCCTGATCTCATTTGATTATATGCTTGTCCGGGCAACCTTTCGTGATGCATTCTTATAATGTGGCCAAACCACTTTATCTGTTCTCTCTCTCTATGTCATCTATACAAGATATTATACCTATTGTTTCCCTATTGTTTTCCATTTCGCAATCTATCAAGCCTGGTGACCACGGCAGCAGGCTTGACAGATTGCGAAATGAATATATCAGAGAATATCTATGGAGAATATCTAACTAAAATCTGCTCCTCAAGACCTCGAGAATTTTTGAAAAGTATCAAATTAATGAGATGAAAGCTTCAACCCCACCAAAATCATAAATAATATAAATCGCAATTCTATACTGAACAGCTTAGAAAGGAAGGAAAGATGGAAATCATATTTTCAAGAGTTATATACAATCATAACATAACAGCATAGTATATTTACATTCCAGAAAACCAAGACATCGCAGAACCTGACATACTAAACCAAGAAATAGAAGCAGTATTAATATCTAGCCCCAATAACAATTTGCCAGGAGCAGACAGTATAATTAGTAAAGCAATAGGAGCTTGCAGGGAAACGTGTGAAATGACTAGCAAGATTATTCTATATAACATTGGAAGGCAGAAGAGTATCCGAAGACTGACAAAACTAAATAATAGTACCAATATGGAAGAACAAAGGAAACAAAAGAGAATGTGAATCCTACAGAAGTATCTCACTACAAAGTCATACAGAAAAAATATATGCCAAAATATTAGAAACACACATGAGATACATCACAGACCCCACAAATGAGCTCCTCCCAATTTAGATTCAGGAAAGCAGTAAGTTTTACAAACTCTATTTTTTCCTTAAGAACTAAGTGAAAAAACACTATAGTACGATCAAGAACTAAATACAATATTCATAGACCAGGAAACATCCTTCGATAGTCAATAGAAATGGTTTATGAGAAAGAAAACTATGGGGTCAAAAGTCAGTTATTAGCACATATAAAAGGCTTTACCAGAACTGCCAAGCCTCCGCAAGAACTAACGAAGGAATGACTTCATCTTTCGATACAAAATTAGGATTAAGCCAAGAATGTGTACTTTACCTTATACTTTTTAAAATATACCTGGACAGAATAATAAAAGATTCTCAAATAAAAAATGTAAACAGTACAGAAATAAGAGAAGAATCTGAAAAGGAAATAACAATGAACGAACTGCTATTTTCTGATGATAATGTATTATTTACAAAGATGATAGCAGTTATAAAATCATATTGACGCATTCACGACAACGTGTACAAAGTATAACATGAAAATAAATACGCAGAAAACAGAAACAATGAAAATCAGCAAGGCACCAAACCCAGTGAATATAACAATAAACAAAACTAAAGTGAAACAAACTTCTAAATTTAAATACCTGGGAAATATTCACAGACAACAGAAAATTAGAGTAATTGAGATAAGATGCCAAATAGCAAATATAGTGATATACCAGCAATCACAATTACTGTTCATTCCAAATATCAGATGAAAGTCAAGAGAGAAATGATCAACAGTATTTTACTCTATGGTGAGCTAGAGAAGGGTATACGATCTCAAGGTGGCCAAAGGAAGCGCTAAAAGGACTCGTTAAAGGACTCACTAAAAGCCTTTGAAATAGACCACGATACATGGGAAGAACTTGCACAAAATAGATCTACATGGCGTTCTAAAATAAAAAAGAGCGCATCATCTTGTGAAAAGAAGAGAAATGCAGCAGCTCAACAGCGGAGAGCAGCTAGAAAGTCACGGATAGACCAAGATCCGTCTACAGTCGTTATTCCATGTCTAAACTGTCCAAGGACATTTACAGCTCGAATAGGGCTCATTAGCCATCTACGAACTCATAATCAAGGACATAACTACAATTGAATTTTCAAAAATGGGTGTAACAAATGGTCATCATCACTTGTGATGGACGAACAACATATTTCAGAGTCCACAGATAATAAGGATTATTATACAGAGATAAATGGCAAGATATTTCGAGATTGGTTTGTGAATCATGTACTTCCTTCATTGGATAGTCGTGTTTAATAGTGGACAGTGCTTCATATCACACTGCTTTGGCACCAGAAGATAATGTCCCTAATTCATGAAGTACTAAAGATGTAATACATACTTGGCTCACCAATAACAACATTCCATTCAACGAAATGTCCATGAAGCTTGAATTTCTTGAATGTGAAAATGTGAAAAAGACACATCATATAAAGATATTTCATATAGACACGGCTGTCCAGAAACATGGTCACATATCTTTAAAATTACCACCTTACCATTCTTACGTAAGCGAAATATATATAGTCTGGGCTAAAATTAAGGAACAAATAGTGACAGAAAATAAAACGTTCAAATTATAAGTAAAAGATGTAGAAATACTTACGAATGCTGCCATCTCTAATACAGCCAGGGGTTATTGGAAGAAATGTGAGAACTATATGTTGCATGAGAAATAAATATTGGAAGAATGTTTGTTTGTCCTTCATTCAGCCGAGATTGGTTATCAAAGTTGTCCTTCATTCAGCCAAATTTGTCTTTCATTCAGCCGAGTAAGTATAAAGTAAAGTAAAGTAACCCATAGCATTTATTAATGCCGTAGGGGTGTGAGATGTTAGCGATCTCACATTTCACAGGCTCTGCAAATGAGGGCGGTAGCCATCTCCTCTCCCTCGCAGTCTTTACTTCCGGAATAATCCGGTACCCATTTAAGGCTGGGTCGACCTGGGAGCCGTTGCGATCTGAAAACATTTCCGCCCCAGATGGGGAATGAACCCAGGACAACTCATATGCGAAGCCACTGCGCTAACGCGGCTCCGCGAGATTAGTTAATTCAGCCGAGATTAGTTATCGAATATCTCAGAAATATGTGATTATGATTCAGATGAAGTTTTATTTCTTTAAAGATGACCTAACCATTATTGACAAGCACATTAGAGGTGCAACTTTTCCATTATGTACTCTGCCACATATGAACAGCAAGGTGGTGATACATATAGAAATATTTAGATCAATGAAGGCCACCTATTGTAGAACACTTTATGTCAATGACAATATCACGGGTATCTGGCACACATATCGTGAAGGGGCCTCGTAGCACGGTGCCACGGGCTTTGCATAACATCATCAACAAACCCGTACCCCATCAGGGTCGTAGGGTTACCCCATTGGATGCCTCAGCAAACAGTCCTGCAGCGAATTCTATCCTCGGCGATGCGGATGAGTGTGGAAATATCTTGCCCTGTCCATTCTTTAATTTTGTCTGTCCATGCCTTTATTTGTCCACCTCTGCTTCTTCTACCCTCGACAGTTCCCTGCAGTATTGTTTTTGACAAGGAATCGTGTCTGCATACATGTCCGAACCATGCTAGTTTTCGTCGTTTCACTATTGAAAGCAATGGCTCCTGAACACCTGCACACATCTCTACTTTATTTCTTACGTACACATTGGTCTTATGTTCCCTGTAGGACATTCGTATAATTCGTCTGTAGCATTTGTACTCGAAAGCCCGTAATCTTCTCTCCATGTCTGCAGTGAGTGTCCAACTCTCACAACGATGCAACACAACAGAAAGCACCAGCAACTTATACAGTTTGATTTTCACTCCAACACTGATGTTGCTTTTCCAATTCACAGTTAGCCTTGACAAGGACGCCAAAGCCATCTCCACCCTTACTTTTAATTCTGCTTTGCATTTACCATCTCTGCATACTGGATCCGAGGTATTTGAAGGTATTCACCTCCTCAAGCTCATATCCATTCATCAAGATATTAGTCTGGTGTTCTGTGTCTCTGCTGTTTACCAAGATTTTGCTCTTATCTGTATTGATTTCCATTCCGTACTTGCTGGTAACTTTTTCCAACTTTGCTGTTAATTCTTGCAATGATTGTTCTGACCCAGCTATAAGATCAATATCATCAGCGAAACGCAAGTTTCAAATATGGCGACCTCCGATCGATATAGACGTGATGTAATCATGTAATGTCTCTTGTATGATGTGCTCTAAGTATATGTTGAAAAGTACTGGGGACATTATGCATCCCTGTCGAACTCCCACATTTGTTTTGAAGAACTCTCCAATTGTATTGTTTGAAATAACTTTTTATTATATATATCTTTTTTTCAAAATATGCTTCGCATATAAGTTGTCCTGGATTAATTTCCCAGTCGAGGCTGAAATTATGTATTAGGTATTAGATTATCCTCTTCGCACACCGGACACGTCCATAGGTGATCAGATCTCCGCTTCAGTAAATCTCTCAGGGCATAACGGCTGATCTTTCCGGTTCTATGTTGGTTCACTGCTCTTTTAAAATTCTTTGTCAGGGGTTCTCTACGGCCACGCCCAATTCGCGCATTCTCGGTATTGACTCATGCTCATTCATCTCAAAATCCTCTGATCGTGAGGATTCACGAAGAGCAGTGAGTGTGTCGCTCGGTCCATAGGCTGACCGTCTGTTGTTGTGGCGAGGCTAGCTAATTGGTCGGCTTGTTCGCTTCCCTCCACGCCCGCATGTCCAAAGACAACAGTTAGTTTAAGCGTTAGTTTTCGTAATGATGCAACATTAGGGAATTAGGGGACGTACATCACCTGTTTTGACTTTCTGAATCATATTCAGAGAATCACTTAGTATGCACGCATAGGAATAGGCTTGCGATTCCAGCCAGTTAAGTGCCTGCGTTACTGCGAATACTTCCATTGTTAGGCTGATTGTTGTTGCGATAAAGGCACCACATGCTTCGTGTACTGTTATTTCTTTTGATCTGGCGGTAAAGGCCTATGCACATCGGTTGTGACGGTTGACCGACCCGTCTGTGTAAATAACAACATCTGTGTCATCTGTATTATCGCAGATGAGTGCCTTGACCTCAGCATTCACGCTCACGGGGCTGAGTTCCCTACACTCTATTGCGTGTAATGTCGGTCTTGACTGCTTTGTGAAAGACCGTGGGAATAGGTATCGATTCCTCGTCAGGAGTTATGTCTTTTGGGGCACAGTCTTCTGAGGCTGAAATGTATTTTAAGACCGCGTCCGGGTCGACCCAGCCTTAATTAGGGACCGGTTCATTGTATTAAACATATCATTTTAGAAAAATCGTCAACAGGCATTCAAATGCAAACACGATAGACATATTATTGTAATGGTAGACGACATACCTATAGCTAATCAGCTCAAAGAATCTGTATCTGAATTAGTAACATTTATTTTCTCGATACACAATAATTAGCATACCGAAAGAGATCAAAAGATTTCATTAATGCATACAAACTAGACATGATTTTCTGTAACAAAATACATAATTTACAAAAAAAGTGGCATTATACGTTAGACTAATAATTAGAAAATTATGTCTATTTGAGGGCAAAGCTAGTGAAACGTGCCATAGCTTCCCAGCAATGAGAGAGGAGTGACGTGTTAACTGTGTCCTTATGGTGTACTTATAGGTCTAAGCTCTTGTAGCTCAATCTTAACGTATACATCTATTGAAGTAGTCGAGCTACCAGAAGAAGACAGTTGTCACACATGGACGTTATTGAAATAATTAATCTGTCAGATGCAGACAGCTGTCCATTATGGTCGATATTGACATACTATTTCTACCAAAAGCGAACAATGATTTATCGTGAACAGTTTTGACAGAAGGACTGGGTGTCAATTTTAGCACAGTACATGTTTTGAGCGAATGATTAAATTAAGTAAATATGCTTCCTATGCTCCACAGGATATGTGCCAGATTCGGACTCTGAACTGGGTACACTGACCACTAACTCTCCCAGTACAGACTGGACCGACAGGCTTGGAATTACTCATCCAACTTCCTATGCACCTTCGGAGAACCTTGTCACTGATGGTATCTATTTATTCTGGCAATTCTTGTGTCTCGTGCCTATATGTGTGTGTGTGTGTGTGTGTGTGTGTGTGCGTGCGTGCGTGTGTGTGTATATATGTGTGTGTGTGTGTGTGTGTGTGTGTGCAGGTACTGGTCGTTAGGTTGCAGTGTCTTCCAATGTATGTTTGATGTTTGCTAATTTTTTATTTTGCTAGTTATGTTTTTATCCGAATGTTAACATCTAGTCCATATTTTCCACTTGATTTGTGGACTTGATCTATTAGTCTTTGTAGTTCCTATTCACATTCTTCTACGAGGACAGTATCATCTGAATATCGCAGATATTTTAATTATTCCCCACTTTGTTCCTTTTATATAGATTGATCTCTGTGTAAATGTTAAATAGCCTGGGTGATAAAATACATCCTTCTCTATTTTCTGTTCTGGATTCCTTGTTTTATTTTTCCACTTGATCATTTATTTTTCCACTTGATCATTACGTGTTAATATCTGTTCTTTACCTCTGCAATGTATTTTTTCTGTATATCAAGTTGTTTTAGTGTTGATGCGTCTACTTGTGAATCTTGCTCTCTTTTATGTTCTGTATTTTTCAATATCAGACAGTGACTACTAGAGAGATATTACGAGAGATATAATAATAATAATAAATCCATAACCCCGTCAGGGTAGTAGGGGTGTCACAATGATACCTTTGGTGCAGAAAGATCTCCACGCATCTCTTTCCTCTACCATCCTGATGAGTTTGGAAGATTCACACCCTGTCCATTCTTTAATATTATCCAGCCATGTCCTATTATTATCACCTCGTCTTCTTACACTCAACTGTATCTTCAATATCATCTTTTGGCATTGAGGACTGTCTCATCACGTGCCCGTACCATCGAAGTCGACGAAGTTTCACGATTGTCAGCAATGGTTCTTGTTTGTTGCCCAGCTAGTGAATTAATTTTATCATGTACAAAAACATTTATCTTATGTTCTCCATAACAGATACCAACACACATTTATAGCATTTGTTTTCAAACGCTGGTTTCTTCTCTCCAAATTTGCTGTTAGTCCAGGTCTCACAACCATATTAAATATTGACAAAACCAAAGATTTATATAAGTTGATCTTAATACGGGTGGTGATTCTGCTTTTTCAAATGGTGGTTGATCTTGTCATGGCGACCATGGCACTGTCAGTCATTTCTTAACTTCAGTTGTTGATTCACCATCGCTACTAGTCTGGACTCCCAGATAAGTAAACATAGAAACCTTTTCCAACCTTCGATTGTTAAGATTTTTATTGGTTGGAGCTAAGTGAGTACTTCTATTCACCAAAATGTTACTCTTGTCTGTATTGATCTCTATACCAGGTTGTTTTTTTGCCAGATAACGCCAATTTTGTTGTAACACTTTAGTTCTGCTTCTATTGTAGTCATGAGATCGATATCATCAGCGAAGCGGAGATTAGAAATATGTCGTCCTCCATTCGATGTTGTTGGTTGAAATTATCGAACACTTCTCTCATGATTGCTTCCAGGTAGATGTCAAAAGGTGTTGGTGAAAGTAAGCATCCTTGTCGAAAATTAGTTCTGAAAAATTCACCGATTTCGTTATCTATGAACACATCACTGTTTGTTTCTTTATATAGTGACTTTATGACGAAGGCAATGTTGTAGTCAAAATTAAACTCTTGCATAATATACCATAGATTTGTATGCTAAATACGATCAAAAGCTTTGGTGAAATCAATAAAGTTATGAAATAGATCACGCTAGTGTGTTGTAAGTGCTTTTCACTTATTAGGCGCAGATTGAAATTTTGTTCTACAGTATTTCTCGTCTTCCTGAATCCGGCTTGTTCTTCTGCCAAAATTTATTCTGCTTTATGATTAATCTTTTAAAACTTTCGTCACTGCATATTGTCATGTAAAGAAGTGCAGGGATACTTTCTATGGACTGTGAAAATAAAGGCCGCTTTCCATATCAGACGCCGCGACATGTACAGGAAAGATTTTTATTGTACATCCGAAAGAGAAAGTGCTGTCCCAACCGTAGATTGAACCCGGGACACCGAGTGTCTGAGAAAAGCGTTCTAACCACACTGCCATGCGCTCCACATAATTTAATCTATTGAGTATAAATGTTAGCATTACTTTACTTGTATGTGAAATGAGACTGAGTGTTCTATAGATTTTACAAGTACTAGAGAGATACTGCTAGTCAGAAAATACTTTTCAGTAAATTCTTCAACGTCAGTGGGCGTCTGTGGTTGTCGATAGGAAGCAAAATAACGGCTAAAACGTTAATAATGTATGAATGTTGTTAGCTTTGAGGCTGGTGACCTTCGTGTAAGCACGAAAACGGGTTCTCTCGTATGGCTGGCCTACTAGAGATATGGTCACAGATATGGTCACAGATTACCATATTAATTAAAGTCGGATGTGTCGAGTCATTTGTGCAAATAAAACGGCGACACAATGCACTTCTCTGTTTTTTTCGTCATACCTTGTTGGAAATCTAGTAGGAACATGCTGTACAAGAGATTTGGTTTCAATGTGAAAACGAACACAAAATAACAGAGTGCCGATCGAATACCTTATCAGCACGATCTTGTTCTTTAATATTAACCCTGTCGTCGTCAGATGGATATCAGCAGTGTTGCTCGAGAGGAAGGTGGCTCTCAGGTGCGGTTATTGGACATCTAAACCCATAGCATTACGCCCAGGCTTTCCACATGGATCTCCCCTCTCATCCTTATTATTCAATGTCTACACCGTGGCAATCACACAGCAGCAGCTCGAGGGAAGAGGTAGAACAATGTCTTTTGCGAATGATATCCTGGTATAAAGACAGGGAAGATTTCGGATCACTGCAGAAAGAGCTAGACCGTATCGACTTCTGGTGTAATGATTCAGGGGCACAGATCAACCAAGAGAAGACTGCGGTGACATGGTTCTCTCTTAACAATCACATCCTAAAGCCCGTGACACCGACTGTGGAGATGAGAGGGTACGATATAATCATGACCTCATCCTTACAATACCTAGGCATGCGTTGTGATCGTAGTCTGTGTTGCCGGGAACACTTTGATCATGGTATCGCTAAGGCCCGCAGAGGACTTTCAGCTTTGAGAGTAATGGCAGCGACTGACACTAAACAACCACAGCTTGTACTCCTATACGAGGCTCTGGTCCTCCCTGTCATTGAATATGCAGGCGCTACTATCACCACCATTCAAACACAGCTTGAGAGGCTGGAGAGGATTCGAAGCGATGCGGATCAGTCTTGGATGCCCAAGGGACACACCCTTTGTGGCTATGAGATTTCTCCTTGATTTTCCGAGCATATTTCATAGAACTGATATGTGGCTTGCCAGTGCATACCTCAGAGTGAGTTCTGACATAGACCACCCACTACACAGCGAGCTCCCTCATGTGAAGGGAAGCAGGCTCAAGAGAGGAAAATCGTGGATTGGTCGGGCCGAGGAAACTGTTAAACATATCTGCGCCCCAGAAGACATAGCTGCTGGCGAGGAATGGATACCTATTCCTACGGTTTTCAAGAGGCAGTCAAGACAGTCATTGCACTCAATAGAGAGTGTAGGAAACACAGCCACATAAGCGTGGATGCTGAGGTCAAGGCACTAATATGCGAGAATGCCGATGACACAGATGTTGTGATTTACACGGACAGGTCGGTCATCCGTCACCAGCGAAGCGCATGGGCCTTTACTGTCAGATCAAAAGGGAGAACCGTACACGAAGCCAGTGGTGCCTTTACCACAACAACGAGCAGTCTAACTATGGAAGTATTCGCCGTTACGCAGGCACTCAACTGGCTGGAATCGCAAGCATATTGCCATGCATGCATACTAAGTGACTCTCTGAATATGATTCAGAAAGTCAAAACAGGTGATGTACGTAGGGAATGGGCGAAGTCATTGGAGAGAGCTAAAATGCGGGCATCACTACGAAATCTCACGCTCTGGACATGCGGGCATGGAGGGAAACGAACGGGCTGACAAATTAGCTAGTCTCGCCACCACAACAGATAGACAGTTTATGGACCGAGCAGACATACTCACTGCTCTTCGTGAGTCCCCACGATCAGAGGATTTTGAGATGAATAAGCATGAGTCAATATCAAGAATGCAAGAATTGGGAGTGAGGATGGGCGTGGTCCGAAGAGAACCCCTGACAAAGATTTCAAAAAGAGCAGTGAACCAACATAGAACCGGAACCATCAGTTGTTATACCCTGAGAGATTTTCTGAAGCGGAGATCGGAGCACCTATGGATGTGTACGTTGTGCGAAGATGATAATCAACATATCTAATACCTAATACGAACAACAAAAATATGTAAATGACAGAATAAATAATACTGTAATCAGTAACTCAGTGAATATTCTCATTTCAGGCATACTTCTCTTTTCACAAGTGAATGGCTGTAGCATTGAAAACAAGGTATGTTGACTGTTTCCTGCGACAATGTGTCATAAAAGATCCAGTTATTCAGGATCTTACATGTCAATAGTGTATCTAGATCCTCTGTGGTGGTAACATTGTTATTGCTGTTTTCATTGTTTTCACTGTTTGTTTTATATATTCTTGAGAAAGACCTAACGGTTTCAAACGTTGAAAATGTCTTGTGTATTGTAATTTGTATGTTTTCGTGTTTACACCTCGTAACTCCTTAGTCTTGGTGATAGTCCGTCTATTGTGTTCAAGTGAAACACCAACAACCTGTATTGTATGTATGTACTACATCTATTCAGGTTGCACTATCAGATTAAATTACAAGATTTAATGTAATGTTGCATATACTGTTATTCATGTCTGCATTTCTGACATTGCTTGATCTATATTTTTGGTATAATTCTGAGTTACATGTACCACATGTTGTTATCAGTATTACAAGGTATTTAAATTGGCGCTTTTCCCTAGGCAAATCTTCATGTGCTTGTATGACTTATTCTGGTGGAGACTTCTTTTGATATGATAATAATTTTCTTAAAGTCTTATTTCGTTATTTTGATACTTTTCTTGATACTTTTGTTTGTCGTCATCATACACACTACTCAGTTCCAGACATTCTTCTTTTTTAACTGTATGTCTCCAAAAACTTATTGTCTCTACAGAGTGAATAAATTATAAAAAAAAATATCATTATTTCACACACAAAATCTTCATATTTGGAACAAATTAAAATCTAAGACTAATAATTAGCAGTTAAATGACATATGTCCAGCTCTGTGGCAGCGTGGTACAGTCTGTGATGACCAAGGTTTCGGGTTCGAGCCCGCCTCAGACAATTCTGCATCCGAACCTTTCAGAAAACAATGGCAGACTACTGAACATATTTATATTCCAAAAAAAATGTTGATTGATGGCTATTTCTGAATAGGATATGCTATCTTGTTAAATTACAATTTGGTATTATCATATTAATATAGGAGCATGGCAGTACTGCTTTATATCTGCAATATTATATTAATAACCACTTTGGTTATTAGTTATGTGTTATACCTGAAATGTTAAATCAATAAACACTTGTGGTTATTATTTAGTACATACAGTCACATCAATTATTGATTATTGTAGAGCCATTCGTTATTGTTTACGATATAACCATTAATGAAGAACTCATACAAATGCTTAAATAGACATAAGTAGAGAGTGAGAGATCTCATAAAACAACAATGGGAGATTTATATGATTTTCACTGAGATAGTGAAGGGAAAGCATTGAGACATTATTTAATGTGGAATCCATATAACATAGGGAGCAATAAATAATACGTAAATGAGTTTGGTACATATATCAAGAGAATGAGTAAAACATGGACAGAACTGGAAGCAAAACCTAAAATGATAGGACGAGATGAAACAAGATGAAAGGTTAATAGATAGAATAAATATATATTTAAGTTACTACTTCTGAGTCAACAGAGCCCGGACACTTGTATGACGGTGTACTTCAAACACCATGATTACAATGTCTAGTGCTAGATCTCACTGGTCATGTGATGTGTGATCATGCCATTTGTTCCTCAGCTACATTAAACTAATCTAATTATTTGTAACTCTCACAGGATGACAAGCCAGCAACAAGTAACATGACTATTGGTAATAATGTTATCGCTGTCAAAACTAATGACTACGATGATTACAATAATGACATGGTAACACATACAGAAGATGATCGTATTGAAGCAGACCAAGTGTATGGTGAATGGAACCAAAACAATAAACTCTCAAAGGATACAACAGATATGGAGATTCATGAAGAAACACCAGAAATAGATCAGGTTTATTCTAACCTAAAAGATCCATGTGAGAACAAGTCAAGGAAAGAATGTTCTGCAATAAATCAAGATGTTGATGATGATACAGAAAAGAAGACTGTGGTGATACAGGAAAGAAGAAGTAAAACAAGAAAAACCATGACTATCACCAAGAAAAGATCGGACAATCTTGAGCATAAAATGCCCAATAAAAATGTCACATCTAGACTGTCAGACTATATCAACGCTCCAACACCAGCTAAACAAAGAGACGACAAAGACAAGGAACAGAAGAAGAAAGTGAGCAGTAATGTAAAGAACATTGTTCAGAAACGCATGAGTATAACAGAAATAAGCAGCTCAAAATGTAAACTGGACTCCAGCAGGGCATCATCTGTTGACAGAGGAAAGAACAAGAGAGAGGATAGTCTTGAGAGAGTTCAAATTGAAAAGCTAGAAAAAGCTCGACCACTTGTGAAAAGGACACCACCTAAATCTAAATGGGGTAATATTATGTCACAGATTGAGGCCAGTAAAGACACGGTTAAGCCAAAGTCAAGGTCAGAGATCAAGAGTTCCTTGGCAGTTTATATAAGCACTCCTACTCCACTTCTTCTGTCTCCTAGCAACATTAATGCTGTCACCGTGAATGTAGCAAAACAAGACACCCCCGCTAACCATGTCAAGAGAGAGGTCAAGTCTAAAGTACATCTTCTGCCTCCACCTCATAAAATAGATTTCAGCAAAGTCAAGAGTAAACTGAATGTTCCTACAGCTGCTTGTGTTGTCAAAGCAACACCAACGAGAGAACTCTCTCCTAAAGTAAAGCATATCAGTATAACCTCAAAAGCTAATCGTTCAAGTTATTCAGAAAAAAATCATAAGGATAGTGGTGTTCATAAGAGGATGTCCCAAGGAAGTATTGTTCTCCTGATGCGTCCTGCTAATGAAAGTGTCAGCTCATGCAAAAATAGCCACACAGACATCAGTGTATGTGACAGTGCAGACAGCGTTATGGGTTCACATGCGGATGAAGGTGAGTTGATAATTTCTTGTAAGATCTTAGCTGTCATTGTGTTAACAGTATTGTGTCAACATCCGGCTGAGAGGTAAACCATCTCTAGTCACGTTCTACTAAAACCAGGCTCTTATATGATGTGCTGTAAACTGCAAGCACAACATATTCATGCTCTCTGGCTCAAATCATATGAACAGTTGTTCTGGTTGAGTGAACACAAACTAACTAGCTGACTGGCTTCCCTGCCTCACTCACTCACTCACTCACTCACTCACTCACTCACTCACTCACTCACTCACTCACTCACTCACTCACTCACTCACTCACTCACTCACTCACTCACTCACTCACTCACTCACTCACTCACTCACTCACTCACTCACTCACTCACTCTCTCTCTCACTCACTCACTCACTCACTCACTCAATCACTCACTCACTCACTCACTCACTCACTCACTGGCACAATGACTGACGAGAGTACAACACATAGCACGTAAATCCGTAATTTTAAGTGATAATCCCCAGGGATTTCCACTTTGTAAACACAACGTTGCTAGTGGGAGTCGAACCATCGACCTCTTGAGCACAAAGCAAATTGTTTAGCCACTCTTAAGTCGTAGTGTGTACTTTTACAGACAATGCACAAGTGTATACTTTCTAGTATTAAAGGGACGTAAACATACTCGTTGTTCATAGATAAATATGTCTGGTTAAGGAACCTGCACCTCATATCTTACTTTCTCGTCTTTCTACGTGCCACAAGCTCACGTTGTTCGTTTATTTAGGCATTAACCACTATCCGGATATAGAATGTCTGGTAATATGAAGACACAATGAAGGCCTGTTCTTAAACAAGAGCGTCTTATCAATGCAATATTTACAACGCTGGTGTTTGTACTGTTACCTGCATAATGTCGCATATCACGACTTTCAGAGTGCAAATCTGCAGAAATGTTGCTTTTGTTAAGTAATTGTAGTAGTATCTTCACATAATGAGAGGAAGTTGTAGGGCCTAATCATTCATATCATCTTCATAACAAAGAAATACAGTTGTAAGCAATGACATCCTCACAATAAGGAAGTAGCTGTAAGCAATGACATCCTCCCACTGGAAATGTTCTTTGTCCGTCAAAGTCAACGATAACCATTCAGCTCAACATTCAGAGCAAAGGTTTTTTTTTGCGCAGCTTGATGTCTGATGTTCTCTGCAGATGTAGTACCACTCTTGATTCTGTGACGCCAGTCAGACCTATCATGTGCAAGATTCTCCCATGAAATTGTGTTTATTTTGAAGTGAATCTTAAGTATCTTTAAAACACTTCTGTCCTACAGCCTTTTGGGAACCAGTCTGGAGTTTTCCATATCACAACTGTTTTGGTAGGCGATGATCTTCCATGAGAACCAAGTGTCCTGCCCAGAGTGTCTGCACATTCAACAACATTGTGTGTATACTTACACTTACAGACTTAGAGTTAATCAGTACTTCACTGTCTAGTGAAGTACCCCACCAACGGATGAGATCTTACGAAGGCAGCTTAGGTGAAAATCATTGTCTTCTAGCGTGTCTGGCATGTGTTGTCCATGTTTTACAGGTATAAAGGAGTGATGATATTACTGCTACCTGTTATAGTATGAGTTTGGTGGTAGTTGTTATTCCCCTTCTGTCCCTTACATTTCTTCACTTTATTCCAAATGTGGCTCTAGCTTTCATTATTATGCTGTTCTGCAGTGTCGATGTTTACATCTCGTGAGAGAGTGCTGCTCAGGTAGTTGAAACTATTGACTATTCGAAGCTCTTCATTTTTTTTATCCACTTCCCATCGCCACAGCGCTATTTGTTTTATGAAAAAGATGATGATGATGGATGATGATAGGTGAGTTATGACTAGTGCTAAATGTGGCTAATGTGTGGAGAACTTTCGCCGTTTGTCGATCACATTCTCTCTTTCTGATCCAACGGTGTTTCAGTAACACGAAAAATCAAGACAACTGAAGATGCACCATGATGCAGTGGATGACCAGAGTGTTCAATATGTGTCATATAACAATGTACATTCCAGTTCCTTTCAGCTCGTTGAACATCAGATGTTTCATCCGCGCTGTCCACCATATATAGGCTTCACATGTTTAGAGATGGGTTGTGTTTACCTCTGGGCTGGAGCCCCTCAGTTACCCTCACCTAGTTTGGCCAGCTTGTCAAACCCGTTACAGGATGTGGTCGCTGTCACATGGTGGCAACTACTGGGTGAAAGCTGAGTGCGAGGTGGGGACCAAGGCTGTGATAATTATTCCAAAGGAGTATCACTTGAAATGTGGTTGTAAGCAATGACATCATCACAATAAGGAAATTGTTGCAAGAAATTACATCTTCACAATAAGGAAATAGTTGCAAGCAATGACATCTTCACAATAAGGAAGTAGCTGCAAGCAATGACATCTTCACACTAAGGACATATGGTTGTTAGCAATGACATCTTCACAATAAGGACATAGTTGCTAGCAATGACACCGTGTATACAAATAGGACAATTAGTTATAAGCAATCTTCACAGAATTTTTGTAAAAAGTTGTTAACAGTCTCACTACTTACAGAATAAAAATGTGTATTTAACAATTTATCAAAACTCGTGGAAATAAAGCGTAAACATTGATATCACTTTCATATTATACACGGATCTCGCCCTGTGATATTCTAATCATACAAAGACAACTGAAGAGACGATCGATGTGTGTAAAATATTAAACAGACGAAAAACATCTGCAATGACTGCAATTAAAGATTACCGGTGTCAGTAATCGATCTGAACATAATTCGGCTCCCATGTTAAAGTAAAGTATCGTCTATAATAAGTGAAGTCTCGGACAAGTACATAGAAAAGAGAATCAAGAACAACATTACAGGCATGTGCAAGAACCAGAACATGGAGGAAAAAAAATAATCATCGTTGAAGAAAATAAAAGCCGCAATGAAAAAGTACCACACAAAAAAAAAAACACACCACAGCTCCAGCAGAAGGCATGAGGGATGAGAATCTTAGCAGGAGGACAGATGAAGAATTCGAGGTCCTGGAAACCATGTTTAACAAGAGTTTGATAAAAGGCAAGATTGAAGGAGACTGGTTACTTGATTACATTACCCAATTCTGGTAAGAATCACAAAAGGGGCAAAATGCAAAAGCTAATTACCATGTATAGCACAGTTGACAAAGCAGTAAAAAAGATTGTTGCATGGAAATTAGGCGTCCATATAAGTATTACATACACATGTAAATATGATTGCACGGCTATTTCTGGCAAAGTAACAATAGGAAGTATCAAATGTGTATCCGTTTGCATTCATTTTAAAGACAAATAAATCCTGTCAATATTAATATTTGAGTAATATAATAATTCAAAAGTTAATGGAAAAAGGCACATCTTTCTATAACAAGTGATATTATTTATAGGCATTGTCGTGAATGGCTTAAATGTGCGCAATACACTGTAATGGTGTTGAAGTGTCTTCAATAGAAGTGTTAACACACTTATTTTTTTAAGACCATTTATAAGCAAACCTGAAATAGGTTACTTAAAGTCAAATAGGGCAAGTTACTCTCAATGTGAAAGATTTTGTAAACAGTGGTTTCTAAATGTTTACAACGTACCATATCCTTAGACAGAGAATGTCATTGTGTTATGGGAAGTTTGTTATTCATTAAATCTGTGGTGCCAGAAATTTCACAGCAAAATTGAGATTATTGATTACATTGTACTATTTGTCACTAGAACACATGTGACATAATATATATAATATAGTAATATTTAATATACTGATATTTTTACAATTGTACTTACGTAAAACACAGGTTTATATAATCGCTTCTATCAGACACGACAGACTATAACTAAAACTAGTGGGTAATGATATGTACACAAGAAAACATACAACTTACAATACACAAATCATATTCAACGTTTCAACCAAAAGGTCTTTATCAAGATACACACAAAACTTCAAAAGACGACAAATTGAATCATTTTTTAATTGGAGACACTCAAGCCTTTTGGACTCAATTCCGACCACTCATATGTCTAGTAGTGGGTTGGTGTGGTCTTTGTCTTTATTCTTTTTGATCCATCATTTACTCATCTTTTTGTTCGTGTCGTTTACACACATATTTACATTTGTATGTACTTCCTGACCTTTCGGCATCTCATTTCCATATTTCCGTTGTTTGTTTGTTTTGATAATTTTTACAATTGTCGACTTTTGATGTTTTGTGTGCATCTTGATAAAGACCTTTTAGTTCAAACGTTGAATATGATTTGTGTATTGTAATTTGTATGTTTTCTTGTGTGCATATCATTACCTACTAGTTTTAGTTATAGTCTGTCGTGTCTAATTGTAGCGATTATATAAACCTGTGTTTTACGTAAGTACAATTGTTGTCGTTTCACGCAGTTACCTTGTATTGATTGTCGTATTGATACATTCTATATATATTCTAGTTGATATAGATCTTGCTACTATCACCGGGTTACAGCCTGTCAGGTTAAAAACCGCGTCCGGACAAAAAAATCCTGTTCGTGATTTCTTGTCTAACATGACTGTTCTTCCAGTCGACCCAGCTGTAAATGGGTACCTGACGTGTGAGTTGGCAAAAGTAAACACAGAAAGGAAGGGAACTGGCCCCACCACCTAATAGTTGCCGTGGCAAAGTACATGAAGATTTCATCCCCGTCGACTGGTTGCTGTCATAGGACCTAACTTTACCTTACCTATATTCTGCATCGCCGAGAGGCTAGAGCAATGGCACCATAACAGTAACATTCAGATTTCCTATATAGAAAGAAGTGTTTTTATTTTTAGTTTGCATTTTTATATTGTAAGTCAAATTAGTATGGTTCGGTAAAGTAAAATCTTCTAAATATTTAAAGATATATATGCTCGTATGTAGTTGCCCGTGGATAAAGTTGACATTAGTGTTGGGTTCTGTATTATTGTCGCCCGTTTTTCAACCAGGGCCGGGATTTCTAGTTCAGGGTGCAATGAATATGGTCACTGTCTTCTTTCCCGACATATTGTAGGAGGCGACTAAGGAATGTTGAGGGATAGGCGTACAACAACCTGTCATCTGTGAAAATGGTCACATCCTGTGTTAATTTCTAATTTTTGTCTTCTGTGAAATAATCACTATGGATAACGAAAAGATGCAGGACAGTGGACATTGCACCTTTGTCCTTTTGTTGCAGGCTCCTAGGTGACGAGTAATGCTAGATGTGCTATCATTGTGGATGGGTCAACAAATCTACCAGAAGAATTATAAGATAGATTACCCATAAGTATGTGCTGTGCTTCTGACCGGACGTGGTGATCCTGAGATACTGGTACACTAGATTGCCTCCTTTCAGGGACTGAACATGCAACCATAAACTCCACACAACTATGCATTTGAGACAACCTGAGTAATGAGGTCACCTAAGTTGCAAAACAGAAAAGAACCTGTACTTTTGATAATTTTACATAACTTTCTAATGCACGGCATCACAAGAAAAAAACTATGGGCATCTGAAACAGCCCCGGCGGACGTACTTTGCTGCCTTATCTCGGAGCTGGTGACCACATTACAGTTCAGTGATGAGATCCATATCAGCTTCTGACTTCAGCTGTAGAATGATGAAGAAAAAGAAAAAAGTAGTTCTAGCAAGCAGGCATGGCGAAATGCGACTTTCTTTGAGCAGGATATGTTTGAAGGATTTGATTCACAAACGGAGACATGTGTGATTGCAATAGATCAGGAGGATGCGTACAATGGAGTGACCTCTGATTTGGTAATGACTCAGTTGTTGCACCTCGATGTAAGTCTCTATCTTTTCAACTGGGTTGCTGCTGGCCTGCTTGAGAGGTAGGTGGTTCTTTAATGTGACCGATGGGCAACATCACCAACAATCATAAGCCTTGGACTTTCGGGGGGGGGGGGGGGGTTTGAGGTCACCACTGTCGCCAGTATTATTTAATGTGTATACAGTGCGCATTACATGCAGACATAGCAAAGGTACTGGTACAGATATATCGTATGATGGTGACATTCTGGTGTATAGACAGGGTAGAAGTCCCGAGAATTTTACATCCTCAATCGTGTGACCGGAATAGCTCAGTTAGTACAAGCGCGAAGTATATTATGGAAGGGACGGTGGCCGTGGTTCTACAATGTAGATGTTTTTTTCCCGTTGATATGTAGAAAGTGGAACATATCAAAGTCATCGCGACATTCTTCTATTCATCTATTCTATTCTTTTCGTTGTGTATGTGCATTATTCACTCCCGGACAACGCTGGGCACTTCTAGTATAGATTATATAAGGAAAATGTGTTAACATAGAGAGGCGAAGAGACCTCACATGTTATATTTTTATATAAGGAAGTACTAGGTAGCACAGGGAGATGAAGAGCTCTCACAGGTCATATTATAAAGCACATATAACGAAAAACTAGGGTGCGCACTGTGGCACATGGAGGTGTAGACTTCATAAATGTAGTTTATATAAGGAAAACTAAGAGACACAGGGAGATGAAAATACCTTACAGGTATCTTGTTATATAGCTTATATAAGTAAAAAGTGAGAGCATAGAGAAGCAAAGAGACCTCACTTGTCATGTTATATTATTTATATAAGCCAAACATGCATCTGAAAATTGTCTCCTACCAACCAAACATACAACTTGTACGGCTCGTATCCACCAATTACTTTCCGACAATGAGACATACACACGTAGTTGTGTGAAGTCTTTTAGTACATATTATTGAGTTTTTTATTTATGAGAGTCCAGCCATGTATACAACCGAAATGTTGCCAAGCATGCAAAACAAAACAGAAACCACATAACTCTAGTCAAACATAGAACTCAAACTTCTCATAACAATTACAACATACATCTGACAATTCGTATCCAGACTTATGACAGACACTCTAAACCCCAGTCAAAACCGACTTTTTTATCAGTGGCTTAGAGTTACGATTATAGTTAAGATTAGGGTTAGTGGTAGCGTTAGAGTATGAAGTCAAGACAGGACAATCCGGTTTTCTTAGATATCCAGATTGACCAAACCGTATGTAGGTTCGAAACCACGTCCGGACATTAAAAAAAATCCGGGTTGTGATTTCTCACTTGACACGACCACTCCTCTAGTCGACTCAGCTGTAAATGAGTACCTGACGCATGAGTTAGGGAAGGTAAAAAACAGCAAGGAAGGGAACTGGCCACCCCACCTAATAGTTGCTGCGGCTTAGTACATGAAGAGTTATTTTCATCCCCGACGGCAGATGCCATGGGACCCACCTTTACCTTTTACCAAGAACTGTACACTTTTCAAATCACTTTCTTGTAAGTTGAGAATTGTAACATTTTCTTACCTAGCATCTTCTACGGCAGATATTTCGTGCCGTTTAATTCATCAATGCCTCGTCTAGCAGATTTTACTGTGCAAAATGGAAGACTTATTATGTGGCTTACTTTTCACTATGTAGTAACTAAATTTTCAGTTAAATTATTCTGCAAACTTTTATCTATTACCTTTTATGCACATGAAGATTTTTGTAGACTCTTAGTTAACCCATCAGAGGATTTCCATTCTCATCACACCGTGATACGCATTGAACCAAGTGTCATTTAAATACACTATACCATAACAATCGTTTCTCATTTCTCTGACCAACCATAAATATATTTTTCTCATGACAAAAATAAAAACTCAATAATATGTACTAAAAGACTTCACACAACTACGTGTGTATGTCTCATTGTCGGAAAGTAATTGGTGGATACGAGCCGTACAAGTTGTATGTTTGGTTGGTAGGAGACAATTTTCAGATGCATGTTTGGCTTATATAAATAATATAACATGACAAGTGAGGTCTCTTTGCTTCTCTATGCTCTCACTTTTTACTTATATAAGCTATATAACAAGATACCTGTAAGGTATTTTCATCTCCCTGTGTCTCTTAGTTTTCCTTATATAAACTACATTTATGAAGTCTACACCTCCATGTGCCACAGTGCGCACCCTAGTTTTTCGTTATATGTGCTTTATAATATGACCTGTGAGAGCTCTTCATCTCCCTGTGCTACCTAGTACTTCCTTATATAAAAATATAACATGTGAGGTCTCTTCGCCTCTCTATGTTAACACATTTTCCTTATATAATCTATACTAGAAGTGCCCAGCGTTGTCCGGGAGTGAATAATGCACATACACAACGAAAAGAATATGACGTGAAATGTGACGTGTCTTTTGCATGTCTGGTTGTCGGAGAGTAATTGGTTGAAGACTAGCCGTATAAGTTGTAGTTTTGGAGGTTATGAACCAATGTTCAGGTGTATGTTTGGCTGGATGCGAATTGACAGATTCATGTTGTAATGGTTGTGAGAAGTTTAAGTGTTACTGGAGTTATAAAGTTTCTGTTCCCTGTGCTCTCTAGTATTTCCTTATATAAATAATATAACAAGACATGAGGTCACTTTCAACTCCCTGTGTCTACTGGTTTTCCTTATATTAAAAATATATGTGAGCTGTTTACACCTCCCTGTAAATCCCTGTGCATCAATTTTTTTTTGCTACAGGTGCTCTATAACATTACATGTGAGAGCTCTTCGCCTCCCTGTACCTTCATATTTTCCCGTTTTCATTATATAACTATATAACAAGAGCTGTGTGATTTGTTCACGTCCCTAAGCTTCAACATTTTTCTTATATAAGCTATATAACATGACCTGTGAGATCTCTTCACCTCCCTGTATCTCCCTATGCCAACTAATATCTCCTTATATGAACCATATAACATGACCTGTGAGGTCTCTTCATCTCAATATATCTCTTAGATTTTCTTATATAAACTAGATAACCCCTTCTAGTGTTATAAAATAATTATGCAAATAACAAATAACAGGATAAATATGATAATCGAATAAACCGGTTGGTTGCGGGGTGGAAGGAGACGGCGGTTGGGGACCATTATATGATCCATATATCGAGCGAGCTAGTCCTTTGTACCTTGGTAACGCGGATAAACCCCTGTCTCTATATGACCTATTAACGCGGAACCGAATATGTTCGATCCGATAACCAAAGATGTTATCTACTGGTACCGTTGTTTGATGTAATGTTCTCCTACTGTTTGATGCCATGCAGTTGTACTGTTGTTGGATGTCATATTCTTGTGCTTTTGTTTGATGTCATCTATTGATACTGTTGTTTGATCTCCTCAGCTACTACCGTGCATTATATCATCTACTAGTAACGTTGTTTCATTTCATATACTGGTGTCGCTGTATAATGTCATCTACTTATACTTTTTGATGTCAACTACAGGTGTTATTTAATTTCATGTACTGTTCCGTTGTTTTAAATCGTGCACTTCCTGTGGAATGTTTTTATTTACTAGTGAGTGCCTGAATATGTCCAGGCGCTGTCTGTGTGAACGTGGGCGCGTGATATTGCAGCAGTCGCGCGTGGTGCCACAGCTTTTTATTGAGGCTAGATATCGTGTGTAATCACTGTTAGGGGTGGTGGAAAAACGAATTCATTTTTAGAGAGAAAGACGAAGGGATAATCCCATGTACAGCTCTGGCATCTGCACTTAATAGCAAGAAAAGACGAGTGCTGCCATGTGCTAGCAACTAGATACGGTCATTAGCGACACACCATATTTGTAACTTTTGTGAATCTATCGCTAGAATATTTGACTCGATGTGTTCTTTCTGATGCGCAGTAATAAGTATTCACAATGGGAGGTAAATTAGTATAGTACAGATTCGACGTTATGTGATCATTTGTTTATCTGTAAGAAGCCTGTAGCATTTACCTGGCTTTACCGTGTATATTTACATATATATCTCAGTGTAAGTGAAATTAATCTAAATTCATCTATAGCCGTGCCGACATAGGCGATCACGTATCTCCAAAACTTATTATTAGTAGTAACTTGTATCAGCATCATTATTACCTATTAACCATGCCACGATGTAAAACAATCTAATATTTAATTACGCTATCGTCATCGATCTCTTTTTACCTTCAATCTTGCCTGCCGAGTGTTGTAACTATTGTCTTATTGGTCTCCCTGTCTCACAATGTGAAATAAGTAAATACTCTCTCTTTCTAATATTATTATGTAACCCATTTCTCGCAAATATATAAATAATCTGTCGGACCTATAGTCTGCCGGACCTATAGTCTGCCGGACCTATAGTCTGCCGGACCTATAGTCTGCCGGACCTATAGTCTATCGGACCTATAGTCTGTCGGACCTATAGTCTGCCGGTATGTATTCGTAATATATCATCCATGTATTGGTCGTTTATCATAAATGTCCTCGTCTTTTATCATCCATGCACTCGTCGTTTATCTTCAATTCACTCGTCGTTTATCATTAATTCACTCGTCGTTTATCATTAATTCACTCGTACATCAGCTATACATTCATCATATATCATCTATTTATTCGTCATATATCGTGCATGTGCTTCTCGTATATCATCCACATACCATATATCATTCACTTATTCATTGTATTACATCCATGTGCTTCTTGTATATCATCCATGTGCTTCTCGTATATCATCCATATACTTCTCGTATATCATCCATGTACCATATATCATCCATGTACCATATATCATCCATGTACCATATATCATCCATGTACCATATATCTTCCATGTACCATATATCATCCATGTACCATATATCATCCATGTACTTCTCGTATATCATCCATGTGCTTCTCGTATATCATCCATGTACCATATATCATCCATGTACTTCTCGTATATCATCCATGTACTTCTCGTATATCATCCATGTACCATATATCATCCATGTACTTTTCGTATATCATCCATGTACTTCTCGTATATCATCCATGTGCTTCTCGTATATCATCCATGTACCATATATCATCCATGTACTTCTCGTATATCATCCATGTACTTCTCGTATATCATCCATGTGCTTCTCGTATATCATCCATGTACCATATACCATCCATGTACTTCTCGTATATCATTCATGTACTTCTCATATATCATCCATGTACTTCTCGTATATCATACATGTACTTCTCGTATATCATACATGTACTTCTCATATATCATACATGTACTTCTCGTATATCATCCATGTACTTCTCGTATATCATCCATGTACTTCTCATATATCATCCATGTACTTCTCATATATCATCCATGTACTTCTCGTATATCATCCATGTACTTCTCGTATATCATCCATGTACTTCTCGTATATCATCCATGTACTTCACGTATATCATCCATGTACTTCTCGTATATCATCCATGTACTTCTCGTATATCATCCATGTACCATATATCATTCACCTATTCATTGTATTACATCCATGTGCTCGTAAATCATTCATGCATTCGTCTTATATCATTCATGTACTATAATATGATCACTAACAATGTGTCTATACTTGCATGTATAAATGATGGGTACGTGAAACACCCACTCTTATATTGACTCAACGTACTCAATAACACGCAGGGACACACACGCACACACACGCACTTATTCGCACACTCATTCATACACTAGCATGTATAATAATTCACTTATCCATGCATACTCTGCCGCAAAAACACATTTCATAAGATAAACACTGCTTTACTCACACTCATTTAATTGCACTCATTTAATGGCACTTATTTAATCACATTCATGTAATCACACTCATATTCATTTAATCATACTCACATTCCTTTAATCACAGTAGCACATATTTTGTTCACACTGGCACTCATTTATTTGACTTACACTCTTTTAATCAGACTTACTTTTATTAAATAAGACTGACACTCATTTGATTACATTCATTTAATCACACTAACACTGTTTTAATCATACACATTTCACACATGCAGACACATATAATAAGACACACACTTATTTGATCACACCCACACTCAATTAGTCAGATTCACATGAATGTGATCACACCCATTTATTGGGGGGAGGGGAGGGGGAAGGTATAGTGCAATAGTTAGCGTACTGGCTTCACATATGAGCAACGCTTCCTGGGTCGACTCAGCCTGAATTGGGTACTGGATTAATTTGAGAAGTAAATAATGCAAGGGAGAGGAGATGGCTGCCGCCATCATATAGCAGAGCCAATGTAATGTGAGGTCTGTAACATCTTGCACCCCTGCGGCATTAATAATTGATATGAGTTAACTTTACTCATTGAATCAGACTCGTATTCATTTGATCATACTCATATAAACATACTCATTTAATTAGATTTATACTCATGTATTCAGACACACTCATTTACTAAGACTCACTCATTTAATCAGATGCACGCACATTAAATTAGAATCACACTCATGTACTTAAATTCATGCTCAGTTAATCAGACTTACTTTCATTTAATTAGATTGATACTAATTTAATCAAATTCACGCTGATTTAATCATATTCAAAATAATTTAATCAGAATCATTCATTGAATCAGACAACCATTAGATTAGCCTCACACTCATTTAATGTTACATGAATTTATCAGACTTACACACTCATACTCTTACAATAATATTAGCTCTTGATCATGTGTTGTCGACGCCCGAACGGGGTAAATTATATCCGCACTATTTACCTTTCATGCATGTCATAAGAGGCGATAAAGTTATGAGGTGTGGTTTGCAGCCCCATTTATAATATGGTCAACATGACCGAGAAGCCATACTGAAGTCGGATGTGTCAGAACGAAAGGTGCAGCTATAGCAACAGAGCTTTAAACAATGAGACATCGCATTCCGTTCTCCGGACTACATCCTACTAATCTGCAGGAGTTTGAGAACTAATGCATAAGGTGAAGAATAAGAACCTAATACATTCCTACAATCACTTGCTGATTCGCAAGCATTACACACCCATACATACACACTCACCCATACACACTTGATGGACTAAATCTCGTCTAGACATTGAGTCATGGCACACTGGCTTGGTCATAAACCTTATTGACTGACTCACGATATTACGGAGTCTGCGAGTTTTCTATCTGGAACATTGAACAACTCATCACTCTCTCGCAGTCTCGTTTTGTTATATCGGGAACCCTCACATTCTGGATAGTTTCCGCAGTTGTAATGACTGGAGCATCATTCTTCTATACACCCTCCCCCCTCACCACAATCACACGAACTGATATACAGCACTGTAGAACAAACGACCAGAGGACGCATCATTCAGCTGTGCTCACGTATTTTGATGTGTAAACAGCAACGTAGATTTCCCTCACAGGACACACTGACCATTATATAGTATAGGGGAACATTGGAAACGCGATTATGAAGTTTTGTGAATTACTTGAGGGGGGCACAAAACACACACACACATATCTATGGTTAGACTAAGCGGTCTTTGGGGAGGGGGGCGGGAAGCTCGACAGTTGTTTATAAAGGGGAGAGTCAGGTGATGACAAAAGTTGACGTCAACGGGTCTATTTTTACACGAAATAGTTTGGTTGAAGTTGAACTAATTGGCTAAAATTGTGAAACAAAACGTGTATTTTTATCTTTTTTTCCCCTATAAACTATCGTTTGGGGAACGGGGAGAATGAGAGTGTGTGGCCAACTCATCAAATCTGACTAATTAAAAATGTATATATATAAAACGCAAAATCCATGAATATAATATTGCTGACTGGGGCGGGGATGGCCAACTGTATTGATATAATTAAACAAAGACCATGAATTTAGAATTGTTGACTGTTGGGAAGGGGCGTGGGGTAACGGTAGGTTCCATCGCAGCAATCTGCCGTCTGGGATGAAGATAACTCTACATGTATTAAATGTGGCAACTATTAGGCCAGTTACTTTCCTTGCTTTCTTTACGTTCCCTAACTCATGCGTCAGGTTCTCATTTACAGTTGAGTCGACTGGAGGAGTGTTCGTGCCAAGTGAGAAATCACGACCTGGATTTTTTTGTATGTCCGGACGTGGTTTCGAACCTGGCACGCTGTAACTAGATGATAGCAAGCAAGCAAGCTAACTATCCACTAGGCTACCGCGCTCCTAGTATAAAAATATACTCTAAATAAAATAAATTCAGAAATAATTTCCTTCTGGTATTTCATTCTATACTTAAGTGTTGTTATTATCTGTTTCATCCTTAAAATTCGTCCAGTGTAACATTGCTCACATTCCTAGTATTTTTTCTTATTCTCTCTCTCTCTCTCTCTCTCTCTCTCTCTCTCTCTCTCTCTCTCTCTCAATCTTCTATGTTATAGAAATTATTGCTATCGTGCTTATTTTTTTCTTCCATTCTCAATCCGTAGTTCTAGCAACTGGAATTACTTTCAGAGTTACCTATGTTTTTTAAATCTGGAAAATTCTAAACATTTCGAACGCGTCATTAGAGTACACAGTGAATTTTATCAATACGCCCGTTAGTTTGGAATAGAACGCTATTGTTTCAGAATTCATCGCGTCATTCCTTGCTAAATTTACGTAAAAACCAATGCAGATCACAGATTTATCGTTCCTGAATATCCGTGGCAAACGTCCTACGAGGGATATGGTTGTGTTGATGCTACAGACTCATATGTCAACATTGATCATGTAAAGTTGTACGTACTGTGCACTCGCATAAGCCTATATGAAGTGAATATCAAGTGCATATTCTTTCCAGAGCGTTGTCTTCAATCGTGGATAATCTGAACGCAACTCTCTGTCCCGGGTAAGCAGCCTGCATTGGTCTGAGATATGTTCACACATTCTTCGATGTCACTGGTGCATTGTCTTCTTGGTCTTCCTCTTCCTCTCACCCTGGCACTCGGTCCTCCAAAATCAGCCTTTCGATACCACCATGTTTCTTTATAAATATAAAAAAATACTGTAACTTCCTTCTTATGATGACATTTCGAAGCCAGCCTTCATTTAATGTCAGTAGTTTCAAAATCTCAGTGTTCTTCATTTTCTCTGTCCACGATATTCATATGATCTTTATGTAACAAACACTTCATTTCAAATGAATTTATTCTTCTGGATATTGTCTTGTTTAAAGTTCAAGTCTCGCATTTGCCACTGGGAAAACACATTATATTAAACCAGTTATTTCTTACTTAGTCGCACATGTACATATTACACCTCTATATACATCTCGCATATTCTTTGTAATTTTACCTCCTCTACAGCAATTGAGAAGAGGATGGTATAAGTGAAGGGGAAGAACATCTATTACTTCTTTGAGGATCTAGGCGAGATATTTCATGTTGCCATACCGTTTATCAACATTAGTTAGGTAGTTAGTGGTCGGATCATCATCACTGCACACTGGACACATCCATTGCTGCTCTGATCTCTACCTGAGTGATCTCTAGCTGACAGTACCGGTCCTCTGCTGGTTGACCATCATTCTTCTGCGCCCTCCAAAATGTTCACTTTTAGCAACACCGCATTTCAAACCCTGATCTTTAATCATGGCCATTGAAAAATCTTTTATGGAGTTTAAAACGTCAGATCGATCTATTGCCTCATCGTCATGTACCACACTCGCCCATGACGCCAGTTGATCTGCTCTTTCATTACCCCGAACACCCACATGTCCCGGCACGAAAATAAATGTAGCTACTTTCAAACTCGCCTTTCTCAAGGCCTCAATCCACTGTTCGCGAATGAGACCCGCTTGTATCTTCCTAGTCACATGTTTATCAGCGTATGTTAATGTAATACATCCCAGAGATCAGCCTCTGTCAGCTCATCATCATGTTCTGTCATTGAAACAAGTGTCTCTAATATCTCGTCTAACGAATGGATCTGATATGAATTTGCATAGTGTTTTTCCTGTCTCTGAAAATTGTTTAGTTTTATATGTTATGCTGTGAACTGAACCAGACAAGGAGTGATGCGATTTTAATGACCATTGGCGCTAGAGCTACTTTGATGTTTTCATACATGTCTTCTATATTGATCATATATCAATAGCACTATTTATTTGTATATTTATGTCAATATGAATACTAAAGTAATGATCCTATGTGAATGCTTTTAGGTAATACTTCAAAGCGAGGATCTGTAGATCTCAACAAAAAGGACTCCCGTCGTGCAAGTACACAGAGTTACAAGTCGGAACACTCAGATGTTAGTTGTCTGTTTTATGTGACAGTTATTCTTTTCTTTTAAAGTTTTGTTCATTGATTTGTGACGATAACTTTGGCTGGTGTGATCATAGCTTTGGCTGTTGTGATGATAGCTTTGGCTGATGCGATGATAACTTTGACTGATGCATGATAAGTTTAGCTGATATGATGATAGGTTTGACTGGTATGATAACTTTGGTTGATGTTGTGATACGTTTTGCTGGTGGGATGATAACTTTTGGTTTGTGTGATCAGGTTTGTTTGATCATGATTCATGTCATCTTTGTAAATTCCCAGAATTTATCATCTTTTCGTTTGACTATGTTTCAGTGTCCACACATGTACGAGTGAGTAAGAAATTATGTACACTTGTGATCTGTACATGTACGAGTAAGCAAGAAATTATGTAGAGGTGTGGTCTGTACATGTACGAGTAAGCAAGAAATTATGTAGAGGTGTGGTCTGTACATGTACGAGTCAGCAAGAAATTATGTAGAGGTGTGGTCTGTACATGTAGGAGTCAGCAAGAAATTATGTAGAGGTGTGGTCTGTACATGTAGGAGTCAGCAAGAAATTATGTAGAGGTGTGGTCTGTACATGTATGAGTCGGAAATTAAATAGGTGTCTGGTCTGTTCTTAACAATTTTATTATATATATATTCTTCAATGTAGTAGTTTATCTATATATTGATCTATTGCTTTTGATGTAGCATTTCATTTATATATTGATCTATTGTCTTAAATATAGCAGTTTATATATGTATTGATATATTTTGGTCAATGTAGCAGTTTATATATTTATCAATTATTTACAATGTAGCAGTTTATATATTTATCAATTATTTACAATGTAGCAGTTTATATATTTATCAATTATTTACAATATAGCAGTTTATCCATATGTTGATCTATCGTCTTCAATGTTCCAATTTATTTATATAATGATTGTCTTCAATGAAGCAGTTTTCTAAATATCGTGTACAAATTCTATAGAAAAAAAGTCAATATTTAACCATAATACATACAGATAATAATGTTTCACTAATCTCTTTGTTGAAGTGTTTATTTATATATTCTCAGAAGACTAGATCAAAACGAGATCAACCTGGCAGACTAAACGACGTGCACATCAACAATACAGTATCACATTTTTGTGAGTAGTTATTCCTTTATATATTTTGTAACATCAATTTCATTTAATTTGTGAAATTAGGGTTTGACACTAATATTGCACTTAATCCTATTGTCTGCTTATAATCAGATACTATAATCAGAGGTATAGCCAGCCATCTTTTTGTTTAGAATATAAATATTTTTGTAATCTACCATTAAACTTTACAAATAGTTATTCCATCACATTCTATACTAGGTAGTTATTTGCACTTGAATTTACAATTTTAATCTTCCTTGATTATTAAATTCCTGATTATAAAGAAACCAGCAACATGGCACACATGAAATTCCCATAACTTCTCTGCTCTCCATTTCATCAGCCAACCAAGATACAGACACAGATCCTCAGTCAGATGTTCTTTGCATAGGACACACTTTCTCACCACACCCATTGTCACCCAAATTTCTATAATTCCTTGTATGTGCACATAATCACTTTCAGCATGTCTTCTCCACTCTGGAAAATCAATGACTGCCCTTATTGGGTCGACTATATTTCTTCTCAATACTGTGCCATCAACCATTGCATTGCGCACTTATGAATCTGTTCTTTCGTAGCCTCTATCGCATTTCCAGAGCAACATATCCATGTAAAACCTTGGATAACCACATTGAGTAATGTGAACCCATCCTTTCTTAAGCACCATTATATCTTGCACAGCATGCTTTAGGAGTCTGAGAGTATCACCACATAAATTGGTATTGTAGCCACCATCCAATCGTGTACCACCGCCACTTCTTCTATTTCCATTTTCATACTAGACATTCTAGTAGAATAGGCAGACAATTTATCAAGTGTCTTCCTGCCATTCTTGTAGGCAACAAAACTTTATCCGCACTATTTCATATCTCTCTTGACTGAGTCATTTGTGTATAAAAATGTGTCTTACAGATTTGAGTTCAATTGAACGTTCTTGCAGTGAAACCTCTCTCCTGGTAAGTCTGCTACATTTGCGACACACTTGTTGTATTACTACATTTGAGAGACTTTTCTTCTTTGTCAATCTCCACCCGTTTACTGCATTTTACTACATCTTCCAATTCGCTAACTTTGAGCAACATGTTCTCTGTTTCTACCATCCATGTTTCATTGTTAGAATCATAATTTACCCTTGAATGTTGCTGTTTAATATCCTGAAATTCATGAAATCTGTAAAATAATAAGCTGTCTGCAAAGTGTACACATGTGGTATTCACTGAAGTTTAGAATTATACTCTGCCTTTGAATTCTAGAAACACAGTATGTCCTTGGAGTTTAGAATCATGCTCGTACTTTGAAGTTTTGCTGTATACTATGCCCTTGAAGATTAAAATCTAAGCCGAAGAAATAGAAATATAACTATTTTATTTGAACAAAATAAATGGAATTAAGATACAAAAAGAAACGGGACTCACAATTAATAACAGAACACATTAATAAATAGGCCTATAACTAAAAAGCAATACATTTTGTAAATACACATATATTAAAAACAAGCGAGACATGGAGATACATATTAGCAAAAACAGAAAATGGGGTAAATGAATACAGTATAGTTGTTGGTAGACCATCCTAGTTTAGGATGTATCATCAAAAAGAGATCAAAACACATCAAGAAATGAAAATAAATATCAGAGAAAAACATTACATCTCTATCAAATTCATCAAACATATCAGCTTAACACAGCAGGTTATCCTGCGAGAATCGCTGGATTCTGTCTTAGGAAAGGGCTACGGGAACTTGCATTCATATGCTTGGTTATCTGACACGAAATCAATGATAGGTTCTGATGCCAAGCTGATTGTATGATCACAGAGCGCATGCAATATACAACACACGGCGAAAGTTAAGTGTCCATATTGGTAGATAGTACACATACATGTGTTTAATGTTAGTGACATAATTCTCATTGGCTAAATCTATTGTATTATTTGGCCTTACATCAGCGCCCGCAAAAATCCCTTCTAGAGCTATCGAGATAAGAAACAATGATGGTTCAGCTGACTGGTCTCGGATGTCCTCTCCTTCACCTGTCATTATAAAACCTATTAGGCCTAAGCCTAAGTCTAACTCTAAGACAGCTGTGCAATCGTCTGAACAGACGTGGGTCAGGAACAAGTCACCGGCCTTGCCAATTTCTTCACCAAACAAGGGTCGTTACTCTGGCAGTAGTAAGTTCTAGTGTTGTACGATTTGATTTTCCCCGGTGTTTTCCCTTGCTTTCAGTGTCTGAACCAACGTTTCACCATTTTCTTACCAACTCACTCCCATGATTGGCTTTCTTTGTAATTGTGAATACTGTTTGATATTTTTTAGTTTATTTGAAGTATTGTTGCTTAATTCATGATCGATGTGGCGTCATCAATAACTTGATGTTGGCTGTGTTATTCATAGGTTATTTATTGTTTATTTGCATTCAGTGTTAGAATATAAAATACTACTTTACTATGGAGGGTGGGGTGGAGAGTACACTATATGACTATATTCGGCAATGTTTGTTCTATCCTTATATTTGATGTAACAATGTATTGTTTATTTCCACTCTCCAGTTTGTTCTGTGTTTTATCTTTAATTAAAAAAAAATTCTTATGTTATATATACTATATGCAAGTTTATACTATAATCCCGTAACTCATCGGGGTTGTAGAGATACTACATTGGATGCATCCATACTAGCAATTTCTTTCTTCAATGATGCGGACGAGTGAGGAAACATCTTACAATGTCCAGCTCTTGATGTTGTCTGCCCATTATTTTATTTGGTCTTCTCTGCTTTTTCTACCGTCGACGGTTCACCTGCAGTATTGTTTTTGACAAGGAAACATGTCGGTATACATGTCAAAACCATGCAAGTTTTCGTCGTTTCACTATTGAAAACAATGGTTCTTGAGAACCTATATACATCTGTATTTTATTTCTTGCTTACACATTTGTCGTATGCTATCTATAGGAGATTTGTAGAATTCATCTGTAGCATTTGTAGGCCTGTATCTCCATGTCGGCAATGAGTGTCCAACTCTCATACAGGACAATAGAAAGTACTAGAAAATACAGCTTGATTTTCATTCTAAAACTGACATAGTTTTTCCAAATCAAATTTTGTCTTGACAAAGAAGCTAAACCATCACCAGCCGTATCTTTAATTCTACTGTGCATTTTTCATCGCTGTCGACGATTTTTCATCTGAGGTATTTTAAAGCATTCTTTCATTCTTTTCATTGCTGCGTGTTTTCCTGTTAAGGCGTGCAGGGAGGTTGTTGAAATAAACGCTGCTTTGCCAAAGCTGTCGCCTTAAGATAAACATCCTTGTCCCAACCTCGGATTGAGACCTTAGGAATCTGAGACCGGCGTTCTAGCTGTAAGGCCACGCCCTCCACTTAAAGCATTCACCTCCTCAAGTTTATATCCATCCCTCATGATGTTGGAGTGTGGTTATATGCCTCTGCTGTTAACTGAGATCTTGCTCTTTTCTGTGTTGATTTCAATTATGTACTTGCTGGTAACTGTTTCTTTCTGTTTAACTCTTGTAGTTCTTGATCTGTTTTTTTTTTTTTGCAAATCTGTCTGCTACTTGATTTCCTGCTAGATAACTATGTTTAGGGATCCATTTCATGATCACACTGATTGGATATGCGGAGATAAGACTGTGCGGTACTCTTGCTATGCGGAGATAAGACTGTGCGGTACTCTTGCTATGCGGAGATAAGACTGTGCGGTACTCTTGCTATGTGGAGAATGTCTTGATTTTCATGTTAGATAAGTATATGCTTAAGTTCTTCCAAAACTGCCATAGAGTCTGTAAAAATGACTATGTCCGATGTTTTTTGTTCCATGAGACCCATTTATAAGATCAATATCATCAGCGAATAACACACTGCAAATATAGTGACCTGCGATCGATATACGCATGTTGTAATGATGACGTGTCTCCTATATGATGTGATCTAGGTATACGTTGAAAAGTACTGGGGAGATTATGCATCCTTTTCGAACTTCCACATTTGTTTTAAGGAACTCTCCAATTGTTTTATTTGATTAGACAGCACTGCTTGCACTTTTGTACAGTGATTCAACATGTCTATGATTGTGATGTCAAAATTAAATTGTCCCAGTATGTGCCTCAGACCATCATACCAAACACTGTCGAAGGCCTTTGTAAAATCAATAAAGTTGTATATATCACATTGGTGTTGAATATATTTTTCAATTAATATTCTGATGTTTAATATTTGTTCTACATTGCTTCTGTTTGCTCTGAAACCAGTCTGTTCTTCTGAAATTACGTCTTCAGACATGTGGTTTATTCTGTTTAGGAGTATTTTGAGCATCACTTTACTAGTGTGTTATAAGGCTAATAGTTCTGTAATTCTTACGCACTTTCACATTTTCTTTCTTGGGAATGGGTATTATTAGTGATTGTGTCCGTTTAGCGGGGCATTGTTCTGTGCTTCATATATTTCGACAAATATTTACTACAGTTGACATATCAATAATTCTGATGAAATGAGGTATCCATCCATGCATGTCTTCTATCATAGATATCTTTGGTATTTTTAGTTGTGTCATTTTTCTTAGAGTGCCATATGCTACCTTATTGTTTCCATGCTTAAATCATGCACTAATGGTTTCACAGTGTTCATCTAGCCGTGATCCTTTTGTTTGTTTCATTTTCTTCTATTTTTGTTTATTTTGCTATGTCATACGTGAGTCATACATGACCTACATGAACCTCTTTCTTAATCTTTTTCATTTTCCGTCGTTCGTCGCACAATTTCGTGATATACATTGTATTGTTGGATTTTAAGCAGCAATTGAGATTTACAATGAAGAAGTCAGATGAAGGTTGATCACTGCATTAAATAATCTGATAAAAATGAAGAATATATGGCTTAGCTGTAACAGAATAACAAAACTAACATTCTTTAGAGCCTGTATATAACGCAATATTGCAATATATGGATGTATCCCAATTGCAATATATGGATGTGAATCTTGGACAGTCACCATTAAAGTGAGAAACAAAACTTCAGCAATTCAAACACAATGTTACAGAAGAATTATCAGAATAACATTTACTGAAAAGATCACCAATATCCCCTATTCTTTGAGAATTCAAAGTAAAATAAAATGGCTAAACAACAAGATTATCCCTAAAATGACAATATCTGGTCATATCAAACGATACAACATTCTAGAAAATATCACCGCAAAAGATGATTCCAGTGCAACAAAATGAGTACGGAAAAATTGGACGCAAGATATCTAAGATTACACTCAAAGCATAAAGATTATTTCAAGATCAGCAGGAATCATGAAAGGCTGTAATGGTTGCTAGGTCATGCCCAGGATATGCTACTTTATGATGAGTGATTTTCATTTAGCTTATGAAGTGTGAACTGTTGGAACAACATCTATGGTCAAATATATTGAAAAAAAAGAGACTGAAATGGTTTGGTCACTTAATGAGAATGAACTATTATTGCCCAGTGGCAAGAGCATACAACATGACAATGGAAACATCCAGATACAGAGGGATACCAACAAGAAGGTGGATTGAAGGAGTTCCCAACATTCTGAGACGCTGAAATAATATTGCATATCAAGCGACCACTTGCCATAACCAGGAAACCGATCGTCATTCAATCCTGCGACTGTTAACATCAAAATCAGCGAAAAGGTAATATAATTAATCTATTTAAATATAGTTTATATTATTATCTTCTTGTCTTTGTTTATATATTCTGAACCTGTTTATTCTAATCACTCCTTATTAACTAGTATTGTCCAGTGGTTGAAAGCAAACATTTCTTATAAGTGCTGATTTATTTAAACAAATTGCGTGGACTTCTCACATCAGTATATCCGCTGTATTTTATTTACTTTATATCTTGACATAACTCACTTTCTTACATTACTGGGTCATGTATAACTCACTTTCTTAAATTATTGTGTCATGTATGACTCACTTTCTTACATTATTAGGTCATGTATGACTCACTCTCTTATATTATTAGGTCATGTATGACTCACTTTTTTTACATTACTAGGTCATGTATAACTCACTTTCTTACACTACTAGGCCATGTATGACTCACTTTCTTACATTACTAGGTCATGTTTTGTTTGTTTGTTTTTCGTTCGCTCCATTGTAACCATCACGGATATCCGTGCGATTTCCGCCGGGAGCGTGATTACGTTGTGCCACCGTTATGCGCCTTGTAGGCCTAGCACATCCGATTTCGGCATGCCTTGACAATTCGGGTGGGCTACCCTTAGCCTGTGACAGCCTCTATATCTGTCTCCAAGCACGCGTAGTGGAGACTCTTTGCCCAGACAATTTTTTGCTCTCGTCTGACTCGAACGAGGTGTTCTACTGTCTATGAACTTGCCTCGTGTAATGCCTCGATGTGCTGTGCCTGTGCCAATTGGGTACTGAATCGTTTCTCATCCGTGAGCCTGGTTCCTTAAGGGGAAGAACTCAACAGAGGAGTTGGACCCTGGCTCTTTCGCCCTCTTAGCCGAGGTGTCATTCACCGACATCGTGTACCCCTTTTCCAAGTTCGAGTCTCACACCACGCGTTTGAGAGCAAGGCGTTCTCGAGCTGAGCGTCCTTGTCCCAATAGCGCCTGAGCCCATCAGGTACTGAACCCTTTCTCTCTTCAAGTGTATTTCCGGTGTAGGAAAACCTGACAGTAGAGTTGGGCCAGGGCTAAATCGTTGTCCCTTTTGTGCCTGAGCGCATCGAGTACGGAACCCTTTCTCTTCGCAAGAATATTTCCGGTTTAGGAAGGCTCGACATTAGAGTTGGGTTAGGTCTTCTTGCTTTACCAAACACCAATGGATGGGTCTGGGTCTCTGCCTGTAAGGAACACAGGTAACTAGAAGCTCGTCTCGAGCTGACGGAGCTTGTAGTTCCCCTTTCCTATGGACTTTTCACTTTCTATTTGCAGTTCGCGCTGCCCTCTAGCGCTGTTCTGCCATTTCATTGTTTCATTGTACTCGGTATGAAATCTATTTGTCTCTCGCCATGCATCTATCTTTACGTGCATTTTACATTGGCCGCCCCTCCAATGTTCGGACTGGACTGACTTGCTTCACTGTATGTTGACAGTGTCGCTATATGTGGTGATGCTGGTGGTGTCGGAGATATTGTCTGTCTCTTGTGCAGTCAAATCTCTTTCCATCTGCTACCTCCACATTCTCGGACACGATCCCCAAATGATTTGGCCAGAATCAGCTGGAGCTGCTGTATTTCTGTTTCCAGGGTGCACCGCGTGGAGGTACATTTGGGATCTTGGTTATCTGCTAACCCTGGGTCCGCCTAGAGCAATGCGTTCCCTTTGCACCCCACTAGGTCATGTATAACTCACTTTCTTACATTACTAGGTCATGTATGACTCACTTTCTTACATTACTAGGTCATGTATAACTCACTTTCTTACATTACTAGGCCATGTATGACTCACTTTCTTACATTACTAGGCCATGTATAACTCACTTTCTTACATTATTAGGTCATGTATGACTCACTTTCTTACATTATTAGGTCATGTATGACTCACTTTCTTACATTACTAGGCCATGTATAACTCACTTTCTTACATTACTGGGTCATGTATAACTCACTTTCTTACATTACTGGGTCATGTATAACTCACTTTCTTACATTACTAGGCCATGTATAACTCACTTTCTTACATTACTGGGTCATGTATAACTCACTTTCTTACATTACTGGGCCATGTATAACTCACTTTCTTACATTACTGGGTCATGTATAACTCACTTTCTTACATTACTAGGTCATGTATAACTCACTTTCTTACATTACTAGGCCATCTATGACTCACTTTCTTATATTGCTGGGTCATGTATAACTCACTTTCTTACATTACTAGGTCATGTATAACTCACTCTCTTACATTATTAGGTCATGTATGACTCACTTTCTTACATTACTAGGTCATGTATAACTCACTTTCTTATATTGCTAGGTCATGTATAACTCACTTTTTTACATTACTAGGTCATGTATAACTCACTTTCTTACATTATTAGGTCATGTATGACTCACTTTCTTACATTACTAGGTCATGTATAACTCACTGTGCAATTATAGCATGTTTCACAAATGTAATTATCTGATTAATCATCCAAAGTAATAATGTCAATATTTGCATGTGATGTAATATGTGGTTAGGCCAAATAAATATATACTTTATATTTGTGCGTCATGTCCAAATTTTATAAACCAAAGCAATCCTTTGATCTGTGTCGCCATACTAGCTATTGTGTGTGAGAAAAGAAATTTACCACTTCGGACATTACACGGGATACAAACTGAAACTCAGTTGTAAGAGTATAAAAATGGTACATTTTATAAATGGTACATCATGCTTGTCATGCCAATTGTATAATAAACCAATTATATTTAAACGTCATAATTGATTGTAAACGTCTTGCAAAAATGTACGTGAGTTGACAAGTAGAGTTTTTATATAAACCGCAATATAAACCAACATTGAAACCAATGGTTGCATTTTAATGAAAAAAATTAATTCGTTTGATCTATACCATTTGAAATTCACACACAAAAACTGTTGTTTATCAGTTATATACGTTATATATTTGCTGATACATGATTTCGTATATATCATAAGTAGCACTAGGGTGCTATAGTATAATTTAGTAATGTGAAACTTGTATCTTTATTCTAGTTATCTGTTTCACTAGTAGTCACATTTTTAAAATTGCATTTATAACTCTTCTCTTTCATACTTTCCTAATTATTTTTTTTTGGGGGGGGGAGGGGGGGGGGGGGGAGGGAAGAGGGAGAGGGCGTAGTACTAAAACAGCTATGGTAATTAGTTTTTTTTGTATGGCATACTTGATCATTTTTATTAAGGAAATCCGCTAATGGGAGGTAGGAGCGGGTGTTTATCTTCTAATGGGAGGTAGGAGCTGGTGTCTTCTAATGGGAGACAGGAACTGGTGTCTTCTAATGGGAGGTATGAGCTGGTGTTTATCTTCTAATGGGAGGTAGGAGCTGGTGTTTATCTTCTAATGGGAGGTAGGAGCGGGTGTTTATCTTCTAATGTGAGGTAGGAGCTGGTGTTTATCTTCTAATGGGAGGTAGGAGCTGGTGTCTTCTAATGGGAGACAGGAACTGGTGTCTTCTAATGGGAGGTAGAAGCTGGTGTTTATCTTCTAATGGGAGGTAGGAGCTGGTGTTTATCTTCTAATGGGAGGTAGGAGCGGGTGTTTATCTTCTAATGGGAGACAGGAGCTGGTGTCTTCTAATGGGAGGTAGGAGCTGGTGTTTATCTTCTAATGGGAGGTAGGAGCTGGTGTCTTCTAATGGGAGACAGGAACTGGTGTCTTCTAATGGGATGTATGAGCTGGTGTTTATCTTCTAATGGGATGTATGAGCTGGTGTTTATCTTCTAATGGGAGGTAGGAGCTGGTGTTTATCTTCTAATGGGATGTATGAGCTGGTGTTTATCTTCTAATGGGATGTATGAGCTGGTGTTTATCTTCTAATGGGATGTATGAGCTGGAGTTTATCTTCTAATGGGAGGTAGAAGCTGGTGTCTTCTAATGGGAGACAGGAACTGGTGTCTTCTAATGGGATGTAGGAGCTGGTGTTTATCTTCTAATGGGATGTATGAGCTGGTGTTTATCTTCTAATGGGAGGTAGGAGCTGGTGTCTTCTAATGGGAGACAGGAACTGGTGTCTTCTAATGGGAGGTAGGAGCTGGTGTTTATCTTCTAATGGGAGGTAGGAGCTGGTGTTTATCTTCTAATGGGAGGTATGAGCTGGTGTTTATCTTCTAATGGGAGACAGGAGCTGGTGTCTTCTAATGGGAGGTAGGAGCTGGTGTTTATCTTCTAATGGGAGGTAGGAGCTGGTGTCTTCTAATGGGAGACAGGAACTGGTGTCTTCTAATGGGATGTATGAGCTGGTGTTTATCTTCTAATGGGATGTATGAGCTGGTGTTTATCTTCTAATGGGAGGTAGGAGCTGGTGTTTATCTTCTAATGGGATGTATGAGCTGGTGTTTATCTTCTAATGGGATGTATGAGCTGGTGTTTATCTTCTAATGGGATGTATGAGCTGGAGTTTATCTTCTAATGGGAGGTAGAAGCTGGTGTCTTCTAATGGGAGACAGGAACTGGTGTCTTCTAATGGGATGTAGGAGCTGGTGTTTATCTTCTAATGGGATGTATGAGCTGGTGTTTATCTTCTAATGGGAGGTAGGAGCTGGTGTCTTCTAATGGGAGACAGGAGCTGGTGTCTTCTAATGGGAGACAGGAGCTGGTGTCTTCTAATGGGATGTATGAGCTGGTGTTTATCTTCTAATGGGATGTATGAGCTGGTGTTTATCTTCTAATGGGAGGTAGGAGCTGGTGTTTATCTTCTAATGGGAGATAGGAGCTGGTGTTTATCTTCTAATGGGAGGTAGGAGATGGTGTTTATCTTCTAATGGGACGTAGGAGCTGGTATTTATCTTCTAATGGGAGGTAGGAGCTAGTGTTTATCTTCTAATGGGAGGTAGGAGCTGGTGTCTTCTAATGGAACGTAGGAGCTGGTTTTTATCTTCTAATGGGAGGTAGGAGCTGGTGTTTATCTTCTAATCGGAGGTAGGAGCTGGTGTTTATCTTCTAATGGGAGGTACGAGCTGGTGTTTATCTTCTAATGGGAGGTAAGAGCTGGTGTTTATATTTAAATTGGAGGTATGAGCAGGTGTTTATCTTCTAATGGGAGGTAGGAGCTGGTGTTTATCTTCTAATGGGAGGTAAGAGCTGGTGTTTATATTTAAATGGGAGGTATGAGCTGGTGTTTATCTTCTAATGGGAGGTAGGAGCTGGTGTTTATCTTCTAATGGGAGGTAGGAGCAGGTAATTATCTTCTAATGGGAGGTAGGAGCTGGTGTTTATCTTCTAATGGGAGGTAGGAGCTGGTGTTTATCTTCTAATGGGAGGTATGAGCTGGTGTTTATCTTCTAATGGGAGACAGGAGCTGGTGTCTTCTAATGGGATGTATGAGCTGGTGTTTATCTTCTAATGGGAGGTAGGAGCTGGTGTTTATCTTCTAATCGGAGGTAGGAGCTGGTGTTTATCTTCTAATGGGAGGTACGAGCTGGTGTTTATCTTCTAATGGGAGGTAAGAGCTGGTGTTTATATTTAAATTGGAGGTATGAGCAGGTGTTTATCTTCTAATGGGAGGTAGGAGCTGGTGTTTATCTTCTAATGGGAGGTAAGAGCTGGTGTTTATATTTAAATGGGAGGTATGAGCTGGTGTTTATCTTCTAATGGGAGGTAGGAGCTGGTGTTTATCTTCTAATGGGAGGTAGGAGCAGGTATTTATCTTCTAATGGGAGGTAGGAGCTGGTGTTTATCTTCTAATGGGAGGTAGGAGCTGGTGTTTATCTTCTAATGGGAGGTAGGAGCTGGTGTTTATCTTCTAATGGGAGGTAGGAGCAGGTATTTATCTTCTAATGGGAGGTAGGAGCTGGTGTTTATCTTCTAATGGGACGTAGGAACTGGTGTTTATCTTCTAATGGGAGGTAGGAGCTAGTGTTTATCTTCTAATCGGACGTAGGAGCTGGTGTTTATCTTCTAATGGGATGTAGGAGCTGGTGTTTATCTTCTAATGGGAGGTAGGAGCTGGTGTCTTCTAATGGGACGTAGGAGCTGGTGTTTATCTTCTAATGGGTGGTAGGAGCTGGTATCTTCTAATGGTACGTAGGAGCTGGTGTTTATCTTCTAATGAGAGGAGGTAGGAGCTGGTGTTTATCTTCTAATGGGAGGTAGGAGCTGGCGTCTTCTAATGGGAGACAGGAGCTGGTGTCTTCTAATAGGACGTAGGAGCTGGTGTTTATCTTCTAATGGGAGGTAGGAGCTGGTGTTTATCTTCTAATGGGAGACAGGAGCTGGTGTTCATCTCCTAATGAGAGGGATGAGTTGGATTTTATCTTCTAAGGGGAGGGACGAGTTGGTATTTATCATCTTGTTTTTTTAAACAAAAGTCAATGTTCTATATTTTTAATGGACTTGTGATTACCTCATTAGTTTGATTCTCTCTCCCCCCCCCCCCCATCTACTGGCTGATATCCTCCTCATCACCATCTTTTTAATTATATTTCTATATCTCTCATCATTTCTCTAACAGCATGAGGCATTGAGATATGTAAGCACGGACTAGCAACATGTATTCTTGACATTAGTCAGCGCCCATGCTCTGCTTAGAGCAGGCGGCTGACATCAACGAGGTTGGCCTCAAGCCAGCCACACGTATTAGTTTACCTACTAACAGATGCCCAACCTTCGCATCTTTTTCTTAAGCTTGTTATCAGGATTATTAACTATGTTCTGTTTATGTACACAGTTCTGATTACATCGGGGAGACATTCTACATTGATAACTTATTGTCTCAGCAGTCACGTTGAGGCAAGCTAAGAGAATTAAATCTCATGCCAAGATATAAACCATTGAAGTATCGACGTAAGATGGATCGCGTATGTGCTGATGTCTCCAATGTGGCACACGTAGTAGCATGGCTGATCATAAGCATTATATATATATATATATATATATATATATATATATATATATATATATCAGTGGCGTATCCTGGGGTCTGAAAGAGAGCATGCAACTTTTAAAAAATGATAATTTTCTACTCACCCAGTTATTTGAAGTTCAGTTCTATTCTGCGGCTCTTTCTGCTAAAGTCCTCTTTTACTTTGTTATAAAAGTCATCATTGCCTTTCATCTCTACAAGAAGGTCTTTTTCAATATCAAAGCGTGAATATGACTTTCAGACTTTTCGTGTCTTGAAATAGCGTTATGTAAATTATTTAGATCAGAATACCCGCGTTGTCTGCTGTTCCAAGGCGAAGTGTCATTTACAAACAATATACATGGCCAGCAAAATAACTTACATAATGATTCCGAACCACAAAGCCAAACGACTTTCTTATATAAATCATTGTTAAATGAACGGACACATTTTGTTCCTTCTCGTTTCAAACTGCTTAACGCAGGAATCGGTCTGCCCATTTTTACCAAGTCCAATGTTTCATTAAATGTTCGCGATTGAAACGGTCGCTCAAATAAATCTACAACAACATCATTAATAGAATCAGCCATAATAACCACCACAGTAAACAAATATACTAAGTTTAGTAATTAACAATAGCAATACACATGTTTCTGTACAAACACAAAATATTAAATATCAGCTGATTAAAATCATGTTTGAAGTTTTGAATTCTTAAGGTTTGAAATCGAAACCACATCGCTGTGTAAATGTGCGTGTGTGTTGAGTAAGATCACGTGACGTGTACCAAAAGTGACCAGAAATAGCTTACTAAACAAGTGTGTGTGTATGCAATCAAGATTATAATTGCTTGCATTGTTATCATTAGTTTAACATTCAAATAAAAGTACGAGAACATAGAAATTGCACTGTTTCACACCAGTAAATAAATGTTCATCAATCAATTTATTATTTGCCAGTGCTAAATTGTTATAATAGTGATTGAATCATAAAATGTATTAATTTTTTTTTCATCGCAAGCTTACTCTGGAGACAAGGATTTAAAAAAAACACACAGTATATCACTGCGCTTATATGTAAAGGGACTATTTTAACGAAAGCAACTTCAAAATTGCTTCAGTGCGGCCACTTCAACTTTCATATGTGTTGCCAGCACTAATTTTCGGAAAAATTCAGATTTGTGAGAAAAATATTTTAAAATATATTTTTGAGCAATGCTGCAAGGGCTAAGTTTGGATGGGGGATAGATCACTGACTGGTTTATCATTTTCGCAACTCTTGAAGGCATGCAATGCTTGCCTTGCTTATGCTTAGTATACGCCACTGATATATATATATTCATATATGTATATATATATATTCATATATGTATATTCATACGAGGGCGAGTCATTAAGTAAGGGCAAAATTAAAATTTTGGAGATACATAATTCATATAGAGATACAAATAATATGTCGTTTTTCTACATAACCACTCCCTTTTGTAAGCACTTTTCACATCTTTACACCAACTTCTTTATTCTCTCAGAAAAAAAACACATATTTTTTATTGTCCCTTCAGTCAGGAATGCACCGTTTGTTTAATCTTGTTTATCTATTCGCTAAACCCTTTATTGCCTTTCAGTGTCAGGAGTAGAGTAGTTTTCTGGAGATGACCTTCTTGTGTTCTGCGTATATTGTGGAGTTTATCGCCTCTTTTATTTCGGTGGTCCATCGTTTTCGTGGTCGGCCTCTAGGTCTGTCTTCAATGTGTTTTTTTTTACTACGAGCCATTGTTTAAATCTTGTCATCGTTCCAAAATTTCTCTACCTTCAAAGCGTCTTTAATGTTTCCAAATACATGCTAATCAGAGGGGGTTATGTCAGGACTGTACGGGAAATTCTGCGGATCCGATACAGATATCCAACTCCCTGCTCAGATCTTCCACAGAAATTCGCATGTTTTCACGAATAAGTGCATCAGCACATCCTAGATTTTCGTCAGTGACGCTCGTGTTTGGACGACCGGGACGTTGCTCGTCACAGATTGATGTGAACCCATTTTTAAATGCATCTACCCACTTGTATATCCTGTCCGCTCGACAATGCATGCATACCCATATTGTTGCAGAATTATTCTGTGAATTTCTGAGATTTCACACTCTGCTTACAAAAATCGTATAGTTCATCGCTGCTTCTCTATGGTGCACACAGCTAAGGACGTCGCCATTGTGTTTTTACGTCTGTTACAATTACACAAACTGCGGAATCTATCGGACAGTGTCAAAATCTTCTCTGATAATGGGCCTTTCCTTTACATTCGTTTAAAAGATATCGATATTTAATAAGTGAATTATTTACGGTTTTTTCTTACTTAATGAATCACCCTCATATATATATATATATATATATATATATATATATATATATACATACACACACACACGCATATGTAAATCAGGGACGAGAGAGGCTGCTATTTGAGGGCTTCGTAAGCTGTATGTAACTGTTACGCTGGTCAACTTCCTGACCGTGTTTAAAGATGCAAAAAGGCCATCAATGTTGAAATTTTCATTAAAACTTCACCGTCAAGGAGTAATGATAGCCATACTGTGGTAATGGGAAACCACGCCTGCTAAAATGACTCACTTGATTAATTCCATTGATATTCATTGGCTGTCAGATAAAGTATAATCATAGAGACCAGTGAAAAGAATGGGTATAATCAAATAAGTCATAAAAAATGCGTGATTTCCCATTAGCCAGTAGATCCTATAAAGTTGACTGTAATGGTTTATCCTGGGATTATGAAGTGCAGTGGTATTTGTTGATGAACACTTGTGGCGTTTTGAGTTACCTCAGGATTATCACTCGAAGCTACTGTTACGTATTGTGAGCCGTACTCTGGGCTGGCGGTATGGCCCTTCGTTGAGAGGGCGGAGTACATATGATGTAATCTGATTACCTTGAAATTAATCCTCTTCCAAGATAAGTGAATTCTTGCACTTGTTTTAAGTTGTTGGTCATCGATGAAAATTTTCTGCGATTGTGACATTACCTCGGGTTTTCTGTGTTTATCTTCATATAAAAGTCCCTACTCTAAAATTCTCAAAAATAAAACGCTAAAATTATGTGGAAACACCGTATACTCATATTTCTTGGACCCGCCTGAAGACAGATGGAATAGAGGAGGATGTCTCGGTTCCTAAGACCAATGTAATATGTGTTTTCTGATGGTCTTAGGCGACCTCTGTGAAAGGGTCTTTCGACTCCCAAATTGGTCGCGACCCACGGGTTGAGAACCACTGGTATACGGGAACATAACTGACATGGTAATATAACGGACGTGGTAAAGTAACTGAGCTGGTAACATACCTGACATGGTAGCAAAACATACATCGTAATAAAGCTGACATGAAACCAACACCGACATGGTCACATAACTGCCAAGAAAACATAACTGACACGGTAGCATATTTGAGGAAGTAACATAACTGAAATGGTAACATAACTGACAAGAAAATATATTTGACAAGGTAACATTTTTGACAAGATAACATGCTTGACAAGGTAACATGCATAACATTGTAACATAACTGACATGGTTAAAAAAAAATAACCCATGATAACCTTATCTAATGATGATATGTGGATGTTTGCTAATTGATATACAAGTCTTTGCAAATATATTTGTGTGTTGGCACAAGTGTAACATTTATCACACATTTGTACCCCATAGCGAATTCCATGTACTCACTCACACGCTCTCTCACTCATTCACTCAGGTGAAAGGCCTAATTAGCTTCTGCCCGGAAACACGAATGAAAGACATGCCCACACTGTCAAACTTTGGCATACCTTACCTTTCGAATTAATTTTCAGAGAACCAACATTGATCGTCTATCTTAATAGCCAGCAACATTGAATCTAGTCGTAGATCTGCACCTGGGGGAAATATCTTGTTTCATTACATACTCTCATGGGTGCTTCATGTCATTTTAGTTGTGGTTGGTTTTGTGATATTCCTGTTATTTTCAATTTTACAAAATATAATTAAAATGAGTTTGTTAAAAAAAAAGGCATGAGGGGGATGTGTGCTAAACACTGGTGTAGCCTGAATGTGGTCTTATAGCATACCAGGCATTTATTGGATAGATGATGTCAGGAAGGAGATATCAACAAGCTGTCAGCTCTGATGATCTGCCCTGTCTCTGTGATGATAGGCGGAGTGAGCACCTGGGCAGTCGGGATGTTATTGTTTAGTAGAGATATGCCAAAAATAGAACATGGTCACATGTTTGGCGTGACGGTTTTATAAATATTCGGAAGATGTATATAGGATATGCAGGATTACATGGTTTTTATAATAATCTCTGCTAACGGCGGCTTTTATTTTTCTTAACACTGGTTACATCTTTGTAATAGTACATAATTGTGTGAGATTGGCTTATAATGTTGTGTTTCGGTTAGCATGTGGTTGGATAATGTTCTACTAGTTATGACATCGTGACTTCTGTTTGACACAGCAGATTGTGCTTCCACGTTTGCAAATGTTCCAAGTGTTATAGGCCTAAGTAGTCCAAGTTGGATAATATGAGTTTTGTTTTCTAAATTATATAGACTACACAGTATACCTATACAAGTTTTGTTATCTAGGAGTGTCTAAGCGCCTTAATTATGTGATAAGTTAGAAACACGAGACATATGTTACCTTTGTTTTCTAGGGGTTTATGTACGCTATATTTATGTGATAAGTTAGAAATACGGGGCATATGTTATCATTGATTTCAACACAGAAAGTACAAATATAGTTCCATTGTTTTGTAGTTCGTTTGGATGTAATAGTGAGTGAGAGTAATAAAGGTACCAGTATGTGCTAATCCTATATAATTATAGATGAACGTTCAAAGGGACATAACAATAAATATAAGAACTATGAATAACTGTAGTTTTTGTTTAGACATAATGTGGGAATCAGCAAGATTTGCTCATTATTGATTGCATTCCTTTTTTCGGAGTCGTCGTCGGATTTACTGTAACATTGACAATTTTATCTAGCTAAAAGATATCTATAGTGCGTTTCAAAATAGTTGTACACTCATTCTCTTTAAAAATCTCCATAACCAGAAAGCGGAATTTAGTTAGATTTTGCATAGCAGTTTAAATATTGAACGACATAAGGAATTTATAATTTGTACTTCTCTAGGTATTGCCATTTTCACATAGCGGTATATTCATTTGATGTTTGTGGATGTGTGACATCTGTAGTGACAGAAGAAATTAATTGTACAATGATTTCTCAAAATAGATTATGGGCTTATATGTACAAACGCAAGTCTTCCAGTGACCTTGATCTAAGCATTTGATTCAAATTCACGTTAAAATAATCGTGCGCAGTGTTCACATTGAGACACAAACAGGTTTAGCTGTATTACACATTTCACACCAAATGGTAGTGTACTTCATTATTTTTAACACAAACATCTTCAGTCAAACATCAAACACAACGTTTGTGTACATACAGTATAGAAACAAATTGCACATTTTTGGTTCATTTGTGATGCAAATATTTTTACATTATGTCGTTACGTTTTTGAAACACTTCTGAAAATTTCGTGGATATCTGTAAAATAGTTGCGAAGTTACAAATGTTTAAACAGGGGCATGTATTTTGAAACGCACTTTTATAGCACCCACTAGTCACCCTAAGTGTGTGTAATCCTATCCTCTACTAAGCTAATTAACGTGATGGTTTCCTGACACATTATTGAGTTGAATTTTTAGATAGCTGATACACCAGTGAGTTGTATTTCAGCTGTGGGTGTGCTTCAGTGGGGTGATGTTAACTGGGAGGAGGGGCGATACATTCATCATCATGTGATATATTTTTTCCTGAACGTGTCTTCCTTATGTATTCCCTGAACAGTCCTCTAAGATTCTGCCGCACTTAGAGACATGTTTAAGTAATCTGATATATCACTACACCATCGTCGTCTTTGACGCCCTCTTCCCCTGTTAACTCTTGTCTTCCACTATTAATCTTTCCACGCTATAATGTCTCTTTATATTAGAAAAAAAAACAACCCACACACAAAACTTTCTAGTTTGTAAAGATGTTGTAAAGGAACGATACATTAGCGGGTTGAATTTCATTGTGGTGATGCATCAACTATTTGAATTTCATTGCTGAATTTTAGATAAGGAGATAAGCAATTAGCAATTTGATAAATAAATTAAATTTCAAATAGGAAAGTACATCAGTCATTTGAATTTAATTGGGGCAGATACATTAGTAGGTTGAATATCATTAGGGGTGATACATCAGTGTGTTGAGTTTTAGCTACGGGGTGTATCCAATACAGCAATGGGTTGAATATCATTAGGGGCAGAATTTTAGATATGGATATATATACGTTGGTTTAATTTCATTGGGAGTGATATATCAGTGTGTTGAAATTCTTTTTGGTGTGATACATCAGTTAGTTGAATTTCAGATAAGGAAAGATATACAAAATCTTGTATGCCCCTTGAACAGAGCGTATATTATATGTACATGGATACCTACGTGAACACAATTGTCTATGCTAGTCTGGTGATTCTGGTTTTGAAACTATGTCAACCTGTGTGGATGCTTGCTGGAAAATGCTGCTTGAAATTATGCAGACGTAGACTTCAAGTTCAACGTTGGTTTCAGAAACTCTGTTACAATATCGCGCTCAGTATCAAAGTTATCCTCTGTAATATTCATTTGGACTTCATTTATAACAGTAACGTAACTGATAAGATTCCTTATGACCAGTTGTCGAGTGATCTGGTTGCTATTGATCACAAAGAAGGCTGCACAGTTAGTAGACAAAGAACTAATAGATTTGAAAACACAATTGTTGCTCATAGTGTCGATGGTGGCGTCTGTAAGTCTTATAATGCAATAAATTTTTGGCAATCTCTCTGTGATATTTTTTCCTGGAGAGTTTTGAACGATTTGGAAGTAAAATCCTTATGTGGATCACACATTAATATTGCCCGACCCATTCTACACGTCAGGGGAGGATCCACAGATGTAGACAGCAGCACTACTAATCGTCATGAGAAATTTGATGCGGGTTTGAATCTGTGTTGTCACGTAAGTGAAACTTGTGTTAATGAAAAGCGATTATTTGACGATGCAGCAGATACATGTGTAAATGACAGTGGGAATATGCCGTCGAGAGATATCCGTATTTGGAGGAAAGCACTCAATGTGCTTGCAAGCAATTTGACAGTGTTTAAGATTGGTAAGTTTTCTGTTTTTTTCAGTGTCACCTTCAGATATGTGGCGAATATTGGATTGTATATTTTGTATGCCACGACTATCATTATCATATGCTGTTAGGTTAATTGACATTCTGTTCTATTTCTTGCACAGGAAGGTCCTAGTAGAAGTGCACAAACACTGTAGTTATGTCAAAGATGTTATGTATTCTAATTCTTGTAATGTTTGATTTGTTAGAATGATCTTAATCCACCTATTCGATTTTTAATTAGGGCTCCTTTTTAGGTTACTCGATCTAAGCCTGGCATTCAGAGGGGATAAAGTATTGTATTGATGGGGTGATGCGGGGCTAAGCCGGGTACTTAGAGGGGATAAAGTATTATATTCATGAAGTGATGCGGAGCTAAGCCTGGCACTCAGAGGAGTTAAAGTATTGTATAGATGAAGTGAGCAGGGCTAACCCTATATTTCTAGAATACACTATTTTGGCTATCTAAAGCGACAAGTTATCCCAGAAAACGCCAAGATCCATAAAGGGATGTTACAAGGGCGATTACAAATAGGTAGAACAAGATATTGAGACAATATACCAAATACCACCTGAACATAACGATCATAGTAGCGGGAAACTTATCTCAAATATACATGCATTTCTAAAGACTGTGGTGACTCTTACCATGATATGCTGCCTCTTCGTGTGTAAATTTTGATATTATGCTGACAATAATTGTGTAGTGACGTATGTTCGTCCTTGTCTTATTTTGTATGGTCAATGTATTCTAAGTATTCTAGTATATTAAATAATTACATATGGCTTCATGCATTGTCCGTAATTTCATGACATGATGGGACAATACTTTCTCAGATGTCTATATCTGACATATTCTATAATTGTTAATATTGTTCAGTGTCAACATCTGACATATTCTATACTAGCAATTAGTAAAAACTCATCCAAAACATGATTTTTTTCACACTTAAAATGTTTATGTGTTTCTTTTCTCGAAAATTCTGTTACTGTATTTTTTTTATGCCTCGACTGACGTTACGAGAGCGATGGAAGTTGCTGATATGCTTTTCAGCGGAATGGCCACCAGATATATTGTAAAACATTTCAATTGTGATTAGTCCACTATGGTAAGACTACACCAACTATTCCTGGTGACAGGTACCACCGACGACAGCGCCACAACTGATAAACCTTCATGTAACAACACTATCTTAAGATCGTGATATTGTAGTGATGCATTTGCGCAACCGCTTCAAAACAGCAACTCGGGCAATAGATCACACAAGGAACGTATTATCACAAACATTATAAAAAAAGACCTCAGTTAACTTTCTTACAAAAATAAATAAAAATACATGCCTAACATTGATCATATCCTTAATAAACGCCACATAACCAACAGCCTGGCTTGGCTTACTATAGACGCCATTAACCAACAGCCTGGCTTGGCTTACTATAGACGCCATTAACCAACAGCCTGGCTTGGCTTACTATAGACGCCACATAACCAACAGCTTGGCTTGACTTACTAGACGCCACATAACCAACAGCTTGGCTTGACTTACTAGACGCCACATAACCAACAGCATGGCTTGACTTACTAAACGCCACATAACTAACAGCCTGGCTTGACTTACTAGGCGCCACATAACCAACAGCCTGGCTTGACTTACTAGACGCCGCATAACCAACAGCTTGGCTTGACTTACTAAACGCCACATAACCAACAGCCTGGCTTGACTTACTAGACGCCACATAACCAACATCTTGGCTTGACTTACTAGACGCCACATAACCAACAGCTTGGCTTGACTTACTAAACGCCACATAACCAACAGCCTGGCTTGACTTACTAGACGCCACATAACCAACATCTTGGCTTGACTTACTAGACGCCACATAACCAACAGCTTGGCTTGACTTACTAAACGCCACATAACCAACAGCCTGGCTTGACTTGCTAGACGCCACATAACCAACAGCTTGGCTTGACTTACTAGACGCCACATAACCAACAGCATGGCTTGACTTACTAAACGCCACATAACTAACAGCCTGGCTTGACTTACTAGACGCCACATAACCAACAGCATGGCTTGGGCACAAACTATTCAGCCGTCAAGGTTTTATTTTTTAAAAATACTGTAGATTTCATTCAGCATGTGGACATGAATATGAAAACAGTTTTAGTTAATTTTAATTTAACACTTGTATGAGCTCGTGTAAAAACATGAAGATGCGTTTTTAATGGTTGCTAGTACTGTATATAATTGGTTATACCTGATGCGATTATTTTATACCAGCAATTGAGAGTACATAATACACTATATTTGTAACTTAAGAAACAAATAATCGCTGTTCAATACTTTCTTGACATACTAACCTTTAAACTCTGCATCGAACAAACATCTTTTTATTATCTATCTAGTTCACTAAGATCTGCGTTAATGCCAATCTGAGTGTTACCCCATTCTTCAAAGGGTATGATAAATAACCTTAACAATTCTGCTGACTTGATAGAAGCGCAGCCATCTCCTTCCTTTACTTCTGTATTCTATTCTATGACATTCTTGCTGGAAGTATGTTTACCGTTGGCTGTTCTTTGAAGATATTGCATATTTATCATTGGCTTGTGTTATTTGCTCTTTAAGATCCTGCATGTTTATCGTTGCCCTGTGGTAACTGCTCTTTTAAGATTTTGCATGTTCATTATTGGCTGGTGTAATTTGTTTTTTTTTGAAGATCTTGCATGTTTATCGTTGGCTTGTGTTGACTGTTCTTTGAAGATCTTTTTCTGATGATGCCATTGCCAACGTCTCACAACTATATGTTCCCATTGAACAAACGTAGCATCTTAATAGTTGTAACTTTTTCTGTTTGTCCCTTACCATAGATTTTTCATTTGTGATGTTTTTGTAGGTCATTGCTAATCTCTTTCTGATCTCTGCAGAGAATTCTCCTGTGGTGTTGATGGTTGACCCAATATATTCAAAGTTGCTGACATTTTCTAGTTGCTCAATGTCAATGACTATTGTATGTGTGAGTTAATTTCTATTAATATGCATTATTTTAGTCTTTTGTGTATTGAAGAAAAGATTGCATGCCTCACTGTGACGTTTAACTGACATAATCAGGTGTTCTAAACCTGTGAGGCTCCTTGATTTTAGGATGGCCTTCATCCGTATATCTAGTATTTTGAATCTCGTGTTCTCCGATATTAAAGAGCTGAAACTGTTCACAATGTGGGTATTCTCGTACAATCCTCTTAAATTGATGTTTTCTGTGTATATGCTGAACAGATGCTGTGGGAGGATTTATCCTTGTCTGACGTTTTTGTACCTCAAACTAGTCAGTGGTTTCTCCCTCGAGACGGACAGAAGCCTGTTGCTCCTGATAAAACAGTTTAATATCGATATAGGATTGTTTGGGCCCATGATTTTATTATGCACGATGGGGTGCAAAGGGAACGCAATGCTCTCGACGGACCCAAGGTTAGCAGATAACCAAGATCCCAAATGTATCTCCTCGCGGTGCACCCTGGAAAAAGAAATAAGCAGCTTGAGCTGATTCTGGCCAAATCATTTGGGGATCGCGTCCGAGAGTATGGAGGTAGCAGATGGAAAGAGATTTGACTGCATAAGAGACAGACAATATCTCCGACACCACCAGCAACACCACATACAGCGACACTGTCGACATACAGTGACGCCAGTTAGTCCAGTCCCAACATTGGAGGAGCGGCCAATGAAAAAGGCATGAAAAGGTGGATGCATTGCGAAAGACAGATATATTTCATAATGAGTACAATGAATAAAATGAAAGGGTAGAACAGCACTAGAGGACAGCGCCAACTGCAAATAGAAATTGAAAACGATTATGGAAATGGGAACTACAAGCTCTGTTAGCTCAAGACTAGCTTCTAGTTACCTGTTTTCCTTATAGGCAGAGACCCATACCCAATAATGGGCGTCTAACAAAGCAAAAAGACCTGGCCTAACTCTAATGCCAAGCTTTCCTATACCGGAAATACACTTGCAGAGAGAAAGGGTTCCGTACCCGATGGGCTCAGGCACAAAAGGGACAATGATTTTAGCCCTGGCCCAACTCTACTGCTCAACTCGAGAACGCCTTGCTCTCAAACTCGTGGTGTGAGACTCGAACTTGAGCGAGGGGTTCACGATGTCTGTGAATGACACCTCGGGTAAGAAGGCGAAAGAGCCAGGATCCAACTCTTCTGGGGCCTTCTTGCTCATACGGAACAAGGCTCGCGGATGAGAAACGGTTCAGTACCCTATGGATACAGGCACAGTACGTCCAATTACACGAAGTAAGTTCAGAGACGGTGGAACACCTCGTGCGAGATAGATGTGCTCGATAAGCATCTTGGCGAAGAGGCACTACACACCCACGTGCCCGGCAACAGATAGATAGGCTGTCACGGCATGACGCAAACGGATGTGCTGGACCTCGGACATCCAGACAACAAGTGACCAACCGGGGTGCAAATAATCACAGTTCTACTGTGGAACTTCCAGCACAACGTACTTCACCCTCCCGGGCGGATATCATACGATATATTCGTTGTGGTTATATGAGAGCGAATGCTGAAGAAGAAGAAAAATTATGCAAGATAATTTCTCTTGTGTTACACAGTCAAAGGTCTTTGAGTATACTATAATAATATTCGACCCATCAAGAAACAGTAAGAAACATTACGAAACTGACAAATAACATTTGGGCAGATTAAATTACATGCCATAGATTGAAAGTGTTAAAGATTACGGCCAAGGTTGGATGTAAAGAAGGCACTTGATTTAATTTTGTGAACATTATGGCTATTTAGTTCCATCTGGCAAAGTAATTGTTATCCGCATCTTTTCTGTCTCTGTAGCAATAGGCAATAAGTTACGTAGGTGCGCCCTTATGTCTCCGTCACCTTTACGGAAGATATGCACACCAGATACTGGCATATGTCTACATTGTACAATGAACGGTACCATGTGCGTGCGTAGTTCTGGAGTCAAATCTCCGATTACTGCACGATTGCAGTAAATGTCATTAGATGAAAGCTTACGATGCTGATAAATAGTGAGTAGTGGATAGAATATGTAACTGCAGGTTTCTGCATACAATGGTTGGGTATACACACTAAATGAAAAATTGTGTTTTCAGCCAAGTGTTGCTACTATTACCATTTCTGCGGCTGCTACTACTATTGCTTTTTCTGATGTTATTAATATTACTGTAGCAGTATTACTGTTATTATCATTGCTGATATTACTTCTGATATTCCTGCTGCTACTATTATTACTGTTACTGCTACTACTTCCGCTGCCGTTATTACTCATCATCATTCATGAAGTGCCGTGAAATGTCGCATGTCTGCTAGTGTGTATCTCCATACAGTTTCTGTTTTGAATAATGTTCTCTCTATCCAAGGAAGTTTCATCTTAGCCGTCAGTGTTCGGGTCAGTGCTGTTGATCTACTATGGTGTCACTGTTTCTGTCAGTGCTGTTGGTTTACTATGTTTTCTGTCTATGTTGTCTGCCATGCCATCTTATTCTTCTTCTACGTTCACTTTCAAATAACCATCACAACTTTGCTTTTGATTTTCATCGGGGAGCTGGAAGTACGTTATGATTCAGTGTAATTTGTTGCATGTAGCCTAGCACGTCAGTTGTCCGCATACTTTTGTTTCGGGTAAGCTTCCCTAGCCGATGACGCACTTCCAATGTTGCCAAGCGAAAAGGAAAAAAAAATATACAGCACAACTTTACATTGTGGCATCGGAGAGCATTTACCGCTCAACAATAGATCACATCTACACTTTAAGGACAATAATAGAAAAGTCCACAGAAAGACAATCAAAACTGATGATCAATTTTTTAGATTTCCAGAATGCTTTCGATAGTTTTCACAGAGCATCTCTCTGGAAAATTCTAACGCTTTACAGCATCCAGACGAAATACATCAATATCAAGAATGCTTTTTACTTCGATACGGCTTGCTGTGTAAGAATAGAAAGGGGTTTTTCCAGCTGGTTCCCAGTGAAAACGATAGCAAAACAAGGATGTGTTTTGTTCCCAATAATTTTTTGCAATGGGATTGACTGGATGATGAAAAAATGCACAAACCAAAAACAATTAGGAATCAAATGGGTAAGCAACAAGACCCTGGAAGATCTCACCTTCGCAGATGATATTGCTCTGCTGAGTTCAACACACCAAGATCTCCAAGAAAAAACAGAGAGACTCAATTTTTTGCGCAACAGATAGACCTTCAAATAAACACACATAAAGCGAAAATCATGAACTTCACCGTCCTGACAGAATCAAGTAAACTAGATGACAATATACTAGACAACGTTTCAAATTTTGTATATTTGGGAAGCAAGATAACAGCAGACCGGGATACCAACTAAGAAATCGAATCGCTCTCGCCCCCAACGCCTTTAACATACTTTCAATCATCTGAAGATCGAAGATCGCAAGTAAACACATCAAACTGCGACTATTCAATGCAAGTGTGATTCCATTATTGATATATGGATGTGAAAGTTTGAAATCTACCACAATAATGGATACGAAGTTAGTTGCCTTCGAGAAAAAATGCCTCAGAAAAATCACAAACACTAATGGGAAGACATCTAAGAGAGGAGACAAAACAAGAATATGTGACGAACATCATCAGATAACGCCGCTGGACATACAATGGTCACATACTTATAATGAAAGAGGACAGAATTCCACAAGTCGTCATGTGGACACCAATCGGGAAAAGAAAACAGGGAATTCCAAAAACAACGCTCAGAAGAACATTTATGAATGAATTAAAATCAACAGGCATAAATGCACAAGACCTTCAATCATTGGCAATTGACCAACAGGCATGGAGAACTTGGTATCCGCCCTATGTGCCAAACTTGGTAAAAGAGTAACTGCCTGACTGACTGATCGGAGAGCATTGGTATCGGAAATGATTGATATCTCACAAAACAGAAGGCTGCAGTCAGACATGATCCAACGCCAGCACACGGCATGCATAAGAAAAATAATCATTCTTGTGTGTTCTAATGTGCGCAAGTTAGTATCTCTATACTTTGTGAATAGTGCATGTTTCCCAATTGGAAACTGCATAGAGGTTGCTCGTGTGACAAAGGCTGCAATTAGTTAATTCCCTGTTTTTGCATGCATTACTACGGACGGATATTACGTTTGTGTTGTATATGCTAATCGGTGTTTAATATTGTTGATCTCCATATTTGTGTCTACTTTTATATAGCATTAAAATATAACATTGTGAAACACATCCATTTATTACGCTATATACACATGCACAACCAGACGTATACATGGCTCTGAATGATTTGGCTACCACGAATTTGAAAATCGTCATTCGTCCTCATATAAACAAGGTGAACTTTCGTCAGTTGTTGAAACCGACTTGTCTGACCAAGCATATGATACTATTCTCCCTCCCCCGATCCCCACACAACAATGACATGATTGCTGTGGTGTATGTTTAGAATGGTAATCACCTAGTACCATGTAGTAGCAAATGGAAGCAAAGACACCAACTATATATTTTATACCGAGACATCAACTATATATTTTATACTGAGACAAATTATGTACTTCACAATAACACATGCAATATATACTTTACAATATCATATAAAGTGTGTGTTTTACAACACATAAAGTGTGCACTTTACAATATCACATAAAGTGTGTATTTTGCAATATCACATAAATTGTGTACTTTAAAATAACACATAAAGTGTGTACTTTTCAATATCACATAAGATGTGTACTTTACAACACATAAAGTATGTACTTTACAATAACACATACAGTATTTAATTGAAATTACAAATACGGTGTGTATTTTACAACAACTCATATAGTGTGTAATTTACAATACGACATACAAATAGTTCAAGTTCAGTGTCCCAGTCAATTGTTGATTATGCGTTCTTCTGATCTTTCTGGAGAGGGAGCACTTTCTCCCATCACCTCAAATAATTCCCATTTCTACGTTTCTTTGAATATTTAAATTGTCTCATTCGACTTCCTCCTAGTCTTCTTGTATTGTATCCGTGACAGCTGTAATCTATTCAATCAGGTCGCCTCTTATCTGGGTGCCGTTAACCAAGGCTTTACCAGGAACACATTGGCTCTTTCGTTTCCCCTGACCCCAACATGACCTGGACAGGAGATCCATGTATTGCTCTTCTCAACAACATGCAGAGCAGCTATACTATTAACAATTAAACAGTTATAATATAATAATTTACATCATTCCATTATGTACATTATGGCTATACGTCTTTCTGATGAATATATGGATGGGGGAATGAGTGAGGAACAGAATATCCGAATATGCTCCTTGACAATAATGATGAAGATAGTTATATGAACTCTACTCATATTTGATGTCATTCTACCTACTTGTGCACATTCTTGGCGCATACCATCGGGGATGGAGGAGAGAGTGAGAAGAGAGCACGAATCGTTGTATCAATACAGCGAAGCAAATGGGTATCTGTACACATGCAGCGGCTCGTATGTTTGCTGGCGACTACCTGTGGATGTCTTGTTTGTTTATGAGCTGTGCACTCAGCTGATGCCAACATTCTGTCAGCGATTTGTGAGCCACTTATTTCGTGTTTGTAATCTGTTTCCTTTCGTAATCCAGTTCTTGCTTCTGTCGTGACGTGTATTGCAGTGACTCCAACTGGACAGGCGACGACCAACATGCTAGATTAGTGCAGGAAACTTTCTTAACTTGTTCTGAGTGCCGTTTTATATATTCCGGTGGCAAATTATTTGTGTGACTAGATGTAGCTGTGATTTATTTCACTGACATTATTTGTGTGACTAGATGTAGCTGTGATTTATTTCACTGACATTATTTCTGTAGCTAGATGTAGCTGTGATTTATTTCACTGACATTATTTGTGTGACTAGATGTAGCTGTGATTTATTTCACTGACATTATTTGTTTTGACTAGATGTAGCTGTGATTTATTTCACTGACATTATGTGTGTGACTAGATGTAGCTGTGATTTATTTCACTGACATTATTTGTGTGACTAGTTGTAGCTGTGATTTATTTCACTGACATTTGTGTGACTAGATGTAGCTGTGATTTATTTCACTGGCATTATTTGTGTGACTAGATGTAGCTGTGATTTATTTCACTGACATTATTTGTGTGACTAGATGTAGACGTGATTTATTTCACTGACATTATTTGTGTGACTAGATGCAGCTGTGATTTATTTCACTGACATTATTTGTGTGACTAGATGCAGCTGTGATTTATTTCACTGACATTATTTGTGTGACTAGATGTAGCTGTGATTTATTTCACTGACATTATTTGTGTGACTAGATGCAGCTGTGATTTATTTCACTGACATTATTTGTGTAGCTAGATGTAGCTGTGATTTATTTCACTGACATTATTTGTGTGACTAGATGTAGCTGTGATTTATTTCACTGACATTACTTGTGTGACTAGATGCAATGTGATTTATTTCACTGACATTATTTGTATGACTAGATGTAGACGTGATTTATTTCACTGACATTATTTGTGTGACTAGATGCAGCTGTGATTTATTTCACTGACATTATTTGTGTGACTAGATGTAGCTGTGATTTATTTCACTGACATTATTTGTTTTGACTAGATGTAGCTGCGATTTATTTCACTGACATTATGTGTGTGACTAGATGTAGCTGTGATTTATTTCACTGACATTATTTGTGTGACTAGTTGTAGCTGTGATTTATTTCACTGACATTTGTGTGACTAGATGTAGCTGTGATTTATTTCACTGGCATTATTTGTGTGACTAGATGTAGACGTGATTTATTTCACTGACATTATTTGTGTGACTAGATGCAGCTGTGATTTATTTCACTGACATTATTTGTGTGACTAGATGCAGCTGTGATTTTTTTCACGGACATTATTTGTGTGACTAGATGCAGCTGTGATTTATTTCATTGACATTATTTGTGTGACTAGATGTATCTGTGATTTATTTCACTGACATTATTTGTGTGACTAGATGTAGCTGTGATTTATTTCACTGACATTATTTGTGTGACTAGATGTAGCTGTGATTTATTTCACTGACATTATTTGTAAAGTCAAACACGGAGTTACATGATCAGGTTCTACCTGGTATTTGTGTGGTACCTGTGGAAGTCTAGAATTATGTATTCTAGTGTATTCTTATCAATTCAGATGTATGGAAGTGAATCTTGGATAATTATCAGAATAGTGAAAAACGTATATAGAGACAGCAGACTGTCGTTGTATAGAAGAATATTAAGAACACAATAGATATATGCACATCGTAATCAAAATTATCTGGCAACCTTCTTGTACTATGATACACATGTTCTTGAGTCGTACTATGATACACATGTTCTTGTGTCGTACTATGATACACATGTTCTTGTTTCGTACTCTAGTACGAATGCTTGTCCCAGTAATCATTTCACGAATATTGCTGCATGTGTTGTTGTTCGTCCATCACAAGTGATGATGACCATTTGTTACATCCACTTTTGAAAATTCAATTTTAGTTATGTCCTTGATTATGAGTTAGTAGATGGCTAATGAGCCCTATTCGAGCTGTAACTTTCCTTGGACAGTTTGGACATGGAATAACGACTGTAGACGGATCTTGGTCTATCCGTGACTTTCTAGCTGCTCTCCGCTGTTGAGCTGCTGCATTTCTCTTCTTTTCACAAGATGATGCGCTCTTTTTTATTTAATGCTGCATGTAATCATCTCATTAATGTTCGTACCTGGAATCATCTGACGAATGTTCTTGTCTGGAATAATCTCACAAATATTCTTACCTGTACAAATCTTACGAATGTTCTTGTGTGGAATTATTTCACGATAGCTCTTGCAAGTAATCATATCATGAATGCTCTTCCCTGTAATCAATTCAATAGTGTTCTTGCCTGTAATCAGCTCACGAATGTTATTCAAAATCGACATATATTTATTGTGTGTATCATTTACACCAGTCAGTTTGGGCTGGGCTATTTTATGTTGAGATTAATACTTTAGTAGATTTAGTTACTTGTATTTGAAAGTTGAAATCTGACCGGTATGTCCTGAGTTTTTTAGACGTAATTATGTAATATTCAGAGGATGTAGTCATTAATATTTGCCAATGTTTTTCATGCGACGTGAATTCAAAACGTATAAACAAGTATTTGAGTAATGTATTTTTTGTTCTAGTCAGTGAATGAAACCATAATACACGTTGCGATTGTGTCCTATCAGTTACCAAAATTATTGGAATGGAAGATTACAACTGTCTTAAACATCTTACTTTGACACTAGTAAATTCGAGACAACACAGAATTGTAATAGGAACTTGAGAATGCCAGGATCGCTGTTATTTCGTGTACAGTTTCAAAATGTTTGCTTTGTTTCAACCGCAAGTAAATGCGTGTGTTAAGTTTGTGAAATTGATTTGCTGCTATAGTATGTATGTAATTTATAATTTCTGAAGGAATATCAACAACTAGCAATGTCTTTATCCCACACTGGGAGCCACAGATCTTCATGGGGTCTTGGCAGTGTCTCCTCTTCATCCAGTACCAGTAATTTCAGCAGCAGACCACGTAGCATTTACAGCAGCGGTAGCAGAACGGGTAGATTGGATTATAGTAGTACTACCTATGGGAATTTAGGAAGACACGACAATACAATCATCAGGCCAAGCATTCCCCTTTCAAGACGGAGTGAAACATATGCTACTTCTATCGGCATTAGCTCTGGAAGTTCCAGTAGGTACGGGGATTCCACATCAAGGCGACCTAGTGATACAGGGTCGTTCACTCACGCCAACTCTGGGTCAGTACGGGATACAGTAGGTAGACGTGACTCTAATCATGGTAGCGTGTTGTACACAGCAAACGTAGATGTGTGTGCAGGTGGTGAGAACCTCACACGACCAGGGACTAGTTCACATAGTTTCGGAAGCTATAGAAGTAGTAGCTTAAAAGAGCCTAGTAGTGGTATTTCGTTATCTTTAGCTAGTAGCGTTTCATCGTCAGCTGCTAGTGGTGTCAGGAGACAGAGTAGCAAAGATGTCAACGTTGATGTAACTCTATCTTCATCACTACATCCCGATTATTTATGCAGGAGTAACGCAAACAATAAAGATATTCAAAAGAGGATAGCCATCGCTGATAGCAATGAAGAGAAATGTAATTCTGCAATTAGAGACGTACGAAATCTCGGAGAAAGAGAGAAGGAAGACAATGAGTTTCAGTACAAGAAATCTCGTGGAGGGAAAACTGATATTTATGAGAAGAGAAAATCAGAAATCGATGATGATAAAAAGAAATTCAGTTTGCTTAAACGGCATAACAAAGATGCTACTAGAGATAGCGATGACGCAATCCATATGGAAGCCACAGAGCACATTCAGAGGTCGTTGCATATTGATTGCTCAGAAGAATTTGATAAGACACAGTCTTCACTTCAAGAATTTTCAGAATGTGGACGCAACCATGAAAATGTCACTGCCAAATCTATGAAATCCAGTTACAGTGTCAACAATCAGTCAGCGGAGCAGAAGCCAGACTCTCTATCTGTTGCAGATAAGATGTGTGAAAACCAAGTTGTACCTTCAGAAAGCTATCAATGCTTTAAGAATACCAAATCCACTGAAGCATTTTCGAGGCCTCAATTTTCGCGCGTGGATGAGGATATTTTGTCAAAGAGCAGTAAGACCGAAGACGTTTCTGAAATGCAGAGGTGTTGTGGAGAATACAATGAAGGTAAATATGATAGTATCTTCTTCTTATGGTCTATACCGTATGGTGTTGGTTATCATGCCTTTTCACAATCTTCTATTTCGTGTGCTGTCAAACACCATCTCCGATACATATGCTCTCCCATGCCACAATGCTAGGTTGCCATGCATCTTCTCTCTTGGTATACCTCTATCCCTCTTACTAATCAACTTGTCTGATGTTACAATATGTTATATCTTTCCTCTTTTCATGATCTATCCAAAAAAATGTGAACTATATCATTCTGATGCGGGTAAGCATCTCTCTTTGTGAATTAACTTATTTCAGGATATCGTTATTAATCTTTTTATATGTCCAGTGTGTTCTTATTCATGACACCTTATTGAAGATCTTACTTGAGGGTAAAGTCAAAAGGAAGCGAGCAAGAGGTAGGCAGAGATACAAGTAAGAGAGTTTCATCACACGATGGACAGGTTAAGTCTAGCAGAGTGCACCACCAAGACAAAGAGACGGGATGTTGGAGATCCATTGCAGTCAACCTTCGCTGCAGAGACGGCACTTAATGATGATGTGTTCTTAACATGTTACCATAAATCTCTGCCGCATATTATATCATTTTTAACTATTCTGCTGTTTCCAAAATTCACTTCCATACACCGGAATTGATTCTATATGACAAATAATAACTCTCTTTCTCACTTCCTTTCTATTTTTCTCTACCCCCCTATCCAAATGACAGTACAACGAATGCATATTTCTTAATTCTCTTAAAACGTATTTCATCTCCTTCAGTTTTCATTATCAAATTCCCACTGGATCTCTCTTGTAGCAGGACAATGGTCCTACTAGATTTCCGGCATGATTTAGTCCAGTGAACGGAAATGAGTTGTGTTATCGTTTAATTTGCTCCAATGACCCGACACATTCGTCTTTGGCGGGGAAAAACTTAGTTATGCTGTTCATTCTTTACGTGATTATTTTCTCTATAATACTACTGTGTCATATGTTATGAGCCCGTGGACCGTTGAATCTGCAGCCGTATATTACTGTTACTTATAAGAACCAGTGATAACAGAGATACACCATGTGTACCTGCTTCATGTGTTTGTAAAGAGTTTTGTGTATGTGAAAGCACACCCACAGAAATATTTTGTATGTAGGATGTCCATATATGCGAAAAACTTCATTCTCCCTTCTGTAGGTAAACAGTCCATATATGCGCATAGCATCTTTTATCATCTTTTGTAGGTAAGCAGTTCTTGTATGTGCATATATGGACCACTTACCTACAGAAGGGAGAATGAAGCTATGATGCGCAAAGTTATTGATAATGATTAAGAACTTGCTAGTGATTTTATTACTTGTCATAATCTTGGTCTTGCTTTCATTCTTCTTCTTCTTCTTCTTCTTCTTCTTCTACGTTCATTCCCAAACTCCTGCAGATTAGCAGGATGTAGTCCGGAGAATGGAATGCGCTGTGTCATGGTTTACAGCATTGCTGCGATATCTGCGCCTTTCGGCCTGACACATCCGACTTCAGCATGGCTTTGGGTCACTGACCCTATATGGGATGGGACAGCCAACTCCATCTAACAACCTCCTTAGTCGCCTTTTACGACATGCGTGGAAGGTAAACAGTGTTGCTATTCTTTGCTCCCCTTTGGGCTCCGGCAAAAAACAGGCGTTGATTTCATTTAGAAATTTGCTTCTTGGTCAGACCATCTACGTTCACAAATCCTAGAATGTATGTCTAATCGTCTCATGTCGCACTCTACTGTGTGCTGTTTTTCCTGGTTGTTGAGGTTCCATGTAGCAATTCTAAGCCTTTTCTTAATGCGGATTACAGGACTTTCCAAAGTGTCACAGTCAGGTTTTTGACCGTCATCACGTATACTCGTACTGATTCTGATTTTCACCTCTTCCCGAGTTCGCGTGTTGGATCTGCCTGGCCTGGGGGCCTCACCTTCACATCATTGAGTTTCTTCGCTGTTGGCTGTCATAATGTCTTGGCAGATACGTTCAGTAGTTTGCCATTGCTTTCTGAGTGGCTCTGATCGCTTACCAACTGAGAACACCATGGATAGATAGAAAGCGTAATGAATATTTCTTGAAAAAAGTTAATTCAAAAAAGAGAGCTGCTTACCCGCATCAGAAAGAAAGAGTCCACGTTTGTTGGGCATATCACGAGAATGGAAAGATGGAACATATTGTAACAACAGGCAAGTTGAAGGGCAAGAGAGTTAGGAGAAGACCAAGAGAGAAGATGCTTGACAACCTAGCATTGTGGCATGGGAGAACATCGGTATCTGAAATGATTGACAGCACACGAAATAGAATGCAGTGGAAATAGAATTCGTCTGATGTCAATTATATATCAGGTTTATCACACGTATTACACATAAGCTGTTGCTATTCTTAGGCTGGACAATGCCTTCAATTGCGTTGTTTCTTAGTTTTATGCCGACATATTGTGCGCTTTACTGCTGAAAACATCCATCTTCAACGTATTTTTTTTTAAATGGGTGGGGTGGTGGTGTGTGTGGGTGTGCCTTTTCTCTTCAATATCTACTCACTTATCCAGACTGCATTAACGCGCACTTTTAAGAGGACGACTAGCAGTTTTATGTAACCGTAGCATCGTGGTCAGCTCTAGTTTGTTGATACAGTGAAGTATATTTCATCTCATGTGGTGCATCCTTGAAACATTCTTGAACATGTCATAAACGTTGGTGCTATCAGCCATGCAACAGGTGTGTACATTCCACAGCAGGCTTCCTTTAAAGTGCTTCTTAAAAAAAAAACCAGGGCATGATGCTTTTATACAGGTAAAGACAGGTAAAGACAGGTAAAAGCTGGCTTAAATAAAAGAAATAACCATAGACAATATTATGCGATGTAATTCGGTGAAGAAGAAAAATAGAAGAGGAGGAAATATGCGGGCAATGAGACAACCGAAAAGCGCAGTAGTCTTTCTGGTTTCTATCACATCTGAATATATTTTCTGCACGAACCTAGTTACAGGTGTCATATTATTGTTAAACTGTAGGAACTCACCTGTGTTATTTTACGTTTAGTTTGAGAAAATGTCATGGTGACCTCAATCGTCTAGTGTGGCTTCCAAATAGTGAGAGAATTTTTTGCGTCAAAAAAAATATGCAGTTTACATCTAAAGAATTAATATAGCGATATGCAAATTAGTACACACGAAATATGTTATAACACTAGAAAATTGATGTATGTTGTCTATCATAAGTTGGGATCCTAACTTTATTAGTAATACCAAGAGTGAAAACATAGACAAATAATGAATGACAGGCATAGTTGTTTGCAAAAGTGGAAAGGACAGACAAAGACAACGTGTGGCCAAAGACATCGATGGATGTTCGAACAAGTCTTAACTATCACAGATCAACCCTACCTATATTTGGAAGGCGGATGTGTCAGACTAAGAAGAATTTGAAGAGATGGTACAATATATTTCCAATCTCTGGATGAGTAAAGTTAACCCATAGAATTTAAACTACCGTAAGGGTGTGAGATGTTGTCGATGGTGAAAAATATTTCTGCCAGTAACTGGGGAATTAACCCAGGACCACTCATATGCGAAAAGAGTGCAATAACCACTGCACCCGTAAAATCTGAACTATATCCTGTTGTAAAACTAGTAGAACTATTGCCCTGCTATAAGAGTGAAGCAGCGGTTACTAGCACACATATAACATATCCTATATCAAGAATTTATCCGTGTGATAGTATCGTTGATTAGGATCAGAGCGCATTCTACTTTAGAAAGGACTCGTCCTCTATAAGGAATACGGAAAACTACGTTATGTAACGGATATGTCATCTGAGGAATATATATATATATATATATATGTGTGTGTATGTGTGTGTGTGTATAGATTGTAGAAATGGATGCAGTCCACAGTGTATATATAATTACCCTTGTCAGCGTATTCCTATATTTTATGTTTGTCTGTAACATTATGTAAATTGTAACCTTGTGCTGGTATCTGTATTTGGAGCGTTGCACATGTGCAGACACAGCTTTGCACACTGCGGTACTCGCATTCATGTAGTATGTCCTTCCTTGTGTACGTACATGTTATACTACCGAAAACGGATATGCAAGTCCTTCACACTGGGTAGCACAAGGTACTTCTAGCTCCACTGCAGATATCGCACGATAATTGCTGGTTATTTCTGAGAGAACACAGAAGAAGAAGAAGAGTGAGTTAGTTTATTTTGCCATCTGTGTGTGTGTGTGTGTGTGTGTGTGTGATATAATGGTAGGTGCCATTTGTGTGTGATATGTAATAGTAGGTGCCATGTGTGTGTGATATATAATAGTAGGTACCATGTGTGTGTGATATATAATAGTAGGTGCCATGTGTGTGTGATATATAATAGTAGGTGCCATGTGTGTGTGATATATAATAGTAGGTGCCATGTGTGTGTGATATATAATAGTAGGTGCCATGTGTGTGTGATATATAACAGTAGGTGCCATGTGTGTGTGATATATAACAGTAGGTGCCATGTGTGTGTGGTATATAATGATAGGTAGCACGTGTGCGTGGTATATAACAGTAGGTGCCATGTGTTGTATATAATGGTAGGTCCCGTGCGTGTGTGTTTTATAACCTAGGTCCCATGTGTGGTATATAAGTCCATCGCAGCAACGTGCCGTCGGGGTTAAAGATAACTCTTCATGTACTAAGCCGCCAGAACTATTAGTTTGGAGAAGCCGGTTATACCTTTTTATTGTGTCTATTTTCCATGACTCATAAGTTAAGTAGCCTTTTACAGCTATTTCGACTGAATGAGCAGTCGTGTAACTCTAGAAATCAATATACAATTAATTTGTTGTTTTTACAATACATTATATCAATTAAAACATAATTTAGGTGTACATTTTCATTTGACATTGTTTAGTCTTGACACTGTGCAGTATATCATATTGTATAGTTGAATAATTACTAGATTGTGTGTGAACTTAAGGCAAGCAAAGAAGAAGAGTTTTTTTCAAGACATTTATTTCGTTAAATTCTGAAACTACTCATCGCAGGCATTGACAAACTACATATAAGTAATTTTTTCACAGAACATCCCGACATTAGCATTATATTGAGGGGCAGTTTGAAATTGTATTCATTAATCATGTTGTTTAAAAAAAATAAAATTGGTAGCATATCTGATTCATGACGATTCAATCCATCATTTGTTGGCTGTGGTGATTTTCTAGGCAATATAAATAAGTTCAGTAGTTTGCCATCATGTAGTTGTAGCATTGACAAATCAATATCAGAACACAAGAAATCATGTAGCACTGACAAATCAATATAAGAACACAAGAAATCATGTAGCACTGACAAATCAATATAAGAACACAAGAAATCATGTAGCACTGACAAATCAATATAAGAACACAAGAAATCATGTAGCACTGACAAATCAATATAAGAACACAAGAAATCATGTAGCACTGACAAATCAATATAAGAACACAAGAAATCATGTAGCACTGACAAATCAATATAAGAACACAAGAGATTATGTAGTTGTAGAACTGACAAATCAGTATCAGAACACAAAGAAAGCATAGTGTCAAAATATGTACAAACTTTGTTTATAAACGACTAATGTCGAAACGGAGTTCATCATTTGAAGAGAAATAATTCACAAATGTATTAGTGAAATATATTCTACCAGATAAAGTGTCACATATGGATGCATACATTTGTAAAGCTATTCACATATTGGTGCACACATTTTAACATCTAATCACATATTGGTGCACACATTTGTACATCTAATCACATATTGGTGTACACATTTGTACAGCTATTCATATATTGGTGTACACATTTGTAAAGCTATTAATATATTGGTGCACACATTTGTACAGCTAATCACATATTGGTGCACACATTTGTACAGATATTTGTTTGTTTTGCGTTCGCTCCATTGTAATCAGCATGGATATCCGTGTTTTTGTTTGTTTTGCGTTCGCTCCATTGTAAACATCACGGATATCCGTGCGATTTCTCACGGGAGTGTGATTACGTTGTGCCACCGTTATGCGCCTTGTAGGCCTAGCACATCCGATTTCGGCATGCCTTGACAATTCGGGTGGGCTACCCATAGCCTGTGACAGCCTCTATATCTGTCTCCACGCACGCGTAGTGGCGACTCTTCGCCCAGACGATTTATGCTCTCGTCTGACTCCACGAGGTGTTCCACTGTCTATGAACTCGCCTCGTGTAGTTGGACGTGCTGTGCCTGTGACCATTTGGTACTGAACCGTTTCTCATCCGTGAGCCTGGTTCCTTAAGGGGAAGAACTCAACAGAGGAGTTGGACCCTGGCTCTTTCGCCCTCTTAGCCGAGGTGTCATTCATTGACATTGTGTACCCCTTGTCCGAGTTCGAGCCTCACACTACGCGTTTGAGAGCAAGGGGTTCTTGAGCTGAGCTTCCTTGTCCCAAAAGCGCCTGAGCCCATCAGATACTGAACCCTTTCTCTCTTCAAGTGTATTTCCGGTGTAGGAAAACCTGACAGTAGAGTTGGGCCAGGGCTAAATCGTTGTCCCTTTTGTGCCTGAGCCCATCAGGTACGGAACCCTTTCTCTCTGCATGTGTACTTCCGGTATAGGAAACCTTGACAGTAGAGTTGGACCAGGACTACCATCGTTGTCCCTTTCTTGCCTAAGCCCATCGGGAACAGAACCCTTTCTCTTCGCGAGCATATTTCCGGTTTAGGAAGGCTCGACATTAGAGTTGGATTAGGTCTTCTTGCTTTACCAGCCGCCAATGGATGGGTCTGCGTCTCCGTCTGTAAGAAACACAGGTAACTAGATGCTCGTCTCGAGCTGACGGAGCTTGTAGTTCAACTTTCCTAGAGACTTTTCACTTTCTATTTGTAGTTCGCGTTGCCCTCTAGCGCTGTTCTGCCCTTTCATTGTTTCATATGTACTCGGTATGAAATCTATTTGTCTCGCCATGCATCTACCTTTACGTGCATTTTACATTGGCCGCCCCTCCAATGTTCGGACTGGACTGACTAGCTTCACTGTATGTCGATAGTGTCGCTATATGTGGTGATGCTGGTGGTGTCGGAGATATTGTCTGTCTCTTGTGCAGTCAAATCTCTTTCCATCTGCTACCTCCACATTCTCGGACACGATCCCCAAATGATTTGGCCAGAATCAGCTCGAGCTGCTGTATTTCTGTTTCCAGGGTGCACCGCGTGGAGGTACATTTGGGATCTTGGTTATCTGCTAACCCTGGGTCCGCCTAGAGCAATGCGTTCCCTTCGTACACCGATATCCGTGCGATTTCCACCGGGAGCGTGTTTACGTTGTGCTACCGTTATGCGCCTTGTAGGCCTAGCACATCCGATTTCGGCATACCTTGACAATTCGACAATTTACTTGAAAAAACAGTAAAGGCACCACTCTCCTACCTGATCGTTTTACCTGCGCACTGAGCTGTGAAGGCCCACGCACTTCGAACATGCCTAATCACAGATCCATCAGTGTACATAATCACATCCCCCTCTTTGGTATTCTCACTGACCAAAGCCTGCACTTCTTTCCCCACAGCTGTTGAACACCATACTCTGCATTTCCTGCTAAGTGATATTACTACTCTCAAACAAGTTTCGAAATCTGTGGGTAGACTTATCCATTCCGCACTTGATGCCACATCCTGCAATCTGCAAAGACAGAATCAGACACAAAGAGAGTCTATACAATGCCTATATTTATTCTGAATGACGAAAAAAGAACCACACACTATCAGATTGTACTACAAAAATATGACTACCGATAGACTAATGAGTATCATCAATTAAGCATTTAGGTATAACCATTACAGCAGATGAAATATATTCAACAGTAATAAGAAGCAGAATAGGGTAGGCAAAAACAACATTCAGAAATATGGAAAAATGTTGTGTAACATGACCCCTGTCATTAGAGGTGAGGAAGAGAGTAACGCAGTGCTATATAAATCCTATACTAACATATAGATGCGAGTCGTGGACAATATACAAATAGGAAAGTAGGAAATTAGAGGATTCAGAGATGTGGTTGTGCAGAAGAATGCTGAGAATATCATGGACTGTATGGAAAACTAAATTAGAGGTGTTGAAATGAGGTGATAAAAGAGTCAAACGCGTAGCGGAGCTTGATCAATAATATAATAAATATCTTCATATTTTGGCTACGTTATGAGACAAGAAGGTTTGGAGAATATCGTCACATCAGGAAAGTAAGAAGGCAACAGAGACAGAGTGTGACAACGTGAGAAAATATTAGACAGTTAACAATCAGCCACGGCAGGGAAATGTCTGTCTGTCTGTCTGTCTGTCTGCCTGCCTGCCTGCCTGCCTATCATACACTGGGAAATATCTATCTATCTGTCTGTCTGTCTGTCTGTCTGTCCGTCTGTCTATTTATTTATCTATACGCTGTGGCCCTTGTTTGCCTTGCGGCGACAGTAGTGGAAGAGTTCTCTGGAGATGGCCGACCTACTTGTGTGCTGTTTGTAAGCTTGTTCCTGTGGCTTCTTTGATTTCTGTGATCCATCTTTTACATGGTCTGCCTCTGGCTTTATAACCGTTATGTCTATGTATCATGGCCATTCGTGGCATGCTATCTGTCGGTAGTCTGGAATCGTGTGAAAACTACTTAATCTGTTGTCTTTTGATGTGTTCCAATACTGGTATTGTTTTGGTTATCTGTATGATGTTATCGTTTCTAATTCTATCTCTTAATGACACTCCGAGTATTCTTCGTAGACATATTGATATACTTCAGTGTTAAATGTGTTGTGCCGACGTGCTGTTATTTTGCAATTGCTGGTTATTTTTAGATGCGCTCCTGGTGTGGGGGAGTGAAGAATGAATTGTTCGCCAATTTTCCTGACCTGCAGAAACATTGTGGGTGTGATTGAAGGCCTTGATGACCTAAATGTTTCTGTAAATACCTGTCTAGCATGGCGGATCTCGGGTGCAGATACTCAAACAAACATGTCTTCTCACAATAAAACCATTATACACATATTCAAATTTAAAGACACGCACATACACCACACCACACCACATACCCACCAACATACATGCGTGCACACACCACATATGTACACAGACACGCATATTCGACACGCACTTATTAACTTCTCGAATGGCACAAGACTGTTAGACGTCGAAGTTGACTTTGTTCTACCGTATTCCTAGTGAATAAATGTATTTAGGTTATGTTGTGGGGCTCATTCCTTTGGTATTGAGAATCATAAGGCACATTCCTGTGCTATTGTAAATCATATAACACTTTTTGGTACTGGGACTCTGAGCGTATGTTTTTTCTCTCAGTTGCAGCTCTCTTCATCGTCTTAATTCATTCGGTCTTTCTCTATGGGGTGTTTCTTGTGAGTATATGTGAGAATAAAGGGAGAGATAAAACACACACGCACACACACACACACACACACACACACACAAATACGAGCGCACACTCAACAGATAAAGAGGAACATGAGTAGGAATCATATGAGTTGGATTTCGCATAACGCTTATCTCAGCGCCTCAGTCAAGTTACTGTATTACCAGATAAAACACTTCATGCCCATTTGTGGCACCCTTATATTTGTGTATCTTTATATTTCTAATCAGAACTGTTGTGATTTTATCTTCTTTTATGAATGGACAAGCATACACGTTTATGTGTATCATGTATTTTTTAGCAGTTGACTGAAGTGAACTAAAACGAGAGTAACATTTTAAAGATATTATTTAAACACGGTATCTTAACTGGTCTGGTTCATCTGATATTCTACCTAGAAATAACTGGATTTTGAAGTGGATGGCAGGGCTCACGTTTCACAGAAAAAAGACGTAAATACTTTAAGTTCGCATTTGCCGTTGATCATCTGTTCATTAGATGTGATGTCACAGCGCATGCTTGTTAACTTCTCAGATGTGTATTCTACCAATCGTATAATATAGCTTGTGAGATTTTACTACTGTTAACAATCGTATATATAGCTTGTGAGATTTTACCACTGTTAACAATCGTATAATATAACTTGTGAGATTTTACCACTGTTAACAATCGTGAAACTTCGTAAACTCCGGTGCTTCTGGCACTTGATGTGACATTCCTCGATGACAAAAGTTGTTCTTCAAGGTACGACAGAGGGTGAAAGAAGACGAGGTGGAAGGAAGAAGATATGGCTGTATAATATCAATGACTGATCAGGAGATGAAGTTTCCAAACTTGTAAATATGGTAGAGGGTGTAGATGCGTGGAGATCTTTCTGCACACAATGTCTCAATGTGACATCCCTACGACCCCGACGGGTTATGGGTTTTTATTATTATTTTTACTGTGTACCATCTCCTGAAGTTGAGTCAATCTGGGACATCCTACTTTATATATTCCGGTGATTTCTTTCACTATTTCTCACGTGATCACATATCTATTCAGCTTATCTATCTATTCGCTAAACCCTTTGTTGCCTTTCAGCGTCAGGGATAGAAGAGTTTTCTGGCGAAGGCCCTCTTATGTGCTGAGTATATTGTAGAATTTGTCGCCTCTTTTATTTCAGTGGTTCATTGTTTTCGTGGTTGGCCTCTAGGTCTGCATTGACTGTATCTCTGTAGCATAGCTTGCTGTGGTATGCTGTCTGGTGGTAGTCAGCTGATGTGTGCAAACCATTTGATCTGTTGTCTCATAATATATTCCAAGATTGGGGCGGTGCCAGTAGTATATAAGGCGCATTACGAGAAGCTTTTTCCTACCGCAAAGATTATATAGGGATTAATCTGGCGCAAAGACATAATAAGGATTAATTCTGAGGAAGGCGGTGGTTGGTGGAGCTTATTTTAGGGTTTTCTTGAATTTTTATTTAAATTTGAGAAGTCATTTTTTTTTTATTTTGATCTAGATTTTAAGGTTAATTTTCTAGTATTTTCTTCTTGTTATATAAATAAATTGTCAAAAGGGTAAGGGCGAGTCGTCTCTACATACACAAATGATTCTCAAAAACCGTCTACCTCTTCTGTAATGTAGGTGTTGGTAGAATACACATGTCGGTTATTGCCAGGTCGGGTGTTACATGTGATAAGTCTCCTTGGTATTATAGATAAAAGGGGAATACATAATGATCACATATAGACAAGCAACCATAGAGAAAACATGAAGCTTTTTGAGTTGTGTTGAATAGGTTTTTTATTCAGGTTTTCCATTGTTTTAAATGAACATACATATATAATTAGCATGAAAATTGGATTTATGTATACTTTATTTGTAACATATATTCATATAGGCATAACACTCGTTAGTAGTCACATAGTTCAAGGAAATACCCGTTGTTTACATATATACATACAAAGCTTAGATAAAACATGAAGATTTGAATAGTTTATTTCATGTTATGACAGGGTCGTCCACCTAAGTTAACATAAAAACGCTTTGATGATAGGCATAAAGTTCATATAATTTATACATATATACAGACAAACATAGTACCCTTTTAGGCCTCTATTCGGCGTTTACACAAATATACAAAAAAAGTTAATATGCAAATTGTGCTTATGCAGGTTTTATTAGTAGCATACATTCATATATACATGAAATAACACCAGTTGGTAGGCACATAACTTAGGGAAATACATTATGCTTACACATATACCTTAAAAACATAGATAAAATATGAAGAGTTTGAGTGGTGTAATTCATATTTTCGTCTTGGGATGGAGTCCCATAACATGAAAATATGTTTTATTAATAATAGAGTGGTGGTTTAAATAGATAAAAAGGGTTTACAGAGGTTGGCCAGGCCTCATATAATGCTATATATATTATTATATACATGAAATAAGGATTAATAACTGTCATAGAATTAGATTTTGTGTCAGATATTCAGGGGAATAGTCGAGATGTCATCGGTCTGTACCTGTTGCTTTATGTAGAAATAGGACAGTGCGGCTCTATCTTGTTCGTATGTGTAAACGGCTGACTTGTGAACTTTGAAACCTACATTCTTACAGCCGTGTGCCTTTTGTGTGCTTAAAACAGCTAAAAATATGTTTCTGTCAACTGTGTTATGTTGATGACTCAACCCTTTAGTCGATATCTTATTATAGTCACCAAAGCAAAAATACGTTTACTACAAAGAGCTATAATACCCTTTCCTGAATATTCGAGTTTGAATAAGCCTGGACATCTTTTATCAAAGACTCTAACTTCGAGGCAGTGTGGACACTCTTTCGGAGGACTGAGGGGCCTTTCTGTATGCAAACAAGCTACAGGTTGATACTCAAGCACTTGATAAATTTCGGTTACCACCAACCCATGATCAAGATACCATTTTAACAATGGTGTAGCTAGTAGAATTTTTTTTTTTACCGAAATAGCTACCGATCAATGTACGTCTAGGCGTCGTTAATAGATTATGCCCTTCTGCATATCTCTGCATTAGAGGACCAATGTCTGCTCTAGTAACATCTATATTTTTGAATATAGGTGTCATTTCAGCAAAGTGAGCCTTCAGGGGTTCTGGTCCGTGGATATCGCACTCGACTAATCCAAATAAGGTCTCGTCAGTGACAGAAACCAGAATCTGCTGAACCGATAACGGGTATTTTTCAATAAAATAGTCCCCCGAGCGGAAGGTTCCGAAGTGGTGAACACCGAACAAGTCTAGACAAGTTCTAATACCATTGAGGAAGATAACTTGAGACAACACAGTGGAACTAATTCTGTGCTAACGCGAATAGATAACAACATAGCCCAAAAATAATCAGCAAGGGTAACAAACAACACGAAAACGATAGAAAATAAACAAAATTAACTATAAAACTAAGATTAAAATATAGAATTTTAATGGAACCAGGTTAAAAGGGTTTATCTAGTTGTGAATAGTATTAGCATGTGAGGAAACACATCTAAAACACTTCAAATGTTTATATGAGAACCAGGTTTGTAGACAGAGAGAGATTGCTACTCATCACGACAATTTGGTTTATAGCAAGACATGACAGCACGTAATAAACACAGAATCTAGGTACTTGTAACAGCAAAATAGAAGATGTAGAGAACTTTCGTTGTAGGCGGAGAGGGCCCCTCAGCACATAGGACAATTCACTTATTTAACAAGACATCACAACCGAAAATAAACACAGAATTTAGGCGCATGTAGCAATATAAGAAAAGATATATAGAGATTTTGAGAAAAATTATTGTTGGCGGCCTTTCATGACAACAAACTTATATAACAGAACGCAAAGAACGGAGACACCAGATGGTACTACATTAAACAAACACAAAACAATCAAAAATAGGACAATGGTAGACACGTCACTCTTAACCACAACCTATGGTTAAAAGGTAACATACACCAGTATAAATAAATTATATCTGTAATTAACATTACAGACATTAAATAAACATCTTTTATTTCACTAGTAGTAGCCAACAGCAAAGTTATAAATCCGGTTCAACTCATTTAGTAGGACATAATAAGATCGCTATTTTGTATTATATTAAGAAGACCATCGAATTATATTATAGTAGATCTTGTAGAGAAATATACCCTGTATACAAAACACGCATTTACATCAGTAAATAAATATAAATGAAATTGATTTATGTCATATGCCCGTGATGTTGGTGAAAAATGTTATTATTTCCCTTTACTAACACTACTTATATTTTTTGTGCAAGGGGATATAATCACATTTTTATGATAAACTTCATATTTATCTTTTTTCGCCTCTAGGCAACCAGCCTTTAAAAACATTTGTTATGGTCACAGATACTGAGTCGTCGTTTTTTAGACTTACAAGACAAAACTTCCTCTTTTTATGTAGAAACAGGGTTCATTTTACATAGTTGCATATGTCAAACTGTATATTTTTCACTTTATAAAACGAAGCACGCCGCTATTAAAACGATTCCGTATGATAAACTTCATATTTATCTCTTTTCGCAACTAGGCAAAGGCATTTAAAAACATTTGTTATAGTCACAGATATGGATTCGTGGTTTTCTAGACCTACAAGACAAAACTTCCTATTTTATGTAACAACAGGGTTCATATTACATAGTTGGATATGATAAAGTGTATATGTTTCACGTTTTAAAAACTAAGCAAGCCGCTTTCAAAACTGTTCCATGTGATAAACTTCATAATTAGCACAATTCACAACTAGGTAACCCAATTTTAACAAATTTTGTTATGGTCACAGATATTGGGTGGTGGTTTTCTAAACACACAAGACAAATGTTCCCTGTTTTATGTAATAAAAGTGTTCATATTATATATTTGTATATGAGAAACTGTATATTTTTCACGTTTTAAAACTAAGCAAACCGATTTTAAAACGGTTGAAAATGATAAAATTCCTATTTAGCTCTTTTGAGAAATTGGTAAAATGCCTTCAACACATTTTGTTATGGTTACAGACATTGGAGGGTGGTTTTCTAGACTTATACGCCAAATCTTCTTATTTTTATGTAACAACAGAGTTCATATTACACATTTGTATGTGACACACTGTATATTTTTCACGTTTTAAAACGAAGCAGGCCGCTTTTAAAATGGTTCCAGGTGACACACTTCATATTTAGCTCTATTCACAACTAGGCAACACACATTGCACACATTTTGTTATAATCACAGACAGTGTATGGTGGTTTTCTAGACTTACAAGACACATGTTCCTATTTGTATGTTAACAACAGTAGTCAAATTACATATTTGCATATGACAAACTGTATATTTTTCACTTTTTATAACGAAGCACGCCGCTATTAAAACGATTCCGTATGATAAACTTCATATTTATCTCTTTTCGCAACTAGGCAAAGGTCTTTAAAAACATTTGTTATGGTCACAGATATGGATTCGTGGTTTTCTAGAACTACAAGACAATACTTCCTATTTTTATGTAACAACAGGATTCATATTACATAGTTACATATGACAAATTGTATATTTTTTACGTTTTAAAAACTAAGCAAACCGCTTTAAAAACTGTTCCATGTGATAAACTTCATAATTAGCACAATTCACAACTAGGTAACCCAACTTTAACACAGTTTGTTATGGTCACAGATATTGGGTGGTGGTTTTCTAAACACACAAGACAAAGGTTCATTGTTTTATGTAATAAAAGTGTTCATATTATATATTTGCATATGAGAAAATGTATATTTTTTCACGTTTTAAAACTAAACAAGTCGATTTTAAAACGGTTGAAAATGATAAACTTCCTACTTAGCTCTTTTGAGAAAATGGTAAACTGCCTTTAATACATTTTGTTATGGTTACAGACATTGGATGGTGGTTTTCTAGACATATAAGCCAAATCTTCTTATTTTTATGTAACAACAGGGTTCATATTACACATTTGCATGTGACACACTGTATATTTTTCACGTTTAAAAACGAAGCAGGTCGCTTTTAAAACTGCTCCATGTGACACACTTCATATTTAGCTCTATTCACAACTAGGCAACAAGCCTGTCAAACAGTTTGTTATAGTCACGGACATTGTATGGTGGTTTTCTAGACTTATAAGCCAAATCTTCTTATTTTATGTAACAACAGGGTTCATATTACACATTTGCAAATGACACACTGTATATTTTTCACGTTTTAAAACGAAGCAGGCCGCTTTTAAAACGGCTCCATGTGACACACTTCATATTTAGCTCTATTCACAACTAGGCAACACGCCTTTCACACAGTTTGTTATAGTTACAGACATTGTATGGTGGTTTTCTAGACTTACAAGACACATGTTCCTATTTGTATGTTAACAACAGTATTCAAATTACATATTTGCATATGACAAACTGTATATTTTTCACTTTTTATAACGAAGCACGCCGCTATTAAAACGATTCCTTATGATAAACTTCATATTTCTCTCTTTTCGCCCTAGGCAAACCTCCTTTAAAACATTTTGTTCTGGTCACATATATTGAGTGGTGGTTTTCTAGACTTAAAGACAAAGGCTCCGATTTTATGTAACAACAGGATTCATATTACATATTTGCATGTGACTCACTGTATATTTTTCACGTTTTAAAACTAAGCAGGCCGATTTTAAAAATGTTTCATGTGATAAACTTCATAATTAGCACAATTCACAACTAGGTAACCCAACTTTAAGACATTTTGTTATGGTCACAGATATTGGGTGGTGGTTTTCTAAACAAACAAGACAAAGGTTCCTTGTTTTATGTAATAAAAGTGTTTCTATTATATATTTGCATATGAGAAACTGTATATTTTTTCACGTTTTAAAACTAAGCAAGCCGATTTTAAAACGGTTGAAAATGATAAACTGCATATTTAGCTCTTTTGAGAAATTGGTAAACTGCCTTTAACACAGTTTGTTATGGTTACAGACAGTGGATGGTGGTTTTCTAGACTTATAAGCCAAATCTTCTTATTTTTATGTAACAACACGGTTCATATTACACATTTGCATATGACATACTGTATATTATTCACGTTTTAAAATGAAGCAGGCCGCTTTTAAAACGGTTCCATGTGACACACTTCATATTTAGCTCTATTCACATCTAGGCAACACGCCTTTCAAACATTTGTTATAGTCACATACATTGTATGGTGGTTTTCTAGACTTACAAGACACATGTTCCTATTTGTATGTTAACAACAGTATTCAAATTACATATTTGCATATGACAAACTGTATATTTTTCACTTTTTAATAGCACATGCTATTAAAAAGTGAAAAATATACAGTTTGTCATATGCAAATATGTAATTTGAATACTGTTGTTAACATACAAATAGGAACATGTGTCTTGTAAGTCTAGAAAACCACCATACAATGTATGTGACTATAACAAATGTTTGAAAGGCGTGTTGCCTAGATGTGAATAGAGCTAAATATGAAGTGTGTCACATGGAACCGTTTTAAAAGCGGCCTGCTTCATTTTAAAACGTGAATAATATACAGTATGTCATATGCAAATGTGTAATATGAACCGTGTTGTTACATAAAAATAAGAAGATTTGGCTTATAAGTCTAGAAAACCACCATCCACTGTCTGTAACCATAACAAACTGTGTTAAAGGCAGTTTACCAATTTCTCAAAAGAGCTAAATATGCAGTTTATCATTTTCAACCGTTTTAAAATCGGCTTGCTTAGTTTTAAAACGTGAAAAAATATACAGTTTCTCATATGCAAATATATAATAGAAACACTTTTATTACATAAAACAAGGAACCTTTGTCTTGTTTGTTTAGAAAACCACCACCCAATATCTGTGACCATAACAAAATGTCTTAAAGTTGGGTTACCTAGTTGTGAATTGTGCTAATTATGAAGTTTATCACATGAAACATTTTTAAAATCGGCCTGCTTAGTTTTAAAACGTGAAAAATATACAGTGAGTCACATGCAAATATGTAATATGAATCCTGTTGTTACATAAAATCGGAGCCTTTGTCTTTAAGTCTAGAAAACCACCACTCAATATATGTGACCAGAACAAAATGTTTTAAAGGAGGTTTGCCTAGGGCGAAAAGAGAGAAATATGAAGTTTATCATAAGGAATCGTTTTAATAGCGGCGTGCTTCGTTATAAAAAGTGAAAAATATGCAGTTTGTCATATGCAAATATGTAATTTGAATACTGTTGTTAACATACAAATAGGAACATGTGTCTTGTAAGTCTAGAAAACCACCATACAATGTCTGTAACTATAACAAACTGTGTGAAAGGCGTGTTGCCTAGTTGTGAATAGAGCTAAATATGAAGTGTGTCACATGGAGCCGTTTTAAAAGCGGCCTGCTTCGTTTTAAAACGTGAAAAATATACAGTGTGTCATTTGCAAATGTGTAATATGAACCCTGTTGTTACATAAAATAAGAAGATTTGGCTTATAAGTCTAGAAAACCACCATACAATGTCCGTGACTATAACAAACTGTTTGACAGGCTTGTTGCCTAGTTGTGAATAGAGCTAAATATGAAGTGTGTCACATGGAGCAGTTTTAAAAGCGACCTGCTTCGTTTTTAAACGTGAAAAATATACAGTGTGTCACATGCAAATGTGTAATATGAACCCTGTTGTTACATAAAAATAAGAAGATTTGGCTTATATGTCTAGAAAACCACCATCCAATGTCTGTAACCATAACAAAATGTATTAAAGGCAGTTTACCATTTTCTCAAAAGAGCTAAGTAGGAAGTTTATCATTTTCAACCGTTTTAAAATCGACTTGTTTAGTTTTAAAACGTGAAAAAATATACATTTTCTCATATGCAAATATATAATATGAACACTTTTATTACATAAAACAATGAACCTTTGTCTTGTGTGTTTAGAAAACCACCACCCAATATCTGTGACCATAACAAACTGTGTTAAAGTTGGGTTACCTAGTTGTGAATTGTGCTAATTATGAAGTTTATCACATGGAACAGTTTTTAAAGCGGTTTGCTTAGTTTTTAAAACGTAAAAAATATACAATTTGTCATATGTAACTATGTAATATGAACCCTGTTGTTACATAAAAATAGGAAGTATTGTCTTGTAGGTCTAGAAAACCACGAATCCATATCTGTGACCATAACAAATGTTTTTAAAGACCTTTGCCTAGTTGCGAAAAGAGATAAATATGAAGTTTATCATACGGAATCGTTTTAATAGCGGCGTGCTTCGTTATAAAAAGTGAAAAATATACAGTTTGTCATATGCAAATATGTAATTTGAATACTGTTGTTAACATACAAATAGGAACATGTGTCTTGTAAGTCTAGAAAACCACCATACAATGTCTGTGATTATAACAAAATGTGTGAAAGGTGTGTTGCCTAGTTGTGAATAGAGCTAAATATGAAGTGTGTCACATGGAACCATTTTAAAAGCGGCCTGCTTATTTTTAAAGCGTGAAAAATATACAGTGTGTCACATGCAAATGTGTAATATGAACCCTGATGTTACATAAAAATAAGAAGATTTGGCGTATAAGTCTAGAAAACCACCCTCCAATGTCTGTAACCATAACAAAATGTATTAAAGGCAGTTTACCAATTTCTCAAAAGAGCTAAGTAGGAAGTTTATCATTTTCAACCGTTTTTAAATCGACTTGTTTAGTTTTAAACGTGAAAAAATATTACATTTTCTCATATGCAACTATATAATATGAACACTTTTATTACATAAAACAATGAACATTTGTCTTGTGTGTTTAGAAAACCACCACCCAATATCTGTGACCATAACAAACTGTGTTAAAGTCGGGTTACCTAGTTGTGAATTGTGCTAATTATGAAGTTTATCACATGGAACAGTTTTTAAAGCGGCTTGCTTAGTTTTTAAAACGTGAAAAATATACAATTTGTCATATGTAACTATGTAATATGAACCCTGTTGTTACATAAAAATAGGAAGTTTTGTCTTGTAGGTCTAGAAAACCACGAATCCATATCTGTGACCATAACAAATGTTTTTAAAGACCTTTGCCTAGTTGCGAAAAGAGATAAATATGAAGTTTATCATACGGAATCGTTTTAATAGCGGCGTGCTTCGTTATAAAAAGTGAAAAATATACAGTTTGTCATATGCAAATATGTAATTTGACTACTGTTGTTAACATACAAATAGGAACATGTGTCTTGTAAGTCTAGAAAACCACCATACACTGTCTGTGATTATAACAAAATGTGTGCAAGGTGTGTTGCCTAGTTGTGAATAGAGCTAAATATGAAGTGTGTCACCTGGAACCATTTTAAAAGCGGCCTGCTTCGTTTTAAAACGTGAAAAATATACAGTGTGTCACATACAAATGTGTAATATGAACTCTGTTGTTACATAAAAATAAGAAGATTTGGCGTATAAGTCTAGAAAACCACCCTCCAATGTCTGTAACCATAACAAAATGTGTTGAAGGCATTTTACCAATTTCTCAAAAGAGCTAAATAGGAATTTTATCATTTTCAACCGTTTTAAAATCGGTTTGCTTAGTTTTAAAACGTGAAAAATATACAGTTTCTCATATACAAATATATAATATGAACACTTTTATTACATAAAACAGGGAACATTTGTCTTGTGTGTTTAGAAAACCACCACCCAATATCTGTGACCATAACAAAATTTGTTAAAATTGGGTTACCTAGTTGTGAATTGTGCTAATTATGAAGTTTATCACATGGAACAGTTTTGAAAGCGGCTTGCTTAGTTTTTAAAACGTGAAACATATACACTTTATCATATCCAACTATGTAATATGAACCCTGTTGTTACATAAAATAGGAAGTTTTGTCTTGTAGGTCTAGAAAACCACGAATCCATATCTGTGACTATAACAAATGTTTTTAAATGCCTTTGCCTAGTTGCGAAAAGAGATAAATATGAAGTTTATCATACGGAATCGTTTTAATAGCGGCGTGCTTCGTTTTATAAAGTGAAAAATATACAGTTTGACATATGCAACTATGTAAAATGAACCCTGTTTCTACATAAAAAGAGGAAGTTTTGTCTTGTAAGTCTAAAAAACGACGACTCAGTATCTGTGACCATAACAAATGTTTTTAAAGGCTGGTTGCCTAGAGGCGAAAAAAGATAAATATGAAGTTTATCATAAAAATGTGATTATATCCCCTTGCACAAAAAATATAAGTAGTGTTAGTAAAGGGAAATAATAACATTTTTCACCAACATCACGGGCATATGACATAAATCAATTTCATTTATATTTATTTACTGATGTAAATGCGTGTTTTGTATACAGGGTATATTTCTCTACAAGATCTACTATAATATAATTCGATGGTCTTCTTAATATAATACAAAATAGCGATCTTATTATGTCCTACTAAATGAGTTGAACCGGATTTATAACTTTGCTGTTGGCTACTACTAGTGAAATAAAAGATGTTTATTTAATGTCTGTAATGTTAATTACAGATATAATTTATTTATACTGGTGTATGTTACCTTTTAACCATAGGTTGTGGTTAAGAGTGACGTGTCTACCATTGTCCTATTTTTGATTGTTTTGTGTTTGTTTAATGTAGTACCATCTGGTGTCTCCGTTCTTTGCGTTCTGTTATATAAGTTTGTTGTCATGAAAGGCCGCCAACAATAATTTTTCTCAAAATCTCTATATATCTTTTCTTATATTGCTACATGCGCCTAAATTCTGTGTTTATTTTCGGTTGTGATGTCTTGTTAAATAAGTGAATTGTCCTATGTGCTGAGGGGCCCTCTCCGCCTACAACGAAAGTTCTCTACATCTTCTATTTTGCTGTTACAAGTACCTAGATTCTGTGTTTATTACGTGCTGTCATGTCTTGCTATAAACCAAATTGTCGTGATGAGTAGCAATCTCTCTCTGTCTACAAACCTGGTTCTCATATAAACATTTGAAGTGTTTTAGATGTGTTTCCTCACATGCTAATACTATTCACAACTAGATAAACCCTTTTAACCTGGTTCCATTAAAATTCTATATTTTAATCTTAGTTTTATAGTTAATTTTGTTTATTTTCTATCGTTTTCGTGTTGTTTGTTACCCTTGCTGATTATTTTTGGGCTATGTTGTTATCTATTCGCGTTAGCACAGAATTAGTTCCACTGTGTTGTCTCAAGTTATCTTCCTCAATGGTATTAGAACTTGTCTAGACTTGTTCGGTGTTCACCACTTCGGAACCTTCCGCTCGGGGGACTATTTTATTGAAAAATACCCGTTATCGGTTCAGCAGATTCTGGTTTCTGTCACTGACGAGACCTTATTTGGATTAGTCGAGTGCGATATCCACGGACCAGAACCCCTGAAGGCTCACTTTGCTGAAATGACACCTATATTCAAAAATATAGATGTTACTAGAGCAGACATTGGTCCTCTAATGCAGAGATATGCAGAAGGGCATAATCTATTAACGACGCCTAGACGTACATTGATCGGTAGCTATTTCGGTAAAAAAAAAAATTCTACTAGCTACACCATTGTTAAAATGGTATCTTGATCATGGGTTGGTGGTAACCGAAATTTATCAAGTGCTTGAGTATCAACCTGTAGCTTGTTTGCATACAGAAAGGCCCCTCAGTCCTCCGAAAGAGTGTCCACACTGCCTCGAAGTTAGAGTCTTTGATAAAAGATGTCCAGGCTTATTCAAACTCGAATATTCAGGAAAGGGTATTATAGCTCTTTGTAGTAAACGTATTTTTGCTTTGGTGACTATAATAAGATATCGACTAAAGGGTTGAGTCATCAACATAACACAGTTGACAGAAACATATTTTTAGCTGTTTTAAGCACACAAAAGGCACACGGCTGTAAGAATGTAGGTTTCAAAGTTCACAAGTCAGCCGTTTACACATACGAACAAGATAGAGCCGCACTGTCCTATTTCTACATAAAGCAACAGGTACAGACCGATGACATCTCGACTATTCCCCTGAATATCTGACACAAAATCTAATTCTATGACAGTTATTAATCCTTATTTCATGTATATAATAATATATATAGCATTATATGAGGCCTGGCCAACCTCTGTAAACCCTTTTTATCTATTTAAACCACCACTCTATTATTAATAAAACATATTTTCATGTTATGGGACTCCATCCCAAGACGAAAATATGAATTACACCACTCAAACTCTTCATATTTTATCTATGTTTTTAAGGTATATGTGTAAGCATAATGTATTTCCCTAAGTTATGTGCCTACCAACTGGTGTTATTTCATGTATATATGAATGTATGCTACTAATAAAACCTGCATAAGCACAATTTGCATATTAACTTTTTTTGTATATTTGTGTAAACGCCGAATAGAGGCCTAAAAGGGTACTATGTTTGTCTGTATATATGTATAAATTATATGAACTTTATGCCTATCATCAAAGCGTTTTTATGTTAACTTAGGTGGACGACCCTGTCATAACATGAAATAAACTATTCAAATCTTCATGTTTTATCTAAGCTTTGTATGTATATATGTAAACAACGGGTATTTCCTTGAACTATGTGACTACTAACGAGTGTTATGCCTATATGAATATATGTTACAAATAAAGTATACATAAATCCAATTTTCATGCTAATTATATATGTATGTTCATTTAAAACAATGGAAAACCTGAATAAAAAACCTATTCAACACAACTCAAAAAGCTTCATGTTTTCTCTATGGTTGCTTGTCTATATGTGATCATTATGTATTCCCCTTTTATCTATAATACCAAGGAGACTTATCACATGTAACACCCGACCTGGCAATAACCGACATGTGTATTCTACCAACACCTACATTACAGAAGAGGTAGACGGTTTTTGAGAATCATTTGTGTATGTAGAGACGACTCGCCCTTACCCTTTTGACAATTTATTTATATAACAAGAAGAAAATACTAGAAAATTAACCTTAAAATCTAGATCAAAATAAAAAAAAAATGACTTCTCAAATTTAAATAAAAATTCAAGAAAACCCTAAAATAAGCTCCACCAACCACCGCCTTCCTCAGAATTAATCCTTATTATGTCTTTGCGCCAGATTAATCCCTATATAATCTTTGCGGTAGGAAAAAGCTTCTCGTAATGCGCCTTATATACTACTGGTGCCTGTTTTTTGTCTAATGTCCTAATTTCTCACTTTGTCTCGTAGCGATATTCCTAGGATTCTGCGTAAGCATTCCATTTCAGCTGTCACAAGTTTACGTTTACCTTGTGTTGTTGTTGTCCATATTTGGCATTGGTAGCACAGAGTTGACATAATGATCGGTTTGAATAGTGTTATTTTGGTATTTAAATCTATATTTTTGTTTCTGAAGATTGGTGTCATTTGCCCTAGGATTTGGTATACATGTATTGTGTATTTCTTTGCTGCTCTTGTCGTCTGTTGTTATATTACTTCCTAGGTATGTCAATTCTGTCACTTGGTTAAGATTCCTGTATCTATTCATGTATCATTTAATTGTGGTCTTCTTTGCGGGGGTCTATGGTCAAGTCGATATCGACTCAGAGGCAAAACGTTCCAGTGAAGGTAATCGTGGTAAAAATTTGGATGTGTGAGCAAATGAATGATCATGCTGTGCGAGAAACTCTGACAAACAGGTTGTGACACACATGCTAGTGTAACTATGAATGTTCAATAGAATGGGGATAAAGCATGGATCGTTCTATACCAATTGCTAAATTTCTGTTATTGGCATATAAAAAATAGACTGAGCTCTCCGAGATACCTCTGCAGGAAATATAGTATAGCCTATTCTTCTTTTATTTTATTTTTGGCCTTTACTTTTACATATAATGTTGCTTCTAGAGAGAGAGAGAGAGAGAGAGAGAGAGAGAGAGAGAGAGAGAGAGAGAGACAATGGAAGTATGAATTGCTCAAAAACTTGTCTCGGTTGTTTTTCCATGAAATTGTATTACTTGATGTGATACAATCTTCACGTTTCAAACATCGACCAAGACGTCGCTGGACAAGAGATATTGAGAAATGTATGCACATTTCGCTAAAGGAGGCGGAATACCTTGCCAGAGACTGCGGGGATTTCAGGATTCATAAGAAAGACTACATTCCTGGAAAGAATACGTCACATGACACTCACGCTCTATCACCTTCACGAATGACCTTCTGCTCATTCGTTTTCAAATTTCCGCAGATTTCTAGGATGTAGTCTGAAGATTGGAATGAGTTGCCAAGATTTACAACTTAGCTGCGATATCTGCGCCTTTCGACCTGACATACTATTGCAGCATAAATCCTAAGTAATTGTGGCACACTATGCGATGCGATAACTAATTCCACCCTAAAATATCTTTAGTAACCTCCAACGACATTCGTGGTAGATAAAGGTGTTGATATTCTTTGCTCCCCTTTTAGGCCGGTGCAACAAACCTGCACCGTCGGAAATCGTTCTTCTGTGTCTTTCACTTCCGCAAAATTTCATCTTCATCTTGTTTAGTCCCACTATTTTAGAGTTTACTCGTTCTCTACCCATCCCTCATTTCCCTCATCGAGGTACCTATTTATTTAAGCTGATAACCTCGCTGCTGCCAAGTTCCTGCTCAGTAAATCTTAACTCATTAGAGAAATCGTTTGAAACCTGCATTCCAGTACAACTTTAAGTGAGCTTAGCTACCTGGGTTTTAGCAGATGTTGGATGTCTCGTTCCTCTTTTATTGCCAATCGTTAGTTGTATATTTCCGGTGTGATTTGCTTCACACAAGTGATGTCATCTAATATAACTTGTGAGCAGAGCGTTGGTGAGATATATGTTCAGGATTTGAATCTCATCATTTGAAACGTGTATTTTGTAAGATGTAACATTAAAAAAATGCAACAGATGAGACCGTGTGTTGTATAGGATGAAGCAATCAATAAAAGAAACCACAAATAAGATTTGCTCCCCAGAAGCAGCGCCGGATTTAGACTTGATAAGGCCCTACGTTATTTGAAATATGGGGGCCCTTTATGAGTCCAGATTTTATATGTCAGCACCAAATATGATTTTTTTGGGAGCCCCCCAAGAAAGTGGGGCCTCTAAGCTATATCTTGTTAAGCTTATAGGTAAAACCTGCACTGCCAGAACGTATAACTCCTGGCAAGGAATGAATACCTATTCCTATGGTCTTTCAGGAGGCTGTTAATGATGTTATTACACTCAATAGAGAGTGCAGTTAACACAGCCCTGTGAGCATGGTTGTTGAGGTCAAGGCAATGATCCGCGAACAAGCTGACGACACATATATTTTTATATACACGGACGGTTCGGTTATTCGTCACCACCGATTTGCATGGGCTTTTACTGCCAGATTACACGGAAGAACAGTGTACGAACCAGTGGAGCCTTTACCGCAACAACAAACGGTCTCATAGTGGAAGCATTTGCCGTAACGCAGGCACTTAACTTGCCGGAATGGCAAACCCATTCCCATGCGTGCATACTAAGTGACTCAATAAATATAATTCAGCAAGTCAAAACAAGTTATGTATGTAGGGGATGGGTGGAGTCATTATAGAGAGATAAAATGTGAGCATCACTACGTAAACTAACCATTGTCTTTGTCTCTGGACACGCGGGCATGGATGGCAAGAAACGAGCCGACCAATTTAGCTATCCTCGCCACCATAACAGATGGTCAGCCTATGGACCAAGCGGACATAATCATAGCTCTTCATGAGTCCGCACAATCAGAGGATTTTGAGATGAATGAGCAGGACTCAATTAAGAGAATGCTTAGAATATAACAGTAAGAGCCATGTTGGCATATAATGTTAGCTGCCATACAACTGTAGGTGCCATGTGTGCTATATAACGGTAGGTGTCATGTGTGGCATGCAACGGTAGGTCCCATGTGCGCGTGGTATATAACGGCACATGCCATGTGTGTGTGGTATGTAACGGTAGGTGCCATCTGTGGTATATTACGGTAGGTGTCATGTGTGGTATATAACTGTAGGTGCCATGTGTTGTACATAATGGTAATTGCCATGTGCGGTATATAAAGGTAGGCCTCATGTAACGTAATATATATATAACGTAGGTCCATCGCAGCAACCTGCCGTCGGGGTTAAAGATAACTCTTCATGCACTAAGCTGCAGGAACTATTAGTTTGGACTAGCCGGTTATACCTTTTTGTTATGTCCTTCTTCCCTGACTCATGGGTTAGGTAGCCTTTTACACTGTTAACAATCGTATAATATAACGTGTGAGATATTACCACTGTTAACAATCGTATAATATAACTTGTGAGATTTTACCACTGTTAACAATCGTGAAACTTCGTAAACTCCGGTGCTTCTGACACTTGATGTGACATTCCTCGATGACAAAAGTTGTTCTTCAAGGTACGACAGAGGGTGGAAGAAGACGAGGTGGCAAGAAGAAGATATGGCTGTATAATATCAATGACTGATCAGGGGATGAAGTTTCCAAACTTGTAAATATGGTAGAGGGTGTAGATGCGTGGAGATCTTTCTGCACAAAATGTCTCAATGTGACATTGTAATAATACAATGTTGGTAGTTGATCTATCTTACTACCACATTTCGCTCGGATACGCATTCATTTCTACTTGTGCTTTTTTAATGTTTGTATGTTATGTCCGTATCTTGAAAAAGGCCTATTGGTCCGAAACGTCGACTGTGTCCTGTGGATTGTCATATGTAGATTATATTCTGTGTTTTGTTTTGTTATATGTACCATATTTACATCCGTTAGTGATAGTGTGTAGTGTTTTAGTCGTCATTCAGTAGGACTTCATTACCTGTCTTCCACGTGAGTATTATTTTCCATTATGTTCTACTAGCAGTACCACATTCTATTGATTACCAGAAACACAAAGAAAACTTGGTTTGAAAATGTGTACAGACTTTGTTTATAATCGACTAATGTCAAAACTGAGTTCATCATTTGAAGAGAAATAATTCACAAATGTATTAGTGAAATATATTCTACCAGATAAAGTGTCACATATGGGTGCATACATTTGTACAGCTATTCACATATCGGTGTCCACATTTGTACAGATATTCACATATTGATGCACATATGTGTACAGCTAATCGCATATTAGTGCATACATTTGTACAGCTATTCACATATCGGTGTCCACATTTGTACAGATATTCACATATTGGTGTACACATTTGTACATCTAATCACATATTGGTGTACATATTTGTACTGCTAATCACATATTGGTGCACACATTTGTACAAATATTCACATATTGGTGTAGAAATTTGTACATCTATTCAGATATTGGTGCACACATTTTTATAGCTATTCACATTTTGGTGCACACATTTTTATAGATATTCACATTTTGGTGCACACATTTTTATAGATATTCACATTGTGGTGCACACATTTTTATAGATATTCACATTTTGGTGCACACATTTGTACACCTATCATAAATGAACACTATGACGAGTAAACCTAGGCCGTTTGGTTGTTGTAAAGCCGGTAGAGGCACGGAAGGAAGTATGGGAGCTTGAAAACTCTTATCCAACTTTTAAAGCAAGACAAACTAGAACATTACATTTAATACTTTGTTTAGCAAGCAAAAACAAAGTAGAACGTGGCATTTATTGGAATCAAGCAAAAAAACCAAACTAGAATATGGCATTTAGTACTTGGAATCAAGCAACACAATCTAGAACATGACAATTAATACCAGGAAGCAAGAAAAAGGAAACTAGAACATGACATTTAGTACTTGGAAGCAAGAACAAACAAACTAGAACATAACATTTAGTACTTGGAAGCAAGCACAAAAACTAGAACATGGCATTTAGTACATAGAAGCAAGCAAAAACAAACTAGAACATGACTATTAGTTCTTGGAAGCAAGCAAAAACTAACTAGAACAAGGGGTTTGGTCACTCCTGCTTAGTTGTTGAGTTACTACTCTTTCTGTGAAACGTTGAATGTTACAATGGCAAGACCTAGAGTGCTCTGTGATTCCCATTGTCGGGAGTAAGATTCGCTCCGATGATGTTTATTTATAAGAACTAATCTGCTGTTTATTATTCAGTTTTCTCCTGTCGAGTCCATAGTTGGGTATCTCCACCTCGGGGGAGTGACTGTTGAAATCTCCCATGCAAATGTAGTCTGACGTTGAGAGAGGTATTGTCCTGTGTATATTTGTAATGTTGTTTGGGCAGTAGACGCCCGTGATTATCAGAGGTTCTGGGATTGTGTGCAATTTGATGGTGAGATTTTCTAAGTCCTCTGGATTCCGTGAAATTTATGTAGTGGATATGATGGTCTGTACCATAGTGATGATTCCTTCTCTGACGTCTGTCCTGTCTGGAGCATTCAAAGAATGCTCCAGAATGATGGAGAATATGTTACTATCATCTTGTGGCCCTTAGATGCACATGACATATTTTTTTCTCTTTGGGGAAATTATGTTGTTCTATTTGTTGTTAACTGGTCCTTATTGTTTCTTTGAATAATTTTGATTGATTTCTACTTGATTTGTTTGGCTAGTTGCTCTACTCTGTTAATATTTGGTACCCAGTGCCCACAGTCATCATCAACAGGTTTTAGGAGGCTCATTCAAGGCTGGGGGTTCGGAGCTCCTCCTGTGTAGATGAACCACAGAGGCAGTCCCACTTCGTGTAATGAATATGAGCATACTCATTAACTGTATGGTCCGTACATGCCCATTTCCATTGCTGGGCACCCATGCCTGTTAAGGCTAACATATTCCGTCTTCGGTGGGGGAAGTTATGGAGTCTCCCTATCCTTGTTCTTGAGCATCCTAGCACTGCGACCGCTTCCAACTATAAACAAGACATCGAATGTGTGTAGAGTGACCTTCTCCTGGTTATCTGCTAGGGTTTTCTCCTCTAGACTGTTCCATCTCCCGATGGTGACTGCAAGGTTTTAAAAAACACAATAATCCAAGGCATTCTTAGATAAAGATATTAGAATTGTGCGCAATATATACTGGCACCAAAAAGCAGCCATAATAGTGGATAATATCACTGGGAAGTATACACAAATAAAACATGGTATACGCCAGAGATGTGTATTGTCACCAGATTTATTTTCTCGTTACAGCGAGAATATCTTGAAATCAATGAAATAAAATAGGAGGACACAATATCAATAATATACGATATGCAGATGATACTGTATTGATAGCAGAAAGCCAAGAACATCTCCAAGATATGTTAAACAGGACTGTGATAGAAAGTGAACACAAAGGTCTTAGTTTAAACATAAAAAAGAGAGAGACAATAATATCAGGAAATAGTACCCCACCAAATAGTAAAATAGTATTAAATGAGAAAAACTTAAAGTAGGTGAATAGTTTCAAATATTTAGGAGCATTAATAACTTCAAATGGTAAATAAAAGACCGAAATTATAAGCAGAATAGAACAAGCAAAAGCAGCATTCCATAAAATGAAAAAATATCATATGCAACAAGGCCATATCGATGGATACTAGAAAACGTGTCCTTAAACGCTACATTGAACAAGTGCCACATTAAAATATAAATAACCAAATGGTCGGAGGGTGTCCGACAAAGAAGAGATATTAGTCTCTTGAAAAAGGTCCAATTTGGACCGACACGTTGAGAATTGTCCGGTTTAGTTTTATTGTATGTTTTTTATTTACTTTTTAAATATATTTTTATTCATAGGTATGGTAAGTTTTTCTAGTAACCAGTTTAATTTATTTTCCTTTACCATTTGCTACATGAAACGTGGACAGTAAATAAAACATCACAAAAATCATTGGAGGCAGCGGAAATGTGGTTTATTCGAAGAATGGTACGCATTCCTTGGACAGCAAAAATTACTAATGAAGAATGTCTTAGAAGAATGGATGTGAAAAGATGTATTATTGATAATATAAGAATTAGACAGTCAACATTTATTGGGCACATAATGAGAAGAGGTGGCATTGAAAATATAGTGACAACAGGAAAGATCAAGGGGAAAAGATCAAGGGGAAGACCCAGAGAAATCATATTGAACAGTTTGACTAAATGGCTTCGATTGACGACACCAACAGAGATGATAACATATATGAGAGATTGATGTACATGGAGAAATATGATCGCCAACGTCATTCGGCACCGCACTTGATGATGATGCAGTACACCGTTTTTTATCCAAGACTGCCTATTTGTCCAGGCTTATATCCCATCTAACATTCCATATCTGGAGGCCGTTCCACTATCCCCACACCTGGACGCGCCTGGCAGGGGTATATTTATTATGTGCATGTTTTGTGTCAAACTATGGAACATAGGGCACAGTTGTGCCGAGCAAAAACTTTCCTCCTAATCAGCGCTGATACAGAGCACCTACTGCAAACTGAAATACAAACTGTGAAATGTAGAAGAATAAGGAAAGTTGTGGACGGGGTATGCTAAGCTATATCAAGTGTTATATACAATTATTCTCACTTGAGAATGTGGCACTTATGTGTGGAGTTGATAAAAAATGTTGCTGTAAATTGCCATATTTCCTTTAAGGTAGTGAGAAATCTTGATATATAGGAAAATATGTCCTATTGTTGTTGACTCTGACGTGCGGGTATTGATCAGTGAGAATTCCAAGGATGGTGATATTTTTATATACGCTGATAGTTATGTTGTTAGACTTGTGCTCACTTCATGGACCATCACAGCGCAGTGTGTAGAGAAGACTATTATAGAGGAAAGTTTTCTCTGTAACAACAAGTATCATGACAATTTGAATTCTGGAAGTGACCAGGGCCTTGGATTGAATGGACACACAGAGTGAAACTCATGTTTACCATTCCCAGCGAGTCCCTTTACATGTTCATGAAATTACAAAGGGACTTTTTTCGTTAACAGTGGCTTGATGCTGTGGCGAAATCGAAGTTAGAGGGTGTCGCGTTGTTTTTTTTTCGCCTTGTCATTTGGGTGTTCAATGCAATAAGAACGCAGATAGATGGGCCGGCTCTGGCACTGTCGTCGACATACTCAACTCGTTGAGAGAAATTGCACGATCAAACAAAATTAATGAAGATAATGATTCCTATTCCATGTCCAGAATAAAAGAGTATGGTATGAAATATGGCGTAGCTAGAAATGAACAGAATTATGGTAGAACCAACAGTGAGCTGGAACTGCCAGTCATCGAGTAATTGTGAATATACTCAGGGGGTAGATCGGAGCAACTATTGATGCGTCTTGTATGCAGTGATCGCCCGTGTGTTTCCGCGGACCGAAAGGGGAGCAAAGAATAGCAACACTGTTTACCTTCCATGCATGTCGTAAAAGGCGACTAAGGAGGTTATGGGATGGAGTTGGCTGTCCCATACCATATAGGGTCAGTGACCCAAAGCCATTCTGAAGTCGGATGTGTCAGGTCGAAAGGCGCAGTAATGCTGTAAACCATGACACAACGCATTCCGTTCTCCGGACTACATCCTGCTTATCTGCAGGATTTTGAAAACGAACCCAGAAGAAAAAGAAGTATGCAGTGATAAATTCTCCACTAACTAACTGTGTATATCCGATACGTTGTTTGTGTTGTTTTAGAGTGTATATTTATTCCATATATTGTTTTATATTACATATTTATTCCATCTAATGTTTTTATCGTTTCTTCTTATGTATAATTTACGTATTCTACTTAGCAGCTTTAGCATAGCGTATGTATTCGCAAAAATTGAATCAGCTTTATTGCAACATTGGTTTCCAAATCGCAGATGTAGAAACTTTACAACAGCTGATTTCATTATTGCTTATTTAAGATCTTCACAAGAGGAGGATATAATAATAATTATACAGAATGCGGATGTTTGATCCTGCTGTGGCGGCAGGACCCTATATATTTATAGTCAGGTTAAAGTATTACTAGTCGTTAAAGTGTGAGAACAGAAAATGCCTGCTAAAAATAATGTTGGATCTAGGTAGCTAAGAAGTATGCGTGTGACTGAGCTTGCAGAAATCTCTTGTAGAGCTTGCACATGGAATCAAAGAAAAGCATGTGACAATTTGTAAGAACCGTACCTACTCAAATAATTATCTACATCATCTAAGACAGCCGGAGTAGATTTTTTCTTATTTTTCTTCCTGTGTAATATTTGAGTGGGGGGAGGGGGGGATTTATCTTCTAGGTTTTTTTCTAGTACCTTGCTTATAACCATTACTGTGACTATAACCATATAAGTGAGTATTACTATTGTAAACTTGTTGGTTCTGCTACTTTCTAACCCATGCTTATAACCATAAGTAAGTGAATATTGAAACATGGCGAACAACTCGTAGGATCATCAATTCATGAACACTTTTCTAAAACAAATTGTCACTTAATTTCAATGGCTTCATGTTCACATTCACAACTCCATATTTAAACGAGGCTATGAGGCACGATGGCAATCGTTGTTTGTTTAATGAGGACTAGCAATGGATCTGTATTTAAGGTATGCAACACTGGACGGATGACAGTGTGGAGTTTCTTTTGTGAAGTTTCTTTTTTCATGGTTCAGGATGTTCTATGTATAATAACATAATAATTAATGAAAACGTCCCGCCAGACTCCCAGAAAAATACACTCAAATATATGTTCTTGTTAGAATGGTAATAACAAATGCGCGATCTCCTGGTGTTGGATACAATGGATTTACAAAAGTGAAGTTTTAATTTTCACGCCACCTGGAAGTCAACATTTACTATTGTTGAAATGTATTTGATAATAGTATAATTTTGTTAAGTAGAATACTTTACGTTTTCGACAGAAGCTTGCCACTTGTCTCAATAATCCAAGTTGGTTCCAGTTTCATTAAAAAAATCATAAGGCATCAAACGGGATTTGAAATAGATCCGATCAGATGACACCAATTTGCCTCGCAACTTTAGGCAACACTTTTCCGTATTCAATCAGTCCGTATCCCTAAAATAGATGTTATTGTAATCAAAACTTCCAACGTGTTTTTCTCAAGCTACTATGAATATGGACTGATCGATTGACACACATTACACATGCATGTAAATTCCCCAAGAACCACAAACAATTAACATTAGTACTTTCCATCAGACTCCAGTACAATACGGACTACATATTGTTTGAATATGTAAAACGTGTTGACTCAAGGTGCTAAGCCAATAGGAGTCATCTGAACGAACCTGATCCAGTTTACTATTGCCTTACGTTTGTTTTATGTGATGATAAATCATGGATAGTTTATTTATAATATATTAAATTTTGTCAGGTTTCAGATAGAGTTGAATTAATACTAGCAGAAATGTAGGCGTACCTCTTGTCTTATTGCACATAGAAAGTAGTCAGTACTTTTAATATTTTGTGTGACATTCTATTTGTTTCAGTGTTTGCTAAAGATCTGCCCATGTCCCTACATTATTGCATCCCGTGCAGCCCCGTGACCATATGTCATAAGATGTGACTAAGAAGGTTTTGCGGTGGAGTACACTGTCGCACCCCATATAAATGCAAATTTACCTAAAAGTCTTGATGAAATCGACATATTTCGCAGCCAAGCAGTAAACCATGACACAAAACTCTCCGTTCTCCGGACTACACCCTGTCGATCTTCAATAGTTTGAGAATGAATGAATAGTAGGAAAAGGTTAAAATCTATGATGTACATATTACTTGTTTGTGTCTAGTGATAACTGAAACAGAAATAATTATGACTAATATATGTGTTGTCTTGTTTTAATAGGCCGTTCAAAGAAACCACCAACTAATGGCGCCATTAAAATCAACACGGCAAATTCTCGAAGCACCACCAACGACAACAATTCAACCACAAGTTCTTCGCAAGCAGAGATCATACGATTGGAGTCTCTTTGTGAAGGTCGAACTAAAGAACTTACACATACGAAAATGCAGCTGAAAGCAGCCAGTCAAGCTTTCGACGCCATGGCGGCTCTAGTCAACTACTGCTGTGCTGATGTAAGTTCTGACAGTTTTACTTTCTTGTTGTCTGTAACGCAGCTCTAATGTAAACATTCATTTTGCTACATTAATCACTGGTAGTCATGATGACTGGATGAAAGGAATCGCGAACTCCATTATGTTTTATGGTTGAAAGCTGGATACAATCAATCAAGTGCAATGCGGACTGGCGTAGGCGATCATGTTTCTCCACGACTCTCTGTCTCTTGTGTTGTCAATAAGCTCGGTTGGTGAGCTTCGACCGTGCCACGATACAAGCCCATCTAGTAACTTTTCTCTTTGTCGACTCTATCTCTTCTCCCTTTGATCTTTCCAGTGGTTATTAAGTGTTCAAGCTGTGTTCTTCTCAGCACATGCCCTAGAAACCTTGGCTGTCTGCCTCTAATGTTTGATATGATTGATCTTTTTACGTCAGCATCAATGAGAACCTCTGCATTAGTTTTCATGGCTGTCCATGGTATTTTCATCATTCTTCTCAGAAACCACATTTCTGTAGCCTCCAATTCACTTTGAATTCACACCGGATACAACCAAATTATATTAACGTCCATAGTGAAATGGAGCATATTTCTCCATAAGATGTACCTTTTATTTCACAATTGTAATCAATTAATGTGAATATCTTTCAAGGCAAGGTCACAGGTTGTCCATCATGATCAATTAATGTGAATATCGTTCAAGACAAGTCCCCGGTTGTCCACGGCGAGCTGTTCAAGCTCAGCAATGTTGCTGGTGACGAACACATTTCAACGATATTTGTAAACTGAAAACCTTCATAAATATGATCTGATTGCCCTCACATGTACCAGATTTCATATCTTCAACCAGATGAATAGATGCCCCCTAAATATGTTCTGACTTGTGTGTTTAATCTAAAGGCCATATCCGATTGTACTGCTCCACTGTCTGATTGTGTATGCTCTTAATGTCCATGAGTTATGCTTTTGCCTGGTGTTGGTAATTCGCTTACCGTATTTTCCCATGCCAATATGCCGGCTTCATCTTTGTACGATATGCATCACTATATGACAGATGTGTGTCATTACATGACATATCTCATCTTACACGATATTCATCACTATATGACAGATGTGTGTCATTACATGACATATCTCTTCTTACTCTGCATGACTTATGATTTTTGTGCGCCTATCATTACATCGTATGTGTTTATTACAATATTTATTACATTCGTCGTCTTCTGCGTTTGTTCTCAAACTCCAGCAGATTAGCAGGATATAATCCCGAGAATGGAATGTGTTGTGCCATGGTTTATAGGTTAGTTGTGATATATGCGCCTTTTAGCCTGACCCATTATACTCCAGCATGGATTCTGGGTTACGCTGACCCTTTATAGAATGGCGCAGTCAACTTCACCCCCAATATCTCCTTAGTAGTCTCCTATGACATGCGTGGCAGAAAACATTGCTGCTATTATTTGATCATTTCACAGACTATAACGCAAAGAAGCCACAGGAACAAGCTTACAAACAGCACACAAGATGGCCATCTCTAGGCCATCTCAACTTTTCTACCCCTGACGCCGCAAGGCAAACAAGGGCTATAGTGTATAGAGAGATAGATTGACGGCCTCCAACATCACATAGGCGCATTGTATGATTCAGTGAGGTTCACCATGTGACAACTATTTCAAATTTCTGGTGTTGCCTGGATAATGTTTCACTTTGTCTTTTATGTCCAGCTCTGTTACAGAGAACTAAAGAGTGTATCTTTTTCAGCCATGATACCAAGTTACATTTCCGCAGTAGGCAGTATAGAAAGTGATGGCAAACTACTGAACGAAAATTGCTTCCAAAGAATCATAGTAGAAACATATATTTCGTGGCTACATCATGAGAAAGGTGTTCTAACAATGTGTTGACTTTACTTAACGTTATTAACTCAATAGTTTCTTCCCTAGTTATATAACTTTAGTAGTGCTCTAACTACTACAATGGTGGCTTCCTAGTGCTCTAACTACTACAATGGTGGCTTCCTAGTGCTCTAACTACTACAATGGTGGCTTCCTAGAGCTCTAACTACTACAATGGTGGCTTCCTAGAGCTCTAACTACTACAATGGTGGCTTCCTAGTGTTCTAACTACTACAATGGTGGCTTCCTAGTGCTCTAACTACTACAATGGTGGCTTCCTAGTGTTCTAACTACTACAATGGTGGCTTCCTAGTGTTCTAACTACTACAATGGTGGCTTCCTAGTGCTCTAACTACTACAATGGTGGCTTCCTAGTGTTCTAACTACTACAATGGTGGCTTCCTAGTGCTCTAACTACTACAATGGTGGCTTCCTAGAGCTCTAACTACTACAATGGTGGCTTCCTAGAGCTCTAACTACTACAATGGTGGCTTCCTAGTGCTCTAACTACTACAATGGTGGCTTCCTAGTGTTCTAACTACTACAATGGTGGCTTCCTAGTGCTCTAACTACTACAATGGTGGCTTCCTAGAGCTCTAACTACTACAATGGTGGCTTCCTAGAGCTCTAACTACTACAATGGTGGCTTCCTAGTGTTCTAACTACTACAATGGTGGCTTCCTAGTGCTCTAACTACTACAATGGTGGCTTCCTAGTGTTCTAACTACTACAATGGTGGCTTCCTAGTGTTCTAACTACTACAATGGTGGCTTCCTAGTGCTCTAACTACTACAATGGTGGCTTCCTAGTGTTCTAACTACTACAATGGTGGCTTCCTAGTGCTCTAACTACTACAATAGTGGCTTCCTAGAGCTCTAACTACTAAAAGTAGTTGTTTCATAGTGATATAACTACTTCAGTGGTGTTTCATAGTGATATAACTACTTCAGTGGTTGTTTCATAGTGATATAACTACTTCAGTGGTTGTTTCATAGTGATATAACTACTTCAGTGGTTGTTTCATAGTGATATAACTACTTCAGTGGTTGTTTCATAGACATGCATTCAATAGAGGCGAAACAAACATGCATTCAATACAGGTGAAACAGCCATGCATTCAATACAGGTGAAAGGGACATGCATTCAATGGAGGTAAAACAGCCATGCATTCAATACAGGTGAAACGGACATTGGTGAAACATTCAATACAGGTGAAACATTCAATGGAGGCGAGACAGACATGCATTTAATGGACGCAAACCAGACATGCATTCAATAGAGGTGAAATATACATGCATTCAACAGAGGCGAAACAGACATGCATTCAATAGAGGCAAAACAGACATGCATTAAATAGAAGCGAAACAGACATGCATTCAATAGAGGCAAAATAGGCATGCATTCAACAGAGGCGAAACAGCCATGCATTCAATGGAGGCAAAACAGGCATGCATTTAAAAGAGGCGAAACAGGCATGCATTCAACAGAGGCGAAAATGACTTTTTCGTGTGTTTATTCTCATGAACATACCGATTATTTTATAATAATCACCGATGTCGTCCTTTGAGAAGTGAATGCAGAACAAGGCGAAGAATTATTTCATAAGAATATAAGTGGTATTAGTTCAGAGAGCACAGCCATCATTACGTGAAAGACATTAAGATTATTATTGAAAATATAGCTATCATAGGCTCCCAACACAATCACTGTGTATAAACTTAGATATCATAGCCATGTTTGTCATAATAATAAAGTGCGTTTGAACGGAGACCAATTTTTAAGACCTTTAATTTGTGATATTACATTCGTAATCATTGGTTGTTAAGTGGCGGTGCGCGCTTATTCGTTTTATGAGACATATTTGGTAAGATGGTAGGACATGTTTGTTTATGTAGCGAGATGGTATGACAAACGTGATCAGTTGGTCTGACCTTCTTGTTCACATGATATGACATGCGTGTTCAGGTGATATGACATGATTTTTCATGTGGTATTACGTGCTTGAACAGCTGGTGTGACATGAGTCTTCAGTTGTTGAGACGTTCTTGCGTAGTTGTTGAAACCTGCTTGTTGGTTTGACATGCCTGTTTTGGTGGTGTGACATACTTGTTCAGATGGTTTGACATGCCTGTTTTGGTGGTGTGACATGCTTGTTGAGATGGTTTGACATGCCTGTTTTGGTGGTGTGACATGATTGTTCAGTGGTTTGACATTCTTTTTCAGTTGGTATAAAATGCATGTTCAGGTGGCATGACATAATTGTTTAATTTGTGTTACGTGATTGTTCTGTTTGTGTGACATGCTGTTCAGTTGATGTGGCATGAGTGTTCAATGGTTATTACTTAATTGAACAGTTGGTGTGACTTTCATCTTAAGTTGTTGAGACGTGCTTGTTCAGTTGTTGAGACGTGCTTGTTCAGTTGTTGATGGGTTCTTGTTTAGTTGTGGAGAGGATCTTGTTTAGTTATTGATGGGTTCGTGTTTAGTTGTTGATGGGTTCTTGTTTACTTGTTGATGGGTTCGTGTTTAGTTGTTGATGGGTTCTTGTTTAGTTGTTGATGGGTTCTTGTTTAGTTGTTGAGAGTTTCTTATTTAGTTGTTGAGGGGTTCTTGTTTAGTTGCTGAGACATGCTTGTTTAGTTGTTGAGACTGCTGTTTCGGTTGTTGAGATGTTCTTGTTTAGTTGTTGAGAGGTTCTTGTTTAGATGTTGATGGGTTCTTGTTCAGGTGTTGACACATGCTTAAGTTGTTGAGACGTGCTTGTTCAGTTTTTGAGAGGTCCTTGTTTAGTTTTTGAGAGGTTCTTGTTCAGTTGTTGATGGGTTCTTGTTTAGTTGTTGAGAGGTTCTTGTTTAGTTGTTGAGAGTTTCATGTTTAGTTGTGGAGAGGTTATTGTTTAGTTGTTGATGGGTTCTTGTTTAGTTGTTGAGAGGTTCTTGTTTAGTTGTTGAGAGGTTCTTGTTTAGTTGTTGAGAGGTTCTTGTTTAGTTGTTGAGACTGCTGGTTCGGTTGACATGACATGCATGTTCAGTTGTTGAGACATGCGTGCTCAATTGGTATGACATATGATTGCTATGTTGGTATGATATGCTTGTTCAGTTGATGTGGTTTTTTTGTTTGGGTTGGTGTGACTTGCTTGTTCAGTTGCTGTGGTTTGCTTGTTTGGGTTGGTGTGACTTGCTTGTTCAGTTGTTGTGGTTTGCTTGTTTGGGTTGGTGTGACTTGCTTGTTCAGTTGATGTGGTTTGCTTGTTTGGGTTGGTGCGACTTGCTTGTTCAGTTGATGTGGTTTGCTTGTTTGGGTGATGTGACATGCTTGTTCAGTTAGTAGGAAATTATTGTTTAGATTATGTGACATGATTATTCATTTTGTTGTAACATGCTTTGTAATAATGTTATGTCATGTGAACATTCTTGTTTTAATGCGACCATGAAATCTGAATAACAAAGTTTCCTAATTTTCTTCTCAATTTTTTTGCAGCTGAATGCATTTGAATGCCTACCACTAGCTAGAAAGTTGGACACAGCCCAGAAGCAGCTGTCAGATTGTGTCTCTCAGATAGGTTGGTACTTGGAACGTGTCTCTTGTCAAAGTGAATTATGGGATCATGTATGTTTTATTGGTATTTCGAGTGAATGTGTATCTACTCTAGGTATGTCATATGAATATATCTTCCTTTTAGGTGAATGATCAAGCTCAATTCTAGCTCACGTGATTGTTGTTACAATAAAATTACTATGTGATTGTGTCTCATCTTATTATATCATGGGAGTGTGTCTCATCTTATTATATCATGTGATTGTGTCTCATCTTATTATATCATGGGATTGTGTCTCATCTTATTATATCATGGGATTGTGTCTCATCTTATTATATCATGTGATTGTGTCTCATCTTATTATATCATGGGATTGTGTCTCATCTTATTATATCATGGGATTGTGTCTCATCTTATTATATCATGGGATTGTGTCTCATCTTATTATATCATGGGATTGTGTCTCATCTTATTATATCATGGGAGTGTGTCTCATCTTATTATATCATGGGAGTGTGTCTCATCTTATTATATCATGGGATTGTGTCTCATCTTATTATATCATGGGATTGTGTCTCATCTTATTATATCATGGGATTGTGTCTCATCTTATATCATGGGATTGTGTCTCATCTTATTATATCATGGGGGTGTGTCTTTTTTTCAGGGGATTGTTTCTATTTGAAGTTTGTTGTGCGATTGTATACTGTTATACTGGTGTGTCACAGTTTTATTTGCGCCAATGGCACGACACATCCGTCTTCAGTGGTGCTAGTGAACTATACTTCAAGTTTTAGCCGCTACTAATATATTCAATTGTATTGCAAATACAATATGGACTGTTGGCTTTCAAACCACACGCTAGTTGTATTTGTTAGTTAGGCTGAACTAACCCCTCTACCACAAAAATGACAGTGTGTGAGGTATAGTAAAAACATGATCTAAATATGATACTGACTATTTGCTATTACTTCCAAGATTTGTTAATTTTTGTTACAAAATTGTAAAACTAGATAAACTCTCGATTAATACTGACCTATTCCACAGCTGACCTCAACTCCCAGAGGGACACATTGGAAAAAAATATAGCTCAACTCATACAAGAAAAAGAGGAAGAGGCAAAGAGAGCCCAGGATGCCTGTGACGTAGCACATAAAGAAAGGGAAGAACATGCAAGGATTACTCACGAGATGGACGACACTCATAATGCTGCATTGACCACGCAAAGAGATGAACTTACATCCAAGCATGATGAAAATATTAAGAAATGTGAGTATGCCTTTCATAAGGTTTGTCTTGAGAGAGAATCTGATTATTAGTGTCTTGAAGATTTAAGTGTCAAGTCGTCTTGAAGATAAAATCTGATTTGTAGTGTCTTAAAGATTAAAGTCTCAGACTTTCTTGAAGATGGACTCTGAAGATAACTAAGGTTTCACAAGATGGTATGATCTTCATAGTAGTTTGATCTTACTGACTTAAGATGCATCTGACTATCTTGTTGAATGTCTTTAGTTTTATCTGCTGTCTTGAAAGTGCATCAAACTGTATTTAACATTAATCTCTGAAATTATCTTGAAGAACTTAGGTTATTGAATGAATCATCAACAAGTACCATGACTGTTGGTGAAAGGAATCTTGAATCCCTATTGCTACTGTTGGCTATCTGACATTGCTGAAACACTTGACTGGACTGTAGAGATTATATTCTCTATTTTTCTGCAAGTCACTCTATTATGGGGCAGGTAGTGCAGTGGTTAATGCACTGGCTTCACATATTACTAGCCCTTTGTTCATTTCCCAGTTGAGACGGGAATGTTTTTCAGACTTCAATTTCTACCAGGTTGACCGGGCCTTAATTAGGTAACCAATTAATCCAGGAAGTAAAGGCTGTGAGGGAGAGGAGATGGTTACCGCCCTCATATAGCAGAGAAACTGAAATGTGAGATCGCTAACATCTCACACCCCTACTGCAGAAATATTTGACTGGTTTAAGGTTCAACAAAATGTATGATAGGGTTGCATCCTCTCACCACATCTGCTTAACATACAGAAAAACATCATGCACAATGCATATGACTCACAGTTTCAACCTCTAATATCAGATGCTATGACATTCCAGAAATTGGGGTGCAAAGGGAACACATTGCTCTAGGCGGACCCAGGGTTAGCAGATAACCAAGATCCCAAATGTACCTCCACGCGGTGCACCCTGGAAACAGAAATACAGCAGCTCGTGCTGATTCTGGCCAAATAATTTGGGGATCGTGTCCGAGAATGTGGAGGTAGCAGATGGAAAGAGATTTGACTGCACAAGAGACAGACAATATCTCCGACACCACCAGCATCACCACATATAGCGACACTGTCGACATACAGTGAAGCTAGTCAGTCCAGTCCGAACATTGGAGGGGCGGCCAATGTGAAATGCACGTAAAGGTAGATGCATGGCGAGATGCATGACAAATATATTTCATACCGAGTACAATGAAACAATGAAAGGGCAGAACAGCGCTAGAGGGCAGCGCGAACTGCAAATAGAAAATGAAAAGTTTCTAGGAAAGGGGAACTACAAGCTCCGTCAGCTCGAGACGAGCTTCTAGTTACCTGTGTTCCTTACAGGCAGAGACCCAGACCCATTCATTGGCGTTTGGTAAAGCAAGAAGACCTAATCCAACTCTAATGTCGAGCCTTCCTAAACCGGAAATATGCTCGCGAAGAGAAAGGGTTCCGTACTCGATGCGCTCAGGCACAAAAGGGACAACGATTTAGCCCTGGCCCAACTCTACTGTCAGGTTTCCTTCACCGGAAATACACTTGAAGAGAGAAAGGGTTCAGTACCTGATGGGCTCAGGTGCTATTGGGACAAGGAAGCTCAGCTCGAGAACGCCTTGCTCTCAAACGTGTGGTGTGAGACTCGAACTTGGACAAGGGGTACACGATGTCGGTGAATGACACCTCGGCTAAGAGGGCGAAAGAGCCAGGGTCCAACTCCTCTGTTGAGTTCTTCCCCTAAGGAACCAGGCTCACGGATGAGAAACGGTTCAGTACCCAATGGACACAGGCACAGCACGCCCAATTACACGAGGCAAGTTCATAGACAGTGGAACACCTCGTTCGAGTCAGACGAGAGCAAAAAATCGTCTGGGCGAAGAGTCTCCACTACGCGTGCCTGGAGACAGATATAGAGGCTGTCACAGGCTAAGGGTAGCTCACCCGAATTGTCAAGGCATGCCGAAATCGGATGTGCTAGGCCTACAAGGCGCATAACGGTGGCACAACGTAATCACGCTCCCTTCGGAAATTGCACAGATATCCGTGATGGTTACGATGGAGCGAACGAAAAACAAACAAACATTCCAGAAATTAAATAGGCCCTATACAGAAGACATCAAAAAGACCCACAGGTTCTGAACAAATAATTATGTTAGGTAAATATCATAGCGAGGCACAGCTAATGCATATCAAAAGAAATGGACTCCACCTACACTTGTCATTGACATAGAGCAACAAGAAAATGTCAAACATTTTAAACATGTCAGGTTAACCTGACATTAATATCACAGGAGATTTCACAGCAGAGATCAGATACAGATTAGCAGTGGTCCTACAAAAGATATCACAGATAACAAATCTATAGCCAAGGGTAAATAGAAAAACAAAGTTATAATTTTTATATATTTATTTATAGAATCTATATTTCTTTAGTGGTAACAACTGGTTGCGAGAATTGGGTAATGACATTCACAAAGGAAATGAAAATATCCGAATTTGAAATGAATTGCTATAGAAAGCTATAGAAAAATGATCCAATGCAGACTTCCATAAGGACATGAACATGATGATGATGTTCGTCCGTCGTAATCGACAATGACCAAAAACTCAACCATAATAATAATGACAATAAGTAATACAAAATAATAAAGTTAATAGTGTGTTTTTAAATGACTAACAAAACCAATGTGCGCACAAAATGTTCTTCTACAAAATTGACAATTGTAGAGGGTGTCTATGGGACGTTGAGATGTTTTTTCTTTTCTACGTGCCCGCTTCTGTCTTGTAGTATCTTGCCCGGTCTCTTCCGCCGCTAGTGCTCCCGTTCTAAGGCTGTAACTTGCCATGCTGTTCTATCCTGAGCAAGGCTCTCCCAAGCGCCTTCGTCAATATTAAGATGTTTCAGTGACGACTTGAGCGTGTCATTGAAGCACTTTTTCTGTCCACCAGCTTTTTGAATTCCTGCCGTGAGTGCTTCATAATATATATCTGTTGTGGCAGACGCGACTGCTGTAGTCTTCCAGGTGCTGGGATCGATGCTGCAGTGTTTGAGAGAGTATTATTTAGGTGATCCTTGAAGCACTTTTTCTGACCTCCGCTTGAACATTTACCTTCGCACAGCTCCCCATAGAATAATGTCTTTGGAAGGCGCTTGTCTGGCATACGGACGATGTGACCAGTCCAGCGGAGTTTGGACCTAGTCAGCATTGCATGGATGCTTTGCATATGGGACTTCTGAAGGATTTACGTGTCTGGTACTCGATCCTGCCAAAGTACTCCCATGAGGTTTCGTAGGCACCGAAGGTGAAAAGAGTTAAGTTGTTGAGTGTGTCTCGCATAGACAGTCCAGCAAGACGCAGCATAAAGCAATGTTGGTAATCTGTTAGTGTATTACTTACCAGGGCAAGGTAAGCTACCAGATAAAAGAAGTGAGTTTCTTTTTTCTCAGTTCTATGACATTTAACAATGTACATGTCTGTCAGATTATGTTCTGTACTGTGGTTTTTGTAAGATGAGTTGATTGATTAGACATGACTTGTTCTTGTTTTCTTTTCAGTCACTCAGTTCTATGACAGACAAATTGATTTACTACGATTAGCTCATGATCGACAGGTGAGATAGTTAACTTGGTAGATGTTGCATTGAAACTGTAGGTGTGAATAAACTGAATGTAATTCTATCTTAGTTATTGAAGAATGAACTTCCGTGCTCAGTCTCAAATTAAACAGATTATCCAGGATTTAGTCTATGCCTTGTTTCATTGTTTAAAGCTTGACTGAGAAAGCTGTATCTTTCTACCTGACACATGTTATTTCTGCATGACATTTCAGTCACATTGCTGTGTAGGATGTGACAGTCAACCTCCCACTTTCAAGAAGAATGATCTAAGACACAGCTTTTATTATATTTGTATTAAGACAAGTGGTTAAGAACACATCCTATCCATATCATTACTTCTTGCTACCTCTCCTCCCATTGTCTTTTATGATTTTCTTGACTTTGTTATTTTTCCACTTCATATTCTGGTGTCCAGACATGTTTTCTTTTTATCTTCTCTTTTTGACCTGTCTACACAGTGGGAGAGAGAGAGAGATATTAGCATAACCGATAATTCACAGATTACTGTCTAAATATTCGGAGTTAAAGTTTCTGGAAAATTATAAGACATCAGTATTGAGATAATTATAAGAGATCAGTACTGAGAAGCAACATACACCTAAACACGATGTGCTATTTGAAATTTTCTGAAATTAAGAGATCGGGTAATCCGTTTCTGTCACAATAGTATAGTCTTCATTCGTGTTGGTTCCCACACAAAATGGATAGCCCGTATTCTTACCTTTGCTTACAAAAGTATAGCTCTCATTATTGTTTGTGACTACAAATGTATAGTTTTAATTCTAGTCTGTGACTGTTTTTCGTCAGTCATAGTCGACGATGACGATTCAGTTCAGCTGACATAAGGATGTCTGCGACGTGCTCGGCTGTGCCTAAGGAGTCCTATGCGTTCCTGGAATTGTCTACAACACTCTGTTTATGTGTGGGAGGAGTGTGTGAGACATTGAGCAGCTTTTGCCTTTCTTATAATGCGTTTTGTTGTATAACATGATGAATTAGGTTATCTGCTGCTGCTGCACCACTGTTGATTTTGTGACTCCAGTCGAATCTGTTTTTTGCAAGATTCTTGCACGAATTAAGTCATCATCATGTAACATATTCTTTCCAGAACGTGGTCTTCCTTATGAACACTCCATGATTCTGGGAGAGTTAACCTGCCGCAGCTAGGGACATGTTTAAACCATCTGATATATGACTGCAACATTGTCGTCTTTGGGGTCCACTTCCACTTATGTCGTTAACTTTGCTTTCAGCTATTAATCTTTCCATACTCTTAGGTATCTTTATCTGTACAAAAAAAAAAAACTCAGTTTTCTTGCGTATGATGTATGATTAAGGAGCCAGATCTCTCTCCCTTTTTTTATCTTAACACTTCTTGATTTGTCTTTTTAACTGTCCATGGTATACGTAATATTCTTCTGTAACATCTAATTTTTTTTTAGTCACTGATGTCATAAGAGTGGTTTAAAAATGCTACTTCTGTCTTTTGGCCTTGTGTGAACCAGTCTGTAGTTCTCCATATAACAACTATTTTGGTAGACGATGATCTTTCATGTGAACCATGTGTTCGTCCAGCGTGTCTGTGCCTACAGATGTAGCTTTTATGAGTACTTCACTGTCTAGTATTTTATCCGACCGATGAATGTTAAGTATCTTACGAAGGTAACTGGTTGAAATGATTGAGCCTTCTAGCATATACTATTCTTCTTCTTCTTCTTCAGCGTTCATTCTCAAACTCCCAATGCATATCTCTTGTAGCAGGACCATGGTCCTATTAGATTTCCAGGAGGATGTAGTACAGAGAATGGAAATGCGTTGTGTCGCCGTTTTATTTGCGCCAATGGCCCGACACATCCGTCTTCGGCGGATATACTATTCATGTTTCACAGACATAAAGTGACGATATTACTGCTACCTGGTAAACTATGCGTTTGGTTGTAGTTGTTATTCTGTCTGTCCCATAAATCATTGTGCAGTCTCCCAAATGTGGCGAATGTTATTAATATAATATGTGACGAACACCACCAGAAAACGCCGCTGGACATACATCGGCCATATACTTAGAATGAAGGAAGACAATTCCACGACAATCCTTCATATGGACACCAGATGGGTAAAGAAAACAGGGAAGACCAAAAACAACGCTCAGAAGAGCATTTATGAATGAATTAAAATCAACAGGCATAAATGCATAAGACCTGCAATCCTTGGCAACTGACCGACAGGCATGGAGAACTATGGCATCTGCCCTATGTGTCAAACTTGACAAAAGAGGAACTGGCCGACTGACTTATAAATTTGGCGCTAGATTTATCTATTCTCTTGTTTACCTCAATGTTGATGTTTGCAGCTTGTGAGACAGTGATTCCCAGGAAGATGAAACTATTTACTGTTGAAACATGATCTCTTTTTTTCTTTTTATTGATGGTGAAGCCAAAGTTGTTGCAGGCTTAAGCAAATTTGTTTTGTGGTGGCCTTCATACTGTCTGCTGAATCAACGTATAGAGGAGTTCCTTAACCACTGTCTCGCATCTTAGATTTGACTTGCAAATGCCAAGACTGAAAAGTTTCTCGTCTGTTCTGTATTTTATTTGTATTCCTGTTACGTCACTATTGAGGTATCAGATTTTATTTTTGGCAGAGCTCCAGAGCTCCTGCACGTAACAAAGATGTTGATGAGTTTCTGGATAAGTACCTCTCCTACTGTCTAGTAGATGTATGATAAGTACCTCTCCAACTATCTAGTAGATGTATGATAAGTACCTCTCTTACTATCGAGTAAATGTATGATAAGTACCTCTCTTACTATCTAGTAAATGTATGATAAGTACCTCTTACTATCTAGTAGATGTATGATAAGTACCTCTCTTACTATCTAGTAAATGTATGATAAGTACCTCTCCAACTATCTAGTAGATGTAAGATAAGTACCTCTCTTACTATCTAGTAAATGTATGATAAGTACCTCTCTTACTATCTAGTAAATGTATGATAAGTACCTCTCCTACTATCTAGTAGATGTATGATAAGTACCTCTCCTTCTATCTAGTAGATGTATAATAAGTACCTCTCCTATCTAGTAAATGTATGATAAGTACCTCTCTTACTATCTAGTAAATGTATGATAAGTACCTCTCCTACTATCTAGTAAATGTATGATAAGTACCTCTCTTACTATCTAGTAAATGTATGATAAGTACCTCTCCTACTATCTAGTAAATGTATGATAAGTACCTCTCTTACTATCTAGTAAATGTATGATAAGTACCTCTCTTACTATCTAGTAAATGTATGATAAGTACCTCTCCTACTATCTAGTAGATGTATGATAAGTACCTCTCCTTCTATCTAGTAGATGTATAATAAGTACCTCTCCTATCTAGTAAATGTATGATAAGTACCTCTCTTACTATCTAGTAAATGTATGATAAGTACCTCTCTTACTATCTAGTAAATGTATGATAAGTACCTCTCTTACTATCTAGTAGATGTATGATAAGTACCTCTCCTACTATCTAGTAGATGTATGATGGGATGACATCCATACTGGAGCCATTACATACATACCATGTGACATTTGTTTGAAGACAGTCTTTACTTCTTGATTTATTGGTGGTGTGTCAAGCTCTTCTCTTGCATTGTGTTGTGACATGCGATCTACTGCTTCTTTTCTGTAGGCTGATAACGGCTTGTTTAAAATTGCTTGGAAATGTTGTGTTATCAACGTAGGACCCAGGTTTTGTTCTGTAGATAGAGCTGGCTCATCTGCGCTAAGCAAGGGCGGTGATCCTGCAGAACTTGGGCGTATATTGTTTGTTATATAGTATCCAAACAATGCATTGGGTCATTTGTAGTCTGTTGCTACAAATTTGTAGGTCTTTTTCTTATCTTTATTTCTACACAAATGTTAACACTGATGATAATGTATTATTGTAATGTTAACACTGATGATAATGTATTATTGTCACTGATTGATAATATAACTAATATGTAGCAAAAATACCAAATGTAAAATACTACCAATGAAAAAACAAAAAGGCCATGAACATTTTCAGAAAAATATGTTATAAATAGCTATTGTGGTAATAAAATGTTCATTGACTGCGTGTTTTCCTGTTAAGTAGTGCAGGGAGGCTTTTTGGCTGTGGAAATAATGGACGCGTTGCCATAACTGTCGCCATGATGTATACATACAGAATTGTTTATTTATCGTCTATTGTCTATCCTCGGTTGGAAGATGGTCATAATGTCAACACTTGCTGTTAAGTGTAGGATTGGTGAGTGGTAGCGTTATTTCTCTATCCAGAGCCAGATGTGCTTCTGTGTTCAATCCGTATGTGTTCAGTGTTGTCATGATATTATCTATCCATCTTGGTCTAGGTCTTGGCCTTATATCCGAATCTTCCTATGTTATATGTTCTGACTTTGCATCCGTTAGAAATACTACATGTCTGTTGTGACTCTGCAAGCAATTCATGAGCATTTTAGCTGCCTCTATTATGGCTTCCATTTCTGATTTGAAATTTGTGGAATGTTTGCCTATGGGTATGGATTTCGCTATTTCTTTTCCATCTGGTGTTACTATATATATTCCTGATCCTCTATCTAATACTGCCTCTTTTGCTGATCCATCTGTATAGTAGTTTCTGTTTTCGAAATAATGCTTGGTATATTGTCCATAATTCTTGGGAAGTTTTTCCTGTCCCATGTTGGGTATGTGTTAAAGGTGTTTAGTGGTTTTAGGTTTTGTAGGTCTGTATCTGTGAGTGATTTCTGGAGCTGTTTAGCGGAGTGTAGAAAGCTACCTCTTTTGAGTCATTCTTTTGTAGGTCTGCTTAGTCTTTGGTTCATTTGATGACTCTCCAAACATTTGAACTTTGCATACTGTGTGAGGATTTTTTCATTTCTTCTTTCTTTCATTGATGGCAAACCTGTGCATGTTTTCATTTCTGTGATTGGGGTAGTATTCATACCTCTTGTTATAATTCTGAGATTCCGGTTTTGTATCTTTGAGATCTTTTGAGTGTTACTCTTGGCTGCAGTCCCCCATGCTGACATTCCATATTCCAAAGCTGGTCTTACATAACCTGTATATGCTCTACTTAGAATTTTTCCATTTGCACCCCAATCTGTTCCAGCCAATTTTTTAAAGAGTGCTGTTCTCATTGTACCTTTTGTTTGGCACTTGTCTATGTGCTGTTTCCATGTAAGTCTTGGATCAAAAGTGACTTCAAGGTATGTAGGTGTCTCATCTTTTGGCAATGTTTGACCATTTATGGTTAGTAGGATTTTCTGTGGTTTGGTGGACATGCTGAAGATGGTATAGGTAGTTTTTTTGGACATTGATAGACATGGCACATTGGTCTGTCCACTTGGCCAAATTGTCCATAGTTTCTTGCAACCTTTTTTTTGTTGTGCCTACGCTCTCTTCACTGCACCATATCGCCAGATCGTCTGCATACATTGCAGCATTTACTTTACGCGAGAGAATTTGGTCAATGTCATTCATGAATATAAGGAATAGAGTGGGGGATAGAACACCTCCCTGTGGTACTCCATGCTTAAAGAGTTTCTTTCTGCTATGCTTCATTTCAAGCTTCACTGTTGCTTTTCGGTTGTGCAGGTAGTGTTTTATCCAGTAATACATGCGCCCTGTCACTTTGTTTTGTTGTAGTTTAAGGAGGAGTCCATCTTTCCATACACAATCAAAGGCTTTTTCCATATCTACCCACACCACTGATGTCTGTTTTTTTCCCTGGAAAGCATCATCTACTTCCTGGGCAATTCGTGTAATCTGGTCTTCAGTTGATCTACACTTTCAGAAGCCAGCTTGCTGATTTAGCAGGATTTTATTTTTTTCTAGGAACCACATCATTCTTTTGTTTACCAGGCGCTCCATTAATTTGCAAACACAGCTGGTCAGACTTATTGGGCGATAGGTCCACCTTAGTTTTTGACTTGCCTTTCTTGTGGATGGGTATCATTATGGCGGTTTTCCACACCTGTGGCACTAGACCTCTATCCCAACAGTTGTTAAAAAATTGTATTAATTTTTTTTGCTGATGTGAATTAGCAGTTCATTTGGTATGTCATCAGGACCAGGTGATTTCCTAAGTTTTAATACTGCTAGTTCTTCATTTAGTTCATTGATCGTGAATGGAATATTCATGACATCTTGCTTATCTTTGCTGATCTCTTTTTCGATATTCCGTAGTTCTTTTCTTACTTCTCTTCTCCTATTTTCAATAGAAGGTGGTACTGCTAGTAGAACATAATGGAAAATAATACTCACGTGTAAACAGGTAATGAAGTCCTACTGAATGATGACTAAAACACTACACACTATCACTAACGGATGGAAATATGGTACATATAACAAAACAAAACACAGAATATAATCTACAGATGACAATACACAGGACAAAGTCGACGTTTCGGACCAATAGGCCTTTTTCAAGATACGGACATAACATACAAACATAAAAAAACCACAAGTAAAAATGAATGCGTATCCGAGTGAAATGTGGTGCTAAAATAGATACCGGAAGCATACGAACAGGAAGTACACAAAGACGATAATACAGGTGGAACGAGAGGAACAAAACGATGACGTAACAAAGACCAATACGACCGAGAACTAAGCGAAAGAGTGGTCGGAATTGAGTCCAAATGGCTTGATGGTACCCAACTCGAAAATGAGACGATTTTCGAGGGCGTACCTAGATCTATCATCGGTGGTGCAGGATCTGATGGCAGTCACCTGAATGTCAAGGACACCACGGTGGCCATCGCCATTGAAGTGATTGGCCACAGGAGTGGGTGTTCTGTGTTTGATAGCATGCAAGTGGTTGCAGAAGCGGTCGCTCAGTCTAAGGCCAGTCTCACCGATATATTGCTTACCACAGCGTTTACATATGATCACGTAAATAACATTACGGGATTCACATGTAAAGGCCTCATCGATGGAGAAACTGGCCTTGGGGAATGAGATGGAGCGCATCTGAACCACATAAGGACATGTGAAACAACGACCGCGTGAGCACCGCACGGTACCAAAATGGTCAGGTGCAGAGGACCTGAGGTGGCTGTGGACCAAGATGTCCTTCAGATTTTTGTCGCGCCTAAAGGCCACCAGAGGTAATTTGTGGAAAGCGTCATGGGTGTCAGAATCAGACTGGAGAAGGGAATAATGTTTAAGTAGAATACGACGGACAGTCGAGTTATGGGGATGGAAGGTAAGAACCAGTTTAACCCTATCAGAGGAGGAGGAAGAACCCTGGGAATTATTCAAGGTATCAAGGCGAGATAGCTGGCGTACACGGAGCCAAGTCAATGAAAGAATGCTGTCAGGGAAGGAGCGTCTACGAAAGAACTCAATCATCTCAGAGGATTTGTCGAGAAAATCGTCGTCATCGCTACATAAGCGACGAAGGCGAAGAAGCTGTGAGTAAGGTAGAGAGTTACGACAGGCGGGAGGATGAGAAGAAGTGTAGAGCAGAAAGCCATGTGCGTAGAGCAGAAAGCCAGGTTCTAGTCATACTGCGGCAGCTAATTTACCTCTGCCTTGCCTTAATACCACTAATACCCGGGTGGTCTCCATTCCTCCTGACCTGAGTCTCTCTGACAGTGAAATTTCTGTCCTCAACAAGGGCCTCAAGTTTGTCCCTCTCCGTCCTGCATATGATCAATATTCGCTTCTTCAGGATATCCACCGTTACCATCGTCGTCTTCGGCTGCATTATCATTTCTTTGGCAAAGCGTCATCTGCCACTGATGATTTGTTCTCTCGATATGAACAGAAGAAACATTCTTGGACTCCTAAACCTGGTGCATCCGAGGCTCTTGATCTTTATATCAAGAACACCCTCCATGACATCCAATCACTTCATCACAGCCGCATCAAACGCTCTAACATCACTCCTGACGAATCTCGCGCCTTGGCGAATCTTCGCCGCCGGGATGATATTGTCATCAAACCAGCTGATAAGGGTGTGGCCGTTGTTGTGTGGCGCAATGACCTTTACCTCCAGGAGGGCCACCAACAATTCTCTAACCCCTCTTTCTACACTGCTCGCACATCAGACTCGACGGTATCTAACCAGAAGGTGGTCAACAACACTGTGAACACCCTCATCCAGGACAACCACCTTCCCACCACTGCCAAGGCTCTGTGCATCGATAAAAGCTGTTTAGGCAGACCTGTCTTCTATATGCTGCCCAAAATACACAAGGAATTGAATCCCGGCAGACCTATTGTCTCAGCTTGCTCTTGTCCTACAGAGCGCATCTCTGATTTCCTCGACAGTATTTTGCAGCCCTTAGTCGAGGCACTGCCTTCATTCTTGAAAGACACCAAGCATGCTCTCACCATTTTTCTTCTGTGCATTTGTCTTCTGATCGCACCTATCGTCTGTTCTTGCTTGATGTTTGCTCTCTGTACACGTCTATACCACATGCCGATGGTCTTAGGGCGTTGCAGTTCTTTCTGGACAAGAGTCTGCATCCTTCTGTATCTACTCCAACCCTTATCCGCCTTGCTGAACTGGTGCTCACACTCAACTCTTTTGAATTCGATGGACATTTCTTCGATCAGATCAGTGGTGTGGCCATGGGCACTAAGATGGGGCCTAGCTATGCCTGTCTTTTCATGGGACATCTAGAATCTAGTTTGGTCTACCTACGATGGCCCATTCCCATCTCTTTTCCACAGATACATTGATGATGGGATAGGCATTACTGACATGACAGAAGCAGAACTGTCTCGCTTCATCAACTTCATCAACAATTTCAACCCCGCTATTAAATTCACATTTACCATTTCCACCACCTCTGTCCATTTCCTGGACATCATTGTCACCATTCATCCCCTATACCTCAGCACATCAGTCTACTACAAACCCACTGATGCACATGGCTTTCTGCTCTACACTTCTTCTCATCCTCCCGCCTGTCGTAACTCTCTACCTTACAGCTTCTTCGCCTTCGTCGCTTATGTAGCGATGACGACGATTTTCTCGACAAATCCTCTGAGATGATTGAGTTCTTTCGTAGACGCTCCTTCCCTGACAGCATTCTTTCATTGGCTTGGCTCCGTGTACGCCAGCTATCTCGCCTTGATACCTTGAATAATTCCCAGGGTTCTTCCTCCTCCTCTGATAGGGTTAAACTGGTTCTTACCTTCCATCCCCATAACTCGACTGTCCGTCGTATTCTACTTAAACATTATTCCCTTCTCCAGTCTGATTCTGAGACCCGTGACGCTTTCCACAAATTACCTCTGGTGGCCTTTAGGCGCGACAAAAATCTGAAGGACATCTTGGTCCACAGCCACCTCAGGTCCTCTGCACCTGACCATTTTGGTACCGTGCGGTGCTCACGCGGTCGTTGTTTCACATGTCCTTATGTGGTTCAGATGCGCTCCATCTCATTCCCCAAGGCCAGTTTCTCCATCGATGAGGCCTTTACATGTGAATCCCGTAATGTTATTTACGTGATCATATGTAAACGCTGTGGTAAGCAATATATCGGTGAGACTGGCCTTAGACTGAGCGACCGCTTCTGCAACCACTTGCATGCTATCAAACACAGAACACCCACTCCTGTGGCCAATCACTTCAATGGCGATGGCCACCGTGGTGTCCTTGACATTCAGGTGACTGCCATCAGATCCTGCACCACCGATGATAGATCTAGGTACGCCCTCGAAAATCGTCTCATTTTCGAGTTGGGTACCATCAAGCCATTTGGACTCAATTCCGACCACTCTTTCGCTTAGTTCTCGGTCGTATTGGTCTTTGTTACGTCATCGTTTTGTTCCTCTCGTTCCACCTGTATTATCGTCTTTGTGTACTTCCTGTTCGTATGCTTCCGGTATATATCTTAGCACCACATTTCACTCGGATACGCATTCATTTTTACTTGTGGTTTTTTTTATGTTTGTATGTTATGTCCGTATCTTGAAAAAGGCCTATTGGTCCGAAACGTCGACTTTGTCCTGTGTATTGTCATCTGTAGATTATATTCTGTGTTTTGTTTTGTTATATGTACCATATTTCCATCCGTTAGTGATAGTGTGTAGTGTTTTAGTCATCATTCAGTAGGACTTCATTACCTGTTTTACACGTGAGTATTATTCTATTTTCATCGACTTTGTGGCAGGCAGTACTTTGGTAATGCTGTATAATGTGATTTGCAGCCTTCTTTCCTGTGAGTACATCTCCACCATTCTCTATAGCTACTGGTGCTGTTTTGTTATATTCGTTGTTGAGCATTTTTGTTATTTTCCATAGTTTTCTTCCCTCTTTGTCGGACTTTAAATTTTCTGTTTTTTCATGCCAGCTTTTCCTTGTGTTTGTAGTTGTCGTTTTTCTTAGTTTGGCTACAGCAGCTTTTAGTGATATGTGGTTTTCTGTAGATGGGCTTGTTTCTGCTGTGTCTCTGGCATTTGACACTTCTTTCTCCAACTCATCGAGTTCGTCAGACCAGTACGGTTTGTAATTATTCCTAGCACCTCTTGGTATGGTTTGCTTGGCTGCTTGAAGAAGTGCAGAAGCCAGGAGTTGTGCAGTTTTGTTCACGTTTTTAATCCTTGGATTTAAGGTTTTTATGAATTTGTCTGTCATGTCAGCATACTTACTCCAGTTTGCTTTCTTGAAGTTCCATCTGGGTGTGGTTGTAGGGCCAGCAGGGGTATGGTTAATGTCAATGGTGAGTTTGATGGGGCGGTGGTCACTTCCACCAAGCTGCTCCAGCACTTCCCTGTATGTTATTTTCGCTAAGGCGCCTGTTGCAAAGGCTAGGTCAGGGGTTGAGGTGGTGTGCCATCTTCTAGAGTAGAAAGTTGGGTGGTCTTCAGGTTCATTAAGCAGTTGAAGTTTCACCTCACACTGCCAGTCTTCCACTTCTTCTCCTCTAGTATCTTGTTCTGTATATCCCCAACTCTGTGAGTGGCTATTGAAGTCACCAATTACAAGACAGTTATCTTTTTCTGTGTTAATTGTGTGTAGAGATAGGCTCTTGTCTTGTGGACAGTAATAGTTATATACTGTGACCTCTTTAGTTGGAAGGGTTAGACAGGTTCCAATGATTTCAGCCTGTTCTTCTGTGTCTACTCGAATTTCAGAGGCTACGATATTGTTTTTCACAAGCATAAGAACTCCTCCTTTATGTCTTTTTTCTCTATAGTTCCGAAATGTTTGGTATCCTCGGATGTTGAATCTATTGTTGTTTGTGAGGTGTGTTTCCTGTATGCATGCTATGTCGATTACCTCTGTGTGTAATCGGTTTGCAAGTGCAGTCTTTTTATTGTATTCCACTGCAATATTTTTAAGTGCTTATTTTTTTCTTTGTCTGCATCATGATCTATATGTGATTTTTTTGAACCAGTAGTTTTTTCCTCTGATCTCTTTTCCTGGCTCCACAAATTGAGACAGAGGTACCACCAGTCGCTGAGAGTGGGTTCCTTCGAGGCTTAGAGCCCGACACTTCATGCGCCTGACGGGATTCCACAGATGAAGCACCAAAAAGAATCATCTGTAACCTTTTATTTGACATGTGAAGTCATTGCGTGACACTGTGGTTTTCAGCCTTCGCTGGACTATTTTGTACCTTTCGGTCCAGTGTCTCCGTCTTCCATCTTACTTTAAAGTCAGGATGTGTTTCCCTAGCCCTTATCCATCCAAGGATTGTCCACAGGGCAGTGGAGGTTTCATTTTGGAGTTTTCCTTCTCCTAGACAGCTTGCCTAACAGGGTTAACGAGCACCATCTGCCCGGGGTTTTGAGGTAGAGTTCCCCTCTCCTAGGATAATTTTGTTGTTGCCAGGTATTCATTATCCTCCTCTGTGGTTTATTTCTTGTTATCTAAGACACCTCTCACTCAGGGAAGGTGATTTAAGAACATTGCTCTCTCTTGTTCTAATATCTAATATTTCCCATTTACCCTACCCAACCCTCTAAACCTACCTAAACCCTATCCCTACCCCCTCTCCTCCCCCCTGGCACATTCCTGGAGTGGGGTCAGTGACTGCCACTGATGCTGCCAGTCAATGGACATATGGGGTATTTCAGTGGGGATATCAGCGCCGCCTGATATCCACCCCGTCCTCGTGATCAGCGACACCGTTTGGTCAGCGGCTGTTTATTTGCCCAGAGGGTTTTTCACAGCTGGCCTCAAAAGGCTTTTCCACTATACGCCACCTGTGGACGCTCCTGGTAGGGGTCGGTATCCCCCGCAGGTGTGCATGGTCTTATACCGATTCATCTCCTGATTACATTATTTCTAATTTTGTCTAGTTTGGTCAGTCTTGCGGCTTTTCTCAGGCATTTCATCTCACTTGTTGTAAGATGTGCTGGGCTGCTGTCAGCGCCCATGTCTGTCATTGATAGCAGAGTGTTGGCATAAAAATACATTTTATTTTTTACTGAATGTTTTATTGCACCTGCGAAAGACAAAAATCCTTGTCCCAACCGTGGATTTAACCTGCTACGCGCTCCACAATTGTGGCAACACTGCAATATTAATTCTTCGAGTGAAAATAAGAGAGAGAGAGAGAGAGAGAGAGAGAGAGAGAGAGAGTGCGGTACGTGCCTGCGTGATCACACGGTGTGGTTCAAGGGAAACTACCAATGTATTATTTGCAATTTCCAGCAGACCTGATATTTATCTGCCCATTAATCATCAACGCGTCTAGACATCGTGTATGTGTTATAATAGATAATTAATGTGTATAAATGATTGTAGGTCAAAATGATTTAGCAAGATTACATTCTCAAGCTTTCTTCCAGAAAATAGCGTTTAATGCCTGGGATGTACACTCGATAAACCATGTCATGTATATTATAACGGGAAAATGTAATGTTTCAGGTGACCTTACCTATCCAGAACATTGGTCCAACTCCTTTACAAGTAGGTATTTAGACCATGACACTTGGCACTGGGGAACTAGTAACAAACGTGGTTTTAGCCCCCAACCTCCTTCAGTTGTCTTTCTAAAATATGATAATTAAATATACCTCCAAAAGAAATGTTACACCACGTTTTAAAAAAACAAATAATCTCACCCGTCCATAGCAGGTCATCTTTACGGTCCTGCCCAAGCTTCAGTGTATGGAATTTGACATATAATTCTAGGTATTTCTGCAATGAGAGAAACCTCCAACGGTATGATCTTTCCTACAAAGAACATCCTCTCAGAAATAGAGTACAGTGCCTTGGGTATAAATTGTGAAACATGTCAGTCTCACGTGACAGGTTTCAATGGCTAGTTAGAACATTTTCCGAAAACAGACAGCTTAGTTTCGAATTATCTCTTGACTTACCTGAACAAGAGTCTTCCAGTTAAAGAAAGATACAGAGAAATACAGAAATCACTCTTGCGCAGTCAACCATGCACAAAACTAAGATCTTTCTAATTTGGCAATCTTGGTTTCATGAGTCTCCTGAACGAGATTTTAAACATTTTATATGATTATTCATTCTTTGTTTCAGATTTCGGATATGAAAAATGAGAGCAAGCTGGAAGTAAATGCGCTTAAAATCTCTCACTTGGAAGAGATTCAAGAACTTCGAAACAAGCATGATAGTCAAATGGAAGGTGAGTCAGGCGGCTAGTACAAGAGAATGTAATAGGAATACATGTACATGCGATTTATATATATATATGTGATGTACATGGTTGTACTGGAAATCAGCCCTGATTTCAATGTGTATGAAACAGTTGATTTTTAACTGTGAGTATGGGGTATCCTGGGGTAAAAATATGGGCGGGGCAAAACTATGTAGCAGTGTTTTTTTAAGGATCTATGGGTTTTCCCCTTAAACAAACTACGTGACTACATCAGGTGTTAACATCTGATTCTTTCACACAGGGCTGGTCTTAGGCCATTACAACTTATACGGCTGCATTGGGCCCTGCACTTCATAGGCCCATAAATTAATATTAGAATTTATTTTATTATCCTCTTCCCTACCCAGACTGGGCCCCGCGCAATCCGTTTCGCATTGGGCCCCGCAATTGTTAGGGCTGGCCCTGCTTTCACATAACAAAATTTAATCTCCCAAGGACATGTCATTTTTGAGCTACTATGTAAATTCATTTTTACTGTTCTCATGTAATTTTTTTCAATTTCTAGCAACGTATTATCATTACAGTCATGTCTGTTTACACTGTAATATATATTGTATTATTAAGTTATCCAGCATGTTACCTTGTCAAACTACTGCGCTTTTTCATGACATTTTATTAAAGTTGTGAACATTGTGATTTGGGGCAAAATTACGCACTGTTAGTAGGGTAAATCTGCGTGGCAGACCCAGAGTGTAGATTTTCCCAACACAATGCCCCTAGTGTTGTTCCAGTAGTCTCCTAAAGAAGCCAATAATGCACGATTGCCTACTAACATTCAAGCAGGTGGTGGAAATTTAGACCTACTGATAGGCAATGCTTCACTGAAACACCGTTTACTAGTAATGCTCATGTCCCATACAAATGCATTCTTCGATAAGAGGTACTTTAGGAAGAGGAACTTTAGGAGGAGGTACTTTAGGAGGAGGAACCTTGCGGAAAATTTTGTCGGTGTAATGCATATCTTCAAATTCCGCCACCCCCACCCCCCCCCCCCCACAGCATAAATGGTTTGTCTTCGAAATGTCGCCCTCGACAACATATTTTGATTGGTGCCGCCTGATGCGCCCTTCTCTCCGCATCATATCACTGGGCGGCCTTGTTGGGAAGTACTTTTTACTTGACCAAAAACATTTCAAAATAAATTCGTCCTTGTCTTTTTTATGGACATTTATTAATTAGGACAAAATTTGTAATCAGTATTTCATTTATAATTATCATGAGCAGAAATAATTTTGTTTCAAATGAGTATAATTGTAACTAGGAATAACGTGCAATATTTTAACCTTGACGTTATCCTCAAATTTAAGGACGTAATTAAATACATTAAGTCAACATAAAGCCGAGAAAATGTGCATATTGCCAAGGGAAATAATGCCAATAATGTGATTTGCATAATTTGTATGTTACTGGCCCTTCTGTAATGACTGTCACAAAAACAGTTAACTTTGGATGTCGTTGTGATTCAATCAATCAAGTGCCATGGAAAATAGCGTAGGCGATCATGTTTCTCCACACCTCTCTGTCTCTTGTGTTGTAAAGAAGCTCGGTTTGTGAACTTTTACCGTGCCACAATACTAGTCCATCTAGAAACCTTTCTCTTTGTCGTCCCATATCTCTTCTCCCCTTGATCTTTCCAGTGGTTATTAAGTGTTCAAGCTGTGTTCTTCTCAGCACATGTCCTAGAAATCTTGACTGTCTGCCTCTAATGTTTAATATTAATGATCTTTTTACACGTTGGTGTATGTTCAACTGTGCATGTTGCGGATAGCGCAGACTGAAGGAACTAATGTGACAAATGTTGAGTCAAATCAATAACCTCTGCATTAGTTTTCTTAGCTGCCCATGGTATTTTCATCATTCTTCTCAGAAACCATATCTCTGTAGATGTGGTTTCTGAGAGCCACTAATTCACTTTGAATTTTTTTGTTTACAGTCCATGCTTCACATCCATAAAAATAGAATTGGTTCGTTGTGACTGGATGACCATAATAGCCACTTCCAATATTTTTGTATAGTATAAAGCTTAGATATAACTAAATTGAACCTACTTCCGTGGTTGAAGAAGAGTAACTCACTACAAGTAGTTACAAATTAATTGACAGCTACGAAAAATGTTCAATACACAATTTAGATTCATTACAGATATCTAGATATACATAAGGGCAAAGCATCGGCCTAAAAGAACTAGGCGCTTTTGTTACTCAAACATATTTCCTGTCTAATATTTACCAAGTCCTTGCCCAGAATAATTATACTTGCTGAGCAACCATCACTTAGAGTCTTCTTCTTCGGCGTTCATTCTTAAACTCCTGCTGGATCTCTCTTGTAGCAGAATAATAGTCTTACTATATTTCCAGCAGAATGTAGTCCAGAGAATCACCGTTTTATTTAAAATAATGACCCAACACATCCGTCTTCGGTGGTATCATTTAAATATAGTAACCGAAACCAAGCACAAGTCGTAGTTAGGGTGTATTTCCCTCGAGATTTCCCGTTGTGGACCAGTTCTGACTAATATAATATAGAAAACAATGTACTTTTCTAGAACCTGCGCACTGGTCTCATACAGCGTCATTTATCTTGGTATATACGACATTGTCCATGCCTTTCATTGGATAGGGACACATATGATTTATCTCTGCAAAAATGAGTGACATTGTGTGAAAATTAGCACGCAGCGTTATTCTAGAGGAGGACTTTGTAAATTATATTATTCTTATGCGTTTGTTCTCAAACTTCTGCAGTTTAGTACAGAGAACTGAGTATCATGGTTTATATCTTGACTGCAATATCTGCACCTTTTCAGCTGTCACATTCAACTACAAAATCCCTCTCTGCAACTCCCTAACGAAAAACATGCAGTATTTGGCAGTTTGACATTCAGCTGCTGCGACTCACCAACTTTCACCATTACTTCTTCACATAAAGATCAACTGGAATTTAAAAAACAAATAGTATCTACAATTTGTTGACCAACATTCTGCTACCAATGTCAGACATTGTCTCTAAAAGTCTAGCAGCAAAGGAAAATCATCACATGTGACAGGAAGTGTCTAAAGCGGAAATGATTTAAATAACTGAATCAAATAAGAAATTAAGAAAAGAGTAGCTATAGTATTTTGTATTGAACATATCAAAAGACAGCAAGTAAAATGATTCGGTCACCTTATGAGAATGACCCAAGCAAAATGCCAATAAGAGTATATAACACATGAGTATCTGGACATAAAGCAAAAAATAGATGAAAAAGAAAAAAGAAAACTATTAAAATGCAATATTAAAAAGAAAACTATACCTGTTTGGTCATATAAAGAGACACAACTGTTTAGAAAGACAAATAATGTAGGGAAGAGTATCTGGGAGGAGGAGAGAAGGCAGACCAAAAAGACGATGGACTGACGACATTAAAGATAACATGAATACATCGCTAGAAAATGTAAGCCGCATCGCCCAAGACAGAGAGGGGTTCAGAGAGTTCATTGGGAAGACAACGTTCTGGAAGGAATACGTCGCATGACACACAAACCAAGAAAACTGTGGATAGAAAACATGAAGATAACCTTGAACAAACATGTAGTCGACGTTATCAAGGCAACACATCTGACCTTGAAACAAAAACTGAGGCTCTGCCCCCAACGCTTAACAGCAAGAGTAGAAACTATCAACCTGCTGATGATAGACATTCAACTTCAGCATGGCTTCTGGATCACTGAGCCTCTATGAGATGGGACAGCAACTTCACCCCTAAAGCCTTCTTAGTTGCCTCTTGCGACGCGCATGGTAGTAGAAGTGTCGCTATTATTTGCTCCTCTTTCAGGCGCGGCAACCCACATGCGTTATTCTATTCTATTCTGTTTTTGTTCCATTGCCTTTGGGACGTGGGGCTACAAATGTCACTCTCTGAGTTCTGCGCTGCACTGTTCTCTTCATTTGTTCCCACGATGTCTCAATTGATATTGTCTCTTCATCAAGTGTTCTTTTTCAAGTGTTTCCCAGTCTTCCAACTTTCTCCTTTCCGGAATGGTTGCTGTTCAGAGCCTGTTTAGTTTTGTTGCCATGTTTTTTTGTTCTAGTTCGTGTCTAATAACAATAATTTTCTACTGTTTATTTCTACCTCAACTTTTCATTGGTGTGTTCTCTTTCACAACTTATCATCTGATATCAACTCGGGCCATCGAATGCCAAGTAAATGAGGGAGATATCGCACACGATTCCGTTCATCCTTAGCTCATATTTAAGATTGTACTACAGCCACACCAACGTAAACTCCTAGTATTAATGGTGTTCTAAACATCGACATTTTGAGTGAGTACATCTATATCATGTATGTGAGAAAAAATGCACCGAAACAGACCCGTAAAAAATAAAATATCTGCTAACCTTGCCTATCCAAATGAAAATGAAGGACACCTAGTCTGCCTAAAGGAATGTAAAGGAAAGCTAGAATATCAAAATGAAAGTTGCGAAAATTGCATATCGAATCCTTTCATGTCTAAATGGAAGTATAGGAAAGCTAGTCTTATCAAAATCAGGAAATATCTAGCCTTGATTCTTGATTAGAAACTGGCTTCACAGCACGCGGGACATTTCCATAAGTGCTCCGCCTTCCGCTCCAGCAACCATCCCAGTGTATGTAGACTCATAGTTCCGGTCAGTTGTTGATTGTGTGATCTTCGAGACTTTCCAAAAAAATTACTTTTCCTCCCCTCATCTCTGAATATTCCCATTTCTAACATGTTCTGTATGTGTACGTTCTCAACCTCATTGACATCATCTGCATCTCGAAATGAATTTATTACTGCCTTCATTAAATCTGCTTTATCTCTTCTCAGCAATGTGCCGTCTATCTTCGCATATAAGTCGGCTCTCTCGTTTCCTCTGACCCCCAGCATGACCAGGGCAGTATATCCATGTAATGCTCTGGACAACTGAGATGTTCAATAAGTCCCACCTTTCTTTTCTTAGCATGAACTTTTCTATCTTGCGCAACATGCTTTGAGAGTCTGTGAGTATTACCGCGTGTGTTGATGTATCAGTTATCAACCAATTAAGAGCTGATATACTCCCTCTATCTCCATAAAATGTCTAGCCTGTCTAAATGAAAATAAAGGAAAGTTAGCCAGTATAAAGTAAAGGAAGTAAAGGAAACATCATATCTAAAGCTAGCTAGACTGTATAAATATACGCGTAAGTAAATGGAAAATGGCATATCAATATGAAAGTTGAAGGAAACCTTGCCCATCTAAATGAAAGTGAAGAAAACGGCATGTAAACCTAGTCTATCTAAATGAAAGTGAAGAAAACGGCATGTAAACCTAGTCTATCTAAATGAAAGTAAGGGAACATGCATATCAAAACGTAGCCTAAGTGAAAGTAAAGAAAACAGTATATCATAAACTAGCCAATCTAAACAAAAGTAAAGGAAAGCTAGCCCATCCAGATGTGGAAATCGAGCCTATATAATGTAAGTAAATGAGACACGATGTCGAATCACAGCCTCCCTAATGAAAGTAATGGAAAGCTAGCCTATCTAAATGAGGAAAACTAGCCAGCCTGTCTAATGAAAGTCAAGGAAAGCTAGCCTATCTAAATGAGGAAAACTAGCCAGCCTGTCTAATGAAAGTCAAGGAAAGCTAGCCTATCTAAATGAGGAAAACTAGCCAGCCTGTCTAATGAAAGTCAAGGAAAGCTAGCCTATCTAAATGAGGAAAACTAGCCTATCTAAATGATGAAAACTAGCCAGCCTGTCTAATGAAAGTCAAGGAAAGCTAGCCTATCTAAATGAGGAAAACTAGCCAGCCTGTCTAATGAAAGTCAAGGAAAGCTAGCCTATCTAAATGAGGAAAACTAGCCAGCCTGTCTAATGAAAGTCAAGGACAGCTAGCCTATCTAAATGAGGAAAACTAGCCAGCCTGTCTAATGAAAGTCAAGGAAAGCTAGCCTATCTAAATGAGGAAAACTAGCCAGCCTGTCAAGGAAAGCTAGCCTCTCTAAATGAAAACTAGCCAGTCTGCCTAATGAAAGTCAAGGAAAGCTAGCCAGTCTAAATGAAATTACATAAAACCTGCCACGTATATTGACGGAAAGAAATTAATATAAACTCGCACACTCAAGATTAGTTGCAAGAAAAATGCACATACTAGAATCTACAAATGTCAAGTCAATGAAGCCGTTTGAGAAAGGGAATAGAGTAGCAACTTGTGCGCACTACAACATCGTAAACGGGGTATTCTTCAAGAAATTAAAGAGCCTGCAAATTACGCATTGTTATCTTATATGTGTGTCGCCTGCTTACTGCTACATAATCTTGAACTTTGAAAGCTGCCACGACTGTTTATCTTATGAATTGTCCTGTCTTTTGTATTTTTTCTATTCTAGGAATCTTGTGTCACGAAACAGTAAGGTCAGCTGCATTTTTTTTCCCTGTTAGTTCTTTTTCTAGTATTCTTATGCAAGTATCTAATTTTCTCAATTGTATTATTCTTCTCGCTTTAGCCAATGTCGTTTATTCTTGGAAATATGTATACGTTTGCTATGTAGCCAATGACGAGATCGTGCAGTCTCGTTATTGTGTGTTGCCACGTGGCAAGTTCAGAAGCGGAATTGCAATTATATAATAAATGGTTTATATTGGCGATATAGAAAAAACAGACACAGTTATACGCATTGCTTGGCTGCTTATGTTTGATTGTGTAACTATAATTATATAAACAAATATTATGTTCTCTCTTCTCTTGGTATAACCATGCTATTGCATTCTTTGTTTGTTCTATAAATACTGTAACAGAAGAAAGAAACAAAAAAGTATATTGTCTATCACCAGTTGAATGATGGTTAATCATGTTCACACTTGTCGTTAAGCCTAGGGGTGGGAGATTAAGTTGTCGTTTCAAGGCCAAATGTGTCGCCTTGGTTACATTACGTCCATGTTTGTTCAAGGCTATCTTAATGTTTTTATCCACAGTTTTCTTGGTTCACCTTTGTCCTTTGCGCGGATATTCTTTTGTTATATTTTCTTATTGTTATTTGGTTTGGGTTCACTCTCATAAAGTGACTGAACGATTTTACTTGCTGTCTTTCAATATGTTCAATACATGATATTATACCAGCTATTTTCCTAATTTCTTATTTAATCTAGTTTAGTAACCATTACGACATCTATACTGTGTGAAACGTAACAACAATTTTACTTACGTAAAACACAGGTTTTTAAAAATTTTCCACTAAAACACGACGGACTATCACTAAGACTAAGGGGTTATAATGAGCAAACAAGAAAACATACAAATTACAATACACATAACATTTTCAACGTTTCATGCAAAAGGTCTTTATCAAAATACGCACAAAACATCAAAAGATGACGAATTGAAAACCTACTGATGCACATGGCTTTCTGCTCTACACGTCTTCTCATCCTCCCGCTAACAAAAACTAACAAAAAAATCCAAAAGAAAACTTGTTACAACAGAAATGATTTGCCTACGACGGATCCGCGGAGTAACAATAAGAGTCAGAATTAGGAACAAAAAACATCGGAAGACTAACAAACACAATGTCAATTCTACATTACATCAGAAGACAACAGATTAAGTGGTTTCACTTACTTCCAGACTACTATCAGACAGTGTCCCGCAAAAAGCATTACTATACAGTCACAACGGATACAAATCCAACACAGATCTTGCAAACGATGGATTACATAAATAAAAGAGTCAACGAAAATAAACATATTTAAAGCACATAAAAGAGCCATCTCCAGAGAAATCTTCTACCCTTGATGCTGCAAGGCATACATAGGTATATAGGTGAAAAGAAGAATAAAGGACTTTAAGAAAACAAGATTCAACAAAACTAGAAGAAATAGAAGTCTATACAACCAGAAGAAATAAAGAAGTCAATTAAACCAGAAGAAATAAAACCGTCAATTAAACCAGAGGAAATAAAACCGTCAATTAAACCAGAAGAAATAAAACCGTCAATTAAACCAGAAGAAATAGAGAAGTCAATTAAACCAGAACAAATAAAGAAGTCAATTAAACCAGAAGAAATAAAACCATCAATTAAACCAGAAGAAATAAAACCGTCAATTAAACCAGAAGAAATAAAACCGTCAATTAAACCAGAAGAAATAAAACCGTCAATTAAACAAGAAGAAATAAAACCGTCAATTAAACCAGAAGAAATAAAACCGTCAATTAAACCAGAAGAAATAAAACCATCAATTAAACCAGAAGAAACCATGATCAGAAACGACGACATCGGAAGTGCAGCTCAGGCATCAATATCAGATGTGATCCCATTAGTGAAAACACTAATGGCTTTCCTCTAGAAACAAGGTAGTGATGCTGGAATCAAAACTATGAAAGCAGCCCTGCTTGAAGCTATTAGCATCAGATTTGCGGATATTGCGGAATCTAACAGCATTTACACCTGTGCCACACTACTGGATCCTCGATTCAAGCTGTGCTTCTTCTCCGAACTTGATGCACGAGCCCATCTGATGTTACCAGCTAACTCCATTATTGATTTAGCAAACACAGACAGTGCACAGTATTCATCAGCTAATAGTAGTAGTACTAATGTTTTTACTTCTGTGAGCACTGCCGCACAGTACGAGTCCAGCCTATGAAGTTGTTTTGACACAATTGTCGAGAAAAATCCCACCACAGATCGTTCTACAAGTGCCGAAGGCAACAGCATTAACACTGAGGTGACACAGTACCTATCAGAGCCACTTCAAACTCGACAGTCAGATCCAGTTTCATGGTGGCATGCCAATAAGCAAAGATTTCCAAGTCTGGCTAGACTGGTGCAGGCATTACATGCACCACCACCTACAAGTTTGCCATCGGAAAGGCTGTTCAGTACTGCAGGAGACAGTATCACTGACCACCGTAGTAGCCTTGTACCACAAAATGCGGAGACGTTGATTTTCCTGAAATACAACTCGTCCCTTCTTGACTCTGAGAGTTCAACTTCACAGTCATAATGAAGGCTGACTAACTGAAATAGTGAAAGTACTGAATGAATGTATTTCAATAAATTCAATCTGTTCAATGTACTGTTGTTGTGAGTTGTAACTGAGCTGCCAATGTGCCAACTGAAAGCAGTGTGAAAACTAAAAACTAAAAATTAAAATTACTAAATTAGCATTATGTGCTTATGTATTATGTTTCATCTTGAACTTAATATTACTTATTCTAATGTAAATATAATTATTTTACATTTCAATGATTTAATATGAGTATATGTCATCACTGCCATGTCTATCGTAATGAACTGCAGTAATCAACAGTCGAGTGACTCCACTCACCTAAGTCAAGTGATGTAGTACGCTATTTAATTTCTATTTTTTTTATTGCAAATCCGGATCCGGCCTGATTTAAAAAATTTGAATCCGGTACAGCCCTAATATTTAGACACAGTATGTAGTATATGTAGTCACAGAATGTAGTATATTTGGACACATTATGCTATGTATTAGTCGCATTATGTAGTATATTCAGTCATATTATGTAGTTTATTTAGCCTACATCATTAAACGTTATATTTGGTCACATTATGTAGTATATTTAATCACATTTTGTAGTTTATTTAGCCTACATCATTAAACGTTATATTTGGTCACATTATGTAGTATATTTAATCACATTTTGTAGTTTATTTAATCATACTTAAAACAGAAAGAAGTGCACATTGACAGTAAGAAGTCAGTTGTGCTTTATCATGCCTATGTCCAACTGGTACTCACGATTATTTTCACGTTGGCATGATTCACAGTGTGCACCGGTAATATTGGCATCAGGTGTTAGAGGCTAGATTTCTAATGTGCGTGCCATCAAGTCTCATATAATAGATGTTTAAACTTATATATTTTACCATACCGCTGTCATATGTATGCTTTCAGAGCGCGTGCATACGTATGTATGTTTGTGTTTCTTATATGAAATATGTATATGTGAGTTCTCTTGTATCTCTCCGTTACAACGTATGTTTGTCTACGTGTGTGTATACCATGTGCGAGCGTGTGTGTATACCATGTGCGAGCGTGTGTGTATGATGTAGAGTATGTATCGCATTACATCGTATCGTATCGCACGTGGAACATGTTTGCTGTGTATGATTGTCTCCTGTAAATATATATATCCGTATGTCATATACAATCTGTATGTTTCTACCTGTCTTCCATGTGAAGTGATCAGTCTATCTTCCTTGTGTTTCTGACGCTGCGGATTCAGGCTGCTTCGTGTTAGTGTACATTTTATTGAGAGCCCATTGGCTATTGTAGTTCAAGCTTCCGAGCTGCGTATTCTGAACGATTTTGTTAACATGCTGTTTGCTGTTTCAGTATATATGGGGAATCTCGAGTACAACAAAGTGAACCTGTACTTTTGTTGAACCCATTTTGTTTTTAAAACATAGAAATTGTTTATTCTCGTGTTATAGATACAGTGTGTTATAGATACATTGTGTTATAGATATATTTTAATGAAGAAAATCATTGATTTCATTTGTATTTATTGTTAGTCCTTCTGTTTAACCACACCAGAGAAGTAATATATTGTACACAAACACGAAATATATGAACCAAATCAAGAAATTATTGGTTCATGTTAATATTTGACCGTGAGAAAATTTGGCAAGCTAAGTGAAGCAAACAGGAGTGTGCCAGGTAGATGTGATGAGTAACCGAAGAGATGGTGAGAGGTACAGTCTACCCGGTACAAGGTGAGTGTGAGAAAATGACTCGTGGACTAAATATCTATTTACCAGATTTCTTCGGCGGCTCTTTTAGTTTAGAGAATAAGAGAACACTAGCGAATATTAATTTATAGTACAGTAGAGAACCGCTGTGTTCTGTGTGATAGTTTTCTGTTTCTCTGCTGGAAGAGCTTTAATTTACTCTTTGGTATTTGTGTTTATAGTCTTACATATGATGATATTGTACGTATTCATGCGAAACATTATTTTGGGCAATTTGTCGTGTTAGAATTATCGGTATATTCTTTCATGCTGTCTTTTCGCCGATAGCCATTTGTGATCGATTTCGTATACAATTAGAGAGTAGTGTGGAACCGGCTTCTGTAACCGTTACAATATCATTTTTCCGCCCGTTACAATATCCTTTTCCCGTGAGATGATCCTTATCTACTCGTACAAATATGGTAAAAATTGCAATGGCATGATACTGAAAACGCACAGATTCATACAGTAGATCTACTGGACTACTCAAGGTAAAGTTAGGCTAAGTTATTAGCAGCGTCATATCACACATTTTACCCATAAGTACTCAGCTGCCTAGCCAGTAGCAGATCAGAAACAGCATGACTAGAGGCGCCTTCCGCACTCCGATAGCGCAATTTTCGACATCCCTAGACCTGGTACCCTAATTTCTTGTGGTTGGGTGAAATACTCCAGTAATTTGTATTTCAAGCCACTAATTTGAAACCTGAGTGAACTTGAAACCCGGGTCTGTTGGTCAGTGAGAGTGACTTAACAGGACTCTACCACGGATCTGGAAAATATACACAAATCGACGTTTCGACCAAAAGTCCTTTCTCTAGAACAAAACATAGAACACGACGAGTAAAAGACGGCACTGCCAACAATCCATCACAAAATCGATTTGTAGCTCCAATAAATATTTTCTGACAATGGTAACATATTTACAATGTGTGTCCCCATCGAGGCCAGCTCCTTGGCGTGGAGATGGGGCTTAGTCCAGCCAGCAGAGGCTGGAAACTAAGACTGGCCGGGCCCTCCCACATTCGGGCAGGACCACAGTCTTGCCTAGCAAGTAAAGGTGCTGAAGTCAGCGACATTTGTCCAGAAGGCGCACCGCAACAATCAGAATGTCATGCATTATCGCACACGAATGTCTATATCTGCATTACGCCGTTATGGTGCTAACACTGTGACGACTCACCAGGCAGAAGTAGCACCGGGCCCTATACCTCGAAAGGGCCCACCCCTTACGACTGGAGGTCCTCTTCGATTGCCTTGTGGAGCCAGGAGGCACAAGAGGAATATCACTGACCAACAAATATTACCAACCAATGAGACATCACTTACAATAATGCACTAGAATGCTGAGGGTGTAAATAGCAAAAAAGATGGCTTTAGCAAGAAATTAGAATTAGAAAACACCCTTCTTAAGGAACAGGTCAGCACTTGTTGCATACACGAGACACACCTCAGCAAAGATGTAGCCTTTAAAATTGCAGGTTATCAGTGCTTTAGAGCTGATCGAATAGACAGAAGAAAAGGAGGTATACTAACCCTAGTCAAAAATAATAGCGCACATCAAACTGAGCTATACATGGAAGGAGCAGAATAGCAGGTCCTTCAACTAAAGACCAAGAACACAGACTTCAACCTACTAAATTATTATTGTCCAAATGACCAGTCCCTTTCCCTGGACACAATACCGTACAGAGGAAGACTGATAGTATGTGGAGATTTTAATAGTCACTCACAAAGCTGGGGTTATGACCACATGGATAAAAGAGGAGAAGAACTTGAAAGCTGGCAAGACGATAAATGTCTTCTATTGCTTAACACGCCAAAAGATCCTCCAACATACTACTCAAGAGCATGGCAAACCACTTCCACGCCAGACTTGGCATTGTACTCAGCAGACCTAAACTGGGAAATCAATAGAACAGTGGGGAAGCAACTTGGAGGTAGCGACCATCTACCAGTCCTCCTTACTATTAAAAATGAACTCACAGGAAATGCATGTAGCCTTCCAAGATGGAATTATAAAAAAGCAAATTGGGGACTATTTAAACACCACAGTAGTGTTTTAGCTTGACAAATAGATATGGAAGGAAAAGACATAAACGCCATAGTCAAAGAGTTCAATAAATGTATTCATCAAGCTGCCAAGGAAGCAATACCAAGAGGAGCACGCAAACAATACAAGCCATACTGGAGTGAACAACTAGAACTGCTGCAAGAGGAATTAGAAAAAGCACGGACAGAAGTGGAAAAAACCCAAGCCAGGAACATCACAACAAACATCAACACGCAAAAGCTAAATTCCAAAGAGCCAAACTAGAAGCTAGAAGAAAGAGCTGGAAAGAGAAAACAGAATCCTTAAATTTTGAAAAGGATGGAAGAAAACTGTGGAAACTGGTCAAACAACTAAATGATGAGGGAACAGGAAGAAGCACAAACATAACACTCGTACAGAATGGCAAAATGATTACAGGAAAGCAAGCAGTAGATAATTTCGCTAGGATATTTGCTCAAGACTGCAATATTGAAATTAGTCCAGAGAAACAGCATACAGTGCGGAGCGACCAAAAAAGTAAATTGGAACATGCTAAGACTAGAATCAGTGATGAAAACAGCGCAGATGAAATTATGGATACATTGTTCACATATAGTGAATTAGAATTAGCAGTCTCTAAACTAAAGCTAAATAAGTCCCCAGGAATTGATGAAATATCAAATGAAATGATAAAGAATCTAGGAACAACAGCCAGAAGGAAACTATTGGACATCCTAAATATTAGCTGGACTACTGGGAAAATACCACAAATCTGGAGAGAATCAATTATGGTCCCTTTGCTTAAACCTGGAAAAGATGGAACAACACCAACTAGCTACAGACCAATTAGTCTTACAAGTTGCCTGTGCAAAACAATGGAGCGCATCATAAACCTAAGACTAAAATTTCACCTGGAAAGTAGAAAATTCCTTGCACCACAGCAGGCAGGTTTCAGGCAATGCTACTCCACAGAGGATCAAACCACATACCTCTCACAGGAAATTGAGGATGCTTTCCAAGACAAAAAATCAGTTTTAGTGGCATGGATTGATTTACAGAAGGCCTTTGATAAAGTATGGAAAGAAGGATTGCTTCAAAAAATGAGAAACTACAAGATATGTGGAAATATGTACAGATGGACGAAAGCCTTTCTTCACAATAGAAGAGCCAGAGTACAAGTAAATGGCAAAAAAGTAGGAAAGTACTACTACGCCATGGAGTGCCTCAAGGAGGAGTTCTATCACCCACTCTTTTTCTCATATTTATCAATGATCTAATTGAAGAAATACCCTGTGGAACGAAGGCAGCACTATATGCAGATGACTTGGTTCTATGGTGCACACATGAGAGCGCCATGGTTACCACAAAAATGCTTCAGAGAGCCATGGACATTTTGACTAATTGGGCTGACAAATGGTGTGTAAGTATCAATATAGAGAAGTCAGCAACAACCCTTTTTACACTTTCACCAAAACAAAGAGCAGGAAACATCTATGTAAATAAAACTATCTTAAAGGTAGATGACCAACCCACATATCTTGGTGTAACATTTGATGCCAAAATGACATGGAAACATCATATCAGCAAAGCAGAAACAAAGGCTAGACGAAAGATAGCTATACTAAGAAAACTGAGTGGGACAACTTGGGGAGCTAATGAAAGAATTCTAAAAAATGTATACCAACAAGCCATTCGACCACACTTGGAATATGGTTCTACAGCATGGAGTTCATCATCAAACACTACACTACAAAACCTAGATAGAGTGCAGAACCAAGCACTTAGAATCATTACATGCGCATTGAGATCCACACCAATCATAGAAATGCAGAATATCGAAGGGATGCAGTCATTGAAAGAGCGTAGAGATACTAAAATTATAATTCATGGAGAAAAGTTTCTTTCCCACCATAGTCACCCAATGAAGGAAAGATTCCAGAAACTATCACAAGGACGGCTTAAAAGAAGCAGCTTCATACACCAGGCCAAGCGTCTACGTAGACAGATATCGGATCTATCAGAGGTAACAATACCACTGACATCTCAACCAGAACACACCCCATGGGAAAAACGGACATGCCTACCAGTGACCATCCAAACAACAGTAGCAGGTGTGCATGGGGATGAACATCAGAATAATCTGCAGAAAAGAGTAGCAGCTCTCAGTTTCCTTGATGATGTTTACCCAAGTGATCTATGGACCAGAGTATATACAGATGGATCATCACAGAATGCAGTAAAAAATGGAGGAAGTGGTGTATTTGTAGAATACCCAGATGGCACCACTGATACCACTTGTATACCAACAGGGAATTACTGCAACAACTATGACTCTGAAGTCAAAGCTATTTATACAGCTGCAGAGAAGCTGTTAACATTGGACAGGACCTCACACCCTATTGTAATACTTACAGATGCAGGGTCAGTACTAGAGGCATTACAATCCAATAAACTTCCAGAGTTAAAAGAGGTATTGTCCATAGTACAAAATAGGTGTAGAGTTATACTGCAATGGATTCCATCACACTGTGGAATAGCAGGAAATGAGAGAGCTGATCAACTCGCCAAGGAAGGTGCTAACATGCAGCAACCGGATGTACCAATCAGCTATCACCAAAATAAATCCATGATAAAGGCACAATGAAAGCCTAACTTACCTCCACGGGACGACTACCACCTACTTAGCAGACAAGAACAGGTCATCATATTTCGACTGAGAACTGGACACAATAGACTAAACAGCCATATGTATACAAAATTTAAAATTGGCACAACAGCAAAGTGTAATTGTGGACAAGTCAACCAGACTTCAGAACATATCCTTCAAGAATGTGCAAACTATGACACATTAAGATGCACATACTGGCCTTCTGATACACCAATGAATGTTAAACTTTATGGTACAAAACAAGAAATGGAAAACACTGTCCAATTTATACAAGAAACAACACTGCAGATATAGACATTATTAGCGAACGAAAGAAGAAGAAGAAACAACGTGTGTATTGACAGTGATAAACGTTCACGACATGCGTCTTCTAATATTGGTAACATCTTTACAATATGTCTGTCCTGGCAGTGTTAACATGGCAACACTATTGGTGTCCTGACACTGTTAACATATAAATAAATGGTCCAACCTTTGTGTGGGCTGAAATTATCTTCTCTCATATATATTGCTCTCTCTTTAATCCCCACTTACATACGCACTGCTCTCTTTTTATTCCACATTTTCATACACATTGCTTACTCTCTTTATTCCCCATTTTCATACACATTTTTCACTCTCTTTATTCCCCATTTTCATACACATTTTTCACTCTCTTTATTCCTCACTTTCATACACATTGTTAACTCTTTATTCCCCATTTTCATACACATTGTTAACTCTCTTTATTCCCACTTTTATACACATTGTTCTCTCTTTATTCCTCATTTTCATACACATTTTTCACTCTCTTTATTCCCCATTTTCATACACATTGTTAACTCTCTTTATTCCCACTTTTATACACATTGTTCTCTCTTTATTCCTCATTTTCATACACATTTTTCACTCTCTTTATTCCCCATTTTGATACACATTGTTAACTCTCTTTATTCCTCACTTTCATACACATTGTTCACTCTCTTTATTCCTCACTTTCATACACATTGTTAACTCTCTTTATTCCCACTTTTATACACATTGTTAACTCTCTTTATTCCCCATTTTCATACACATTGTTAACTCTCTTTATTCCCACTTGTATACACATTGTTCTCTCTTTATTCCTCATTTTCATACACATTGTTAACTCTCTTTATTCCCACTTTTATACACATTATTAACTCTCTTTATTCCCACTTTTATACACATTGTTAACTCTCTTTATTCCCACTTTTATACATATTGTTAACTCTCTTTATTCCTCACTTTCATACATACTGCTCTATGTCGTTAATGCCTTCTTCCTTCATATAGAATTCTCTCTCTGTATTTCTCACTTCTTGGTGACTTCTATATCATTGGTTCTCAAATTGTAGGGAACCAATGAAACATGCAGGGTGGACACTGAGAAAAATATATATAATGGACAGGGGCATAGATCCGTAATCATTTCGGAGGAAATTCCGAGATATATGACAATAAGTTTTGCAGTGCCTTGTTCATGGTCAGATTATATGACAATAAGCCTTACATTGCTTATTCAGATATATGACAATAGGCCTACAGTACCCAGTTCACGGTTATATATTTATATATGACAATAAGCCATACATTGCCTTGTTCAGCTATAATACAATCGATAATTCTGTCTGGTAAGTTCTCAGGGAGATCACTGAGAAATAAGTGTACTAAAAGTGGGTAACAACCGCTAAAACAATAAAAATGAATCGCTGCTCCGTATTACCTTCCCGGTTACCTTGCTATGATTCTCACTCTTTCATGCACTCACACACATACTTTCTCTCTCTGTTTGTCACACACTTCTCTCTCTCTCTGTCACACTCACACATACACATAGTTACGCATACAAGCAAACGTTCATGTATATCTGACGTTGTATAGACCACAGGACTTTGTACTTTTTATTTGTTCTACCTTCACGAAGGTAAAGAGTTGATTCTGAAAAAAAAGACAGAAAATAATGTTTATCTCACCTGTCTAATCCATCTGGTAGATCTGCATGGAAAGGGAATCAAGATATGACCTAGCGTGTTCGGAAAACATCGATAATAAAATATCGCTGAAAATGTTCGAAACATATATTCTAATTTTCTGTAGATGAAAGCGAAATCTATTGTCATACACTTAGAGTAGTTTGTAAAATTTATTTTCGTTTGCTGGAGAAGTAAGTAAAATCTACTTTCATCTGTTAGAGAAGTTTGTAAAATCTATCTTTGATTGTCATACGCTTAGTGAATTTTGTACAATATATTTTTCTTTGCTGGAAAACTAAGTAAAATCTAATTTCATATGTTAGAGAAGTTCGTAAAATCTATCTTCGTTTTCCGAGAAAGTACAATCTACTTTTATCTGTTTTAGGTTCGTAAAATCTTCAATCACTTGCTAGAGAAATTTCTAAAATATATTTACATATTTTAATAATAGCTACATTTTAGCAGTTGAATTAGCAAGTAAATGTTCTGTTCAAAAAGGAAAGGCAACTTTTTTGGCGTTACTTTTATAAAAGATATTTTCTGATTGAGCATCATTCAACCTATCGACTGTGACCATCTGGTCATTAACATTTTGTGGTTACCTGAATTGTACTCACCTCATGATTCGTGAGGTATGGAAGAGGTGAAGGTAAACACAACATTTTTGTCAATAACTCGTGACAGTTTTATGAGAATCCCGTGAAACTTACTGAACACAAAACTTTCTGTCCATATTATTGAATACATATAAAATATTGCATGTCCTCGAATCCATTCAGTTGATAATTTAATGTCGCAAGTATGGCTCATCTCATTACAGAACAACGATACATCATCATTGTACGCTTACAGACTGGACAATCACAAAGTGTAATGGCCAGAAAAATTTATGTAGTTAAAAGCACCTTCAGTTGCCATTCGGTCGCGATTTCAACAAATAAGCTCAGTGGCAGACCGACAGTTGTGTACTGTGTGTCATGTGATGTGAATCATGTGAGGTAATCAAGTCACAGTCGTAAATATTGTGGCGTGTGTCACACCGCAGCATCAATACAAGCTTTGTATCAGCGTCTCAAGCTATTGCAGTGTCTTGAAAAATGTTCGTAGTATGTCGTTCCATTCCGCAATGGGTGCTCGCTCTAGATCATTCTCATTGTTGAATGTAATGCTGTCGGATCATTCTGTTCAGTTCATCCCATGTGTGTTCAATCGTGATCATGTAAGGAGAGTTTGCAGACCAATCCAGTACAGGAAAACATTACTGTGCTAAGAAATGCCTGAATACATTAGATTTCTCTAGTAGCAATATCAGTGACAATCATACATACCAGCAGCTTGTCATCGCTCTTATAACGTCAGTCGAGGCATGGGAAAACTGTAACATATCTTCTTTCGATGAAAACAAGAGAATGTCGTTTACTAGTTTAACCCTTATTATTGGTTATGCTTATATGCGAAATCTCAACCTGTCTTGACTTTTACTAAAGTAATGATTTACATATTTGTTGTTTTGCTCGTGCATACGAAAATGTAAAAGAAACACATCATCAAACCAATGGGACTGGACGAGAGTCATGACTTGCACGCGTTCTGAGATGAAAAACGTACATAAATTTTAAGTGTGAAAACTAATTACGTTTCGATGCGTTTTTAGTGGTTGTTAATGTTTGTTTGTTTTTCGTTCGCTTCATAGTAATCAGTTCGGATATTCGTGCGATTTCCACCGGTAGCGTAGTTACGTTGTGCCACCGTTACGCGCCTTGTAGACCAAGCACAACCAATTTCGGCATTGCGTGACATTTCGGGTGGGCTACTCTAGCCTGTGACAGCCTTCTTGTCTGTCGCCAGGCGGCGAATATATACTTACTCTACACCGAGACAGTTTGCCCTTTACGTCTATCTTGCATGAGGTGCTCCGCAGTCAGTGAGTGAACTGGTCTCGTGTAATTAGACGTATTGTGCCCGTGCCCATCGAGTATTGAAGCTTTTCTCATTCCCGAACCTGGTTCCGGTTTAGGAAAAACTCGACAGAAGAGTTGGACTCAGACTAGTTTGCCCTCTTAGACGAGGTGTCTTTCACCAACGTCGTGAATTCCTCGCCCAAGTCTGAGTCTATATACATATTTAGGAGCATCGGTACAATCATTTTGTTCTAAACTGAACATAGCTTGTCTCCGTGGACAGTTGTGCATGTGCTCATCGATGTTCAGTACACGATTTCTCTCTTTTCTCAGTGTTCCTTTTCTCTCTGTGAGCATGATCCTTGAGCAAACAATACTTTAGTTCAGATTTTTTGGAAATGTTTTCCCTTTTTTGTGTGTGCACATGACGTTGCCCTATAGTGATGTGCTTCCCTCTCAGTCTACTCATTATGCTAACCTTATGGTGACTGACGCACCTATTCTTAATGTCTCTCAATCTCTGCCCACTTCGTAACATCTGCACTGCCCCCCCTCCAAAGCTTCCACGGAACTGACTAGTTTCACTGTGTGTCGACAGTGCCGCTTCATGTGTAGGCGAAGAGGTTTCGGAAATATCGCCTGCCTTTTTGCTTTGCAGTCATATCTCATTCCTTCTGCTACCTCTACATTTACGGACACGATCCCCAAAATTTTTAGCCAGAATTAGCACGAGCAGCTACATTTCTGTTTCCAGGGTGCACCACGACGAGGTACTTTTAGGATCTTTATTATCTGCTAACCGTGGATCCGTCGAGAGCAATACCGTACCCTTTGCACCCCAGTTGTTAATGAAAGTCAATTGTCTTTATCTAGTTACAGGGGAAGAGGGCACGGGAGAAAATGTATCCCACTAGAGATTTAGAACCACTGGTGCAGACTATTTTGCAGCAAACCCTCACTTTAATAAACATATCTAGTCATTTGTTATTTGGGACCTCAGCAAACCTTTTCTTTAACAGATATTTGTTATTGGGAGACTCAGCAAACCCTCACTTTAATAAACATATCTAGTCATTTGTTATTGGGGACCTCAGCAAACCTTTTCTTTAATAGACATGTCTAGTCATTTGTTATTGGGAGACTCAGCAAACCTTCTCTTTAATGTACATATCTAATCAATTGTTACTCGCCCGTGTGTTGCCGGGGCCCGAAAGGGGAGGAAATAATAGCAGCACTGTTTACCTTCCACGCATGTCGTAAGAGGCGACTAACGAGGTTATGAGATGGAGTTGGCTGTCCCATCCCATATAGGATCAATGACCCAAATTCATGCTGAAGTCTGATGTGTCAGGCCGAATGGCGCAGATATCACAGTAATGCTGTAAATCACGACACAGCGCATTTCGTTCTTCAGACTACATCCTATTAATCTGTAGGAGTTTGAGAACGAACGCAGAAGAAGAATTGTTACTGGGAGGATCTTCAACAAATATCACCGAATCGAGATGTTTTTTAATAATGTTTGTACTACTCAATTAATAGTTTTAAAGATTGTACGCCTGTGTGCTGGGAGAAATGTGCCGGATAGTTCTTGTGATGTTTAGGTTCATTGATAGTTCGTGGTTTACTGATAGCAATGCTGCGAAAGAATCTGTCTAAGTGAGAATTAATTGCGCGACAACTATGAATTGTACACACAGTAAGGGACCAGGGATTTTCAATGATATAAGGAGCAGAATGAAAGGTTGGTTATACATGGAATTATTTATCATCATCATAACCAAACCCTAATCCTTCAATGTCGTAGGGGTGCCAGTCTGAAAATATCCTGTTCTCAGCTTCTGGTTTAAGTAAAGTTTTAAATCATGTCCATCCTTTAATATTATCAATCCATATGTTGTTGGATCAAAACATCATGTTGTACTCCTACCGCCACTTTAGTCCATCATGCTATACTCCCATCACTATAATCCATCATGCTGTACTCCCATCACTATAATCCATTATGCTGTACTCCCACCTTCGCTAATCCATCATGATGTACTCCCACCGTAACTGTAATCCTTCATATTGTACTCCCACCGTTACTATAAAATTTATCAATCTGCACGCCCTCTTTCACTACTGTAATCCATCATAATGTACCCCTACCTTCACTGTTAACCATCAAACTGCACAGCCGCTTTCTCTGCAATCCATCATGATGTACGCGTAAGTTCACTACCACTTTAATCCTTGTTGTGTATGCACCTTAACGTTAATCCCCCTTGTTGTATACCCATTTTCACTCTATTTATCCATATAGTATATTCACTTTCCCTTTAAGTATCCATACTATACATCCACCCTGAATTTATAGTCCTTGTTTTATGTGCGTGATTTCATTCATTCATTCATTTTGTGTGTGTGCTGAAGTTAGTACATAGGGCAGAGGTCAGATCTCTCCAATTATGTATGTTCAAAGCTATTTGGTGCAGTTATGATGCTGATTGCCCGTATGTAATATATTTACCGAATGTCCTGTATAATGTATTTTAGATAATGTGTATTATTTGTTTCTGTTCCACAGAGCTACACAAACAGCACAGGAACAAGTTGGAGGATATTACACACAGATTTGAGTCTATCAAGTTGACACTTTCGGTAAGTCATTCACCTCTTGGAATACTTTTCTGTGTTCATTTATCCAGAGATGAAATTTAATTGAACCTAGTTTGTTAAATTATTGGGATAGAGAGTATCTGTCTTGTATTCAATTGTAAAATGTATTGTCTTTAGGGGAATACGTCATAAATACGGCGCTCATTCAATAAAGCATTCATAAAATAACATACAAGTATGAATACTTATGCTATTGTATTTAATGATACATCCCGAATATCGTCATTGGAGGATTACATTAATATCTTATTGTTGCTGTTTTCAATGAATTCCATCAGTAGAATTCAATAAGAAGCAGGTCAACAAGAACCACTGTTAACAATCGTGAAACTTCGTAACTTCCAGAGGTACAGACACGGGATGGAGACACTCTTCAATGACAAAAGATGTTATGATGGAGGGTTGAAGAAGACGAGGATGAAAGAATAAGTCACTGCAGGATAATATGGACTGTAGAGGGTTTCCAAATTCATCAGTATGGTAGAGGATAGAAATGTCTTAATGTGTGACCACTACGACCCTGACAGGTTAAGGGTTTTATTATTATTATTATTGTTATCTGTAGAATGGTACTTCCGGCTTATTCCAAACAATGTCACTTATCGTCGCTGATGCTAGTGAACATTGGTCGCATTGTTTATACTTTGTTTCGCTGGGAAATAAAAAGGAAAAAAATAGGATCAGCCAAGGTAGACAGCACTATTTCAGATCAGCGAGGAGGAATATTTTAGAGAAGGACCTGATTCTATGAAGTAAACCTGAACAAAATCAGGTTGGCTGCAACATACCTTCAATATCCCCTGTCTTGGTGGAGCACTCTTCTACACCGTAACATGTCTATCTCTTGATGTTACTCTCCCACTTGTATTCAGTGTGGTATCCAGTAAGCGTCTCTCTTGCTGATAATGTTATTATAAATTATTTAGATTAATTGAATAACGGGAATGTTATTATAAGAGGTAAATGCAAATAAAGTAAATAGGTTACTAGAAAACTATCAATATAAAATAATAAAATATAGAAAATAACAATAAAACAAAGAACAAATACAATTGTCAACGTGTCGGTCCAATTGGGACCTTTATCAAGACAAAAAAAACAGTTAAGAACAGAAAACCATAACGAATATAAACAAAATGAATTTCTCCCACCAGAAGTCAAAACCCAGCAACAACAGATCCATCGCAACACCAATATGCAACCTGATGATGATGAGAACATACATCATTAGAAAACTTCATTAAAACTTGGTGTTGCGATGGATCTGTTGTTGCTGGGTTTTGACTTCTGGTGGTAGAAATTCATTTTGTTTATATTCGTTATGGTTTTTTGTTCTTAACTGTTTTTGTTGTCTTGATAAAGGTCCCAATTGGACCGACACGTTGACAATTGTATTTGTTCTTTGTTTTATTGTTATTTTCTATATTTTATTATTTTATATTGATAGTTTTCTAGTAACCTATTTACCTTATTTGCATTTACGTCTATTTGTCTGGTTACAGCGGTACTTCCTTTTTGTCGGACATTCTCCGATATTTGGTTTATTTATAATGTTATTATAATTAGTATTAGTTTGCATTCATTTGACCTTTATGCAGAGGTAAAAGGTTAACTAATCATATCAATGTCCAGCTTTTTTCCGGACAACTGGACAGTAATTTGATTTTCCCACTAGCGCCAGTGCCTTCCTTGTGAAATTGTATAACTGTGGCATATTTTATTCTTATAGATAACCTATCAAAAAATTATTTCTATATAGCGGGAAAAAATATTCAAAGCTACGGAGTTAGCCATATATATATATATGACAGGTTCGAGGTAGGAGAATTTATGGATTTGTCCTTCCGCTTCTTGCGCTTGAGGATTGCCTGCAGTGTTCTTTCTTTTTCAAATTTCGTGATGCCAGCAGTGATCTGGGTGTGCCATGCTGAGCGATCAAGTGCTGTAGTCTCCCAGGAGCTAGGATCGATGCTGCAGTTCTTGAGAGATCTTTTTAGGTGATCCTTGAAGCGCTGATTGTTCACAATCGCCTGGTACTTTGATGTGGTAACCCCCTTATCTAGTCATTGCTTATATCTCAATGTCCATGGCAGTGCGCATTTTTTTAGAATCAAACACGGATCACTGCAGTGTCTTTGGTTTTAAATTAAGTGCAATTCATTCGGGAACTTTTACTTGCGTCATCTAATAAAATGGTGTTGTACATTTGCAGAAATCAAGATGGATTCATCAACTTAAGACATCAGGCATGACATTAACGTTATCGAGACATAAGTATATAGCTGTATAACACATTCGACATGATCAAGTGTTGTTTGAAATATGTGCATGTTCTCTGGTGGCATGTAGTTCCAGCACCATCACTGACATATTTGTCATAGAGTAACTCTTTTACAACAATTTGATTAAATTTGACCGTGCCTCTTAACTCTAGTTGACGCGGTACATTCTGAATCAACCTATATTTTATCAATGAATTGTTTATGTATGACTGTCGTGTGATCAACAGGAAAAAGTTGAGTCTCTACGAGGTGAATGCGATGAACTGGCTCGCAGAGCTCGTAGCAGTGAGGATGCATTGCAGAGGGACGCTGATGCTAAAGTTCAGGTAAGCTAATCGCAACATTATTAAGTTAAGAACAATGGTTTTTAGCATTGCTATGTTCTGTTCACTCTGAAAATGAAGTGGGTCAGTGCTTCTGATTGGTTGTTGGGCGCAGAACGATTGTTAAGTGCCCAATAATATTGTTTTTAAATTTCATTTTTAGATGTTTTTAAAAATATTGTTTAAATATTGTTTTTAAATAATATTGATTTTATATGTCATCAGCTGTTTAACAGTTGTCGCGGAGTAATGTGGGCGTGTGTTTTGACCCACTGCCTTCCTAGAGTGAACAGAGTATATGATGCTATTGCTGTCCGGCTCTGTGACGGAGTAGTACAGAAAGAAATGATAAACTACTTTGAAAAATATTACCTAGAAAAATCACTACAGCCACAAAAGGCTGGGTTGATGGCTACATCCTGAATATGACACTGTTATTGCTGTATATTGCTGTTAGACTGTTCACTCACTCTAAGAATGAAGTGGGTCAAAACACACCCCCACATTACCCCGAGACAACAGGTGATTTTTAAACAGTTGATGACATATAAAAACAATATTATTTAAAACACTTAAAAACAACATTAAAAAATATTTTAAAACAATATTATTGGTATGTTATGTTCCTCCAGGGTCATAGGCGGTGCATAGGGAAGAAACTATATCGTTCCATTTCTGTCTTTGTGTTTGTTGCCAGGTCGTTCAGTGCTTAGGCGTAGTTTAGGTTTATTGACATGCCTTCTCTATTAATGGTTCCTCATAGAGTTTCTCTAGGTCTCCCTCTTCGTCTTACTCCCAGTGGCACCAAATTTAATATTATTGGGCACTTAACAATTGATTAATGCGTTGTGCGTCCAACAACAATCAAAGGCACTGACCCACTTCATTCCTAGAGTGAACAGAGTTTTGTTAATTAAAAAAAAAAATATGAAACTATGTTTACAACGAATATTTTACAAATCGAAATTATATTTGATACTGGTAGCCTATTTATTTCACTAAATGCATGTTGTTTGTTGCTGTTACTTTTAAAAATAAAATTGTATTTCTTCTTGTTACTTTTATATTGAAAGTATGATTGTTTCTGAAATGTATTTAATTTAAATTATGTGTTGCTGTTATTTTTTTTTTAAAATTATGAAGTAATAAAAATTGTTTGTTCTAATGTTATTTTGATATTGAAATTATGTTTGTGACTAATTTTTATATTGAAATTATATTTAATACTGTTATTTTTAATTGGAATTATATTTGTTATTGTGTATTTTCTTATTGAAAACATATTTGTTAGGCTACTGTAATAGGTCTATTTTTTAATTGAAATGTTTGTTGCTGTAATTTGTTCATTGAAATTGTAGTTGTTACTGATATTTTTTAAATTAAAATTATTGTTTTTACTGTTATTTTTTTTAAGTGTTTTTTCACTTATGTTTATTGCTGTTTTTGTTGATGTTCTTTTAATTCATGCTATTGTTGTTGTATTGTTGGTTATGTTTAGTTTTTGTTGCAGAAATTGTTTTGGTTTTAGTTAAATTTTCTTTCTCTTGGCGAGGACACTGGTTACAACCATGATGTCTTGTTTACAAGTGAATTTCTTGAAGGTTTTATGGAATCATTAGTTTTAGGGGTACTCGCGGCACGCGATGGATGTGTTGCTTAGGAGTGATGAGATACATAGGCTATGGGGAAACCTGAGTACAATGAAGTCATTTTTCTTGATGTTAGTTTGTTGATGTATGTTTTCTTGCTGATTTTTTTTTACTTTTAGTTTTGTTAATATGTTCTGCTGTGTGACCTAACCATATTTCGAACAACAGAAATCTCTGTGTATTTTATCATCTGGTACCCATTGAATGCTTGTAGTGGCAGCCAATTATCGTTCATTATAAGTTCACATCCTGATAGAAGTGCAACATTTCCCAAAATATATTAGGCGGAATTTGAATAGGTCCGTTAGGCTGACTCAAGTTGCGAGGAGAATAGGCCTATGTGTCAACTGAATCATGCCCATCTATATTAGAAGCCCTAACTTGTCGTATGTAACTATTCACTCTGCAGATGCGGTATTTTCTCTAACTTATCTACGAAAATACATGTTTCGTCTATGGTAGTACATGTCACTAAGAGGCTACTTCATTGTTTTAATTGGCTGGCAACACGTGAGTAACCTCTCATATTGACATGCCCTATCGATGGCCGTTGGTGTGTTTCTGTTGATAGGTCAAAATAATACTCCGCAGGGCAGATAGGCATATGACCTGTTATGACATGCTTTCTAGATGCTATATTGTTCATTTACTTCCGTTTCGCACCAATTTCTGTCCTACTCGACATCCCGAAAGTGAAATCTAGGCCTATGCACAAACTAAGTCTATGCTCCTCAATAGTAAGCCTAGACCTATGGCATTTATATGCATTTATAATGATAAATATAACCCCTCCTGTGTTAATAATTTCATGCTAAAGTGCAAAACTTGTCCACTTTCCTGCAGGCTTCTCACACATGAGAACAGAGCAATGATGTGCCATTATTTCACATGTAATTTTGTTAGTTTCAGACATTAATAATCTAGTGCACAATACTCTAACCCTACATCCTATCGACCTATGTTCCTTCAGCGTCGCATACGGTGATAGGGCTGACTTCAGTTTGAGCACATGTGATGTTGCTGTGTAGGCCAATAGTTCTTGTAGATTGCTGATACCCCTAGTCATACCGCACCCTCTTTGATGGAAGACAAGTCTCTGGAAGACAATTTCTTTCACTTCTTATTATTATCATGTGATAGGCTTATTTGGGATTAGATATATATATTAATACTGTAAGGCCTTCTACGTGAATATGGCATTGTTCTGTCTGCTTTTGTACTGTAGGTCTATTGTTATTATCAATATCTTTCCTCTGTCAAGGCTAGTGTTGATTGTTGCATCAAAGACGTCATGAAATGAGGTCTTTATCACAAAATGTTCTGATTTTGTGATTTATTATTCATGCAGATTGCACTGGCCCCATTTCTGACTCTTCCAAAGGAGATTGAAAGCTTGAAGATGGTTCTAGAGATGAGAAATGAAGAGATTCAGAAACTACGAACAAAGAATATGGATGTTGAGAAACAGGTCAGTGATGAGAAAAAGATACAAACTGTTGATAAAGTATTTACTTCTGTAGACTATGTTTATACCATGTATAGTACAGGTAGGCCATGTTCAGCTCTATCTCCACTGTCTTCTATTTGTGTAGGTTATTGAAGGGGTGGTGTTGAAGAAGTAATCATTTATATGTGACCAGGTAACTCTTGACAGTCCATAGTTGTTCTGACAATAAGGTTCATTGTCGCATTTTCATGGCTGAAGTAGGGAGATAATGGATGGCTGCTGTAAATGATGGATGTTTGAAAACAAACATATATGAATCACACGCAAAAGTCATCCCCAGAGAACTATTCTACCTCTGACGTTGCAGGGCATAAAGGGGTAAAAAGCGAAAAGAAGATGAATGCCTGTTTGGAGACATTTCAGCGCATTGGTATCTCAAGATGGTAATGTCTGCCAGTATGGTAATACCTATACTTCTGGTCTTGCTATTTCATTATTCTTCTGTCAGATGTTAGGCCAGCATGCAGTGATGGTACATCTGGTATTCCCCACCACATCAGGAGTATGTCACACATTCCCCACCACATAGGGAGTATGTCACACATTCCCCACCACATAGGGAGTATGTCACACATTCCCCACCACATAGGGAGTATGTCACACATTCCCCACCACATAGGGAGTATGTCACACATTCCCCACCACATAGGGAGTATGTCACACATTCCCCACCACATATAGAGTATGTCACACATTCCCCACCACATAGAGAGTATGTAACACATTCCCCACCACATAGGGAGTATGTCACACATTACCCACCACATAGGGAGTATGTCACACAAGGATAAATGTGCAATGTCTGTTGATCTGCATCTCTTCATGTTCCATGGGGATTGTTTGATAGAAGAACAAAAGAAACTGAGATAAGATATGCAGTTTTACCAATGATGGGGGAACAATAAAACATGAAACTTGCAACCATATCTTATATAACAGAATTTTGGAATGGTTTTCACTGGAAGGAAAAAAAACACCTTACTATATAGTCATACTATCTACTAGATAATATAGCATGTTGGGTTGTCTAGTAGAGGACACTAGTAAGATCCACAGACCTTCCACGTGTGTTATTTCAGAGATAGTTCAGTGTACTTAATTGAGTATTGTAATTCTTATTCATGACCATGTGAGTCCATAATTTGGTTGAGTTCATCTGTGGTATGTCAGTGGTAAGTGTTGTCTGATTAGTTGTGTTCTCTAGATTTGATTTTCACTATATCTTATATGAAGTTATTTAGACCTATATTTGTCTGTGATTTGATTTGTACCATATCAGCTACCTTTGTTTTCCTAGATTTTCAGCTACCAATTTGCACAGGTTTGGTAGCTACTTGTATTTTAAACATTTTCTGCCTAGTTTAGAAACTGATCCATGACCACCAGGTTAGAAAGCCAATGTTTCCACCTTGTTTATGTAACCCTGGTCATTGTATTTGTTTCTGTGTCTATGGTGTTTGTCAATGTAATTAATTAATTGTATGATGTCTTTAATATCTTTAATATTTCAGCTTGAGGAGATCCCCATTTCTCGTGAGAGAATAATTTCTCTGCAGCAGAAATTGGAAAATCTGGAGGCAATCATTAACATCAAAACTGATCATGAAAAGTGGGTATTTGAAATAGAGAAATAAACATGTAAAATGGGTATTTAAAATAGAGAAATAAGCATGAAAAGTGGGTATTTGAAACAGAACTGTCCCTATTTTCTCAAACTCCTAGTTTATATAGAAATAAACATGATAATTAAGGAAAGTTTGTATGAGAAGGTAAAATGTGATAAATTAATTTTCTTTTTAAAATTATGCAGAAGGAGTATCAAGGAGTGTATGTGTGTGCACATGTAGTTATAGATCATGTAGTGTTAGATTTGAACAGGAACTACAATCCATGTTAGATAAATTAGTGAAAGAAAGTGAAAACAAAGGCCTCAGTTTAAACAAGAAGAAAACAGAAATGATGATTGTCTCAAAGAGACATAGGGGCCTACACCACCAAGATGCAACATAATAATTAATGACACAAAATTAATACAAGTTGAAAATGTGAAATATCTTGGCAACTGTTAATATCAGAAGGTAGATGCTCAAGTGAGATAAAGAGCTGAACAGCACAAGCCAAATCAGCATTCCAAAATATGAGAACCATTTTGTGCAATGGAATACTATCAATGAAGACACGAATTTGAGTGCTGAGATGTTATATCAAACCAATTATTTTTTATGGATATGAGCATGGACTGTAAACATAAAAATTCAAAGCGAATTAGAGGCTACAAAGATGTGGTTTCTGAGAGGAATGATGAAAATACCAGGACAACTAAGAAAACTAATGCAGAGGTTCTCATTGATATTGGTGTAAAAAGATCAAACATTAGGTGTAAACAGTCAAGATTTATAGGGCATGTGCTGAGAAGAACACAGGTTGAGCACTTAATAACCACTGGAAACATCAAGAGGAGAAGAGATTGGGGACAACAAATAGAAAATTGGCTAGTATTGTGGCACAGTAGAAGTTCACCAACCAAGCTTATTGGCAGCACAAGAGACAGATAGTCTAGGAGAAACATAATCGCCTACACCATTCGACATGGCACTTGCTTGATTGATTGTTACGAGTATTAGAATTACTAATACTGGATCTCTCTTGTGGAAGGACAATGGTGCCACTAGATTTCCAGCAGGATGCAGTCCAGAGAATGGAAATGTGTTGTATCATAGTTTTATTTTTGCCAATGACCCACCACATCCACATTCGGTTGTTGTATGAGGACAATATAGATTATGCAGTGTTAGATTAGAAGTATTAACAGATGTTAGCTACTAGTTGTTGTATGAGGATACTACACATTTCTTGTTTGAACCTTTTGACACAAAATTATAGTCACATTTATTGATGTTAATGATAGAAAATATTATTTTCACAAATGGTCACATGAACATAGACAGATTTATTGATTTTGACAACAGAACAAGATCATATTCAACATATATGACCATAAACAGTTTAATAATAATAACAAAGACTCCATTTCACATCAAATAATTACACAATTGTAGACACTTTTGTATTCTTTTTCAAACTCTTGCTGGGATGTGATGTCTCATGGTTTACAGTTTGGCTACAATATCTGATCCATTTGGCCAGATACATCCCGCATGTGAAAAGTCAGAAGGTCTCACTTTTGGTCAACCATTGTGCAAAATTAAACTCTCAGTAAATGACATGTCACTATAGTGAAGTTTTCCTCTTGTGGAAGCTCACAGACTTTCATATGTACAATTATGTTTCCCTTTGTGATGCAACATTCAGAGAACACAGCTTTGCACATCACAATGGGAGTCAGATGAGCTCCAACCCTGACCTTGGTCCTAACTGCCAATGTGTACATGGTGCTCCAACTGTGAACACCATGAGCATTAGGTGTGGCGAAACATGAACATTATGTGTGGCAAAACATGAACGTTAGGTGTGGTGAAACATGAACGTTAGGTGTGGTGAAACATGAACATTATGCGTGGTGAAACATGAACATTATGTGTGGCAAAACATGAACGTTAGGTGTGGTGAAACATGAACGTTAGGTGTGGTGAAACATGAACATTATGTGTGGTGAAACATGAACATTATGTGTGGCGAAACATGAACATTATGTGTGGCAAAACATGAACGTTAGGTGTGGTGAAACATGAACGTTAGGTGTGGTGAAACATGAACATTATGTGTGGCGAAACATGAACATTAGGTGTGGTGAAACATGAGCGTTAGGTGTGGTGAAACATGAGCATTAGGTGTGGTGAAACATGAGCATTAGGTGTGGTGAAACATGAGCGTGAGGTGTGGTGAAACATGAGCGTTAGGTGTGGTGAAACAGCATTAGGTGTGGTGAAACATGAGCGTGAGGTGTGGTGAAACATGAACATTAGGTGTGGTGAAACATGAACATTAGGTGTGGTGAAACATGAACATTAGGTGTGGTGAAACATGAACATTAGGTGTGGTGAAACATGAGCATTAGGTGTGGTGAAAAGCAACTCTGACATTAGAAAATGTTTGGCAAGGGAGCTGAAGCTCATAACTGCAACTCTGCATATTTCAAAAAATGTGGAAAATCCACAAACCTCTAGAATTTACTCCTCTCTGAGTAGTAGACCTATTCCTCAAAACACATGCACTGTAGCATCACTGAGAGTGAAATACTTCTGAGTTTGAAATAAAGCTCTAAAGAAACCATTACATTTCACAAATGGTGCATGAGCTAATCGCTTGAGTAACTTTGTCTTATGTTGTGGACAGTCAACTTCTCCCCTAAATATCCTTAGTTGTCTCTTGTGACATGCATGGCAGTTCACAGTGCTGTATTATTTGCTGTATTTCAGGTTCAGCAAAACATGGTTGAATTTAAACACATTTATTGATGTTACTTAAAATTTATTTACCACACAAGCATACAATTTGTTTATTACACAATCATACAATGTGTTTATTACACAAGCATACAATGTGTTTATCACACAAGCTTAAAATGTATTTATCATGTGTGTTTATTACACAAGCATACAATGTGTTTATTACACAAGCATACAATTTGTTTATCACAAAAGCATACAATGTGACACCAGACCAGTTAAATGTATCTGTCAGTGGTACAATACTAAAATAAGTCCAAGAATTTACATATTTACGAAGCATATTTACCGAGGATGACTCTATAGAGCAAACTCTATAGATTTAAACAAGGTGCAAAAAACTATGCTGTGACTTACAGCTGTCACCAATACTTAAACACCCATCAATTTGCATGGCTACAAAATGATAATTGATAAACAGTATTTTTATACCAACTCTGTGTTACCAATTTCAAACATGGCCTTTGACAAAGACATTAGTGAAAAAGATCACAGTTTACTAAATGAGATCTTCGAGGAAAGCTATAAATATCATAAGAAGAAACTGCCAGAGAAATGAAGATATCAGGGAAGAAGTAAAGAATATCTCAAGTTATGACTACATCGAGTGGCAACAAACCAGATGGTTTGGTCATGTCATGAGAATGGAACCTGCGCAAACATCCCTTCCTGCATACATCAGCAGAAGACCGGGCTACAAGGCACGAGGAAGACCAAGAACTAGGTGGTCAGAGACAATCAAAGAAACATTAAATAGACATGGGCTTACCATGGCCAATGTAACTCAAGGCCAAAGAAAACACTCTCCCCCCATGACATTTAACGGCACAAGTGGAAATGCAATAGATAGATAGATGGATAGGCATACAATGTATTTAGCACACAATCATACAATGTATTTAGCACACAATCATACACTGTTTGTCACACATGCATACAATGTATTCATCACACAAGCATATTAAGTATTAACACAAGCATCATCATCATCAAGTGCCATCTCCGCAACAAAGGTTGGCTGCAACGTATCTCCAACATCTCCTGTCTCATGTCTTGGTGGTGCACTCTGCTAGACTGTAACCTGTCCATCGTGTAATGTTACTCTCCCACTTGTATCTCTGCCTACCTCTTGCTCGCTTCCCTTTGATTTTACCCTCAAGTAAGGTCTTCAATAGGGTGTCATGTCTTTTAATGCGTCCAAAGTATTTTATTTGCCTGATCTTTATTTCTCTTAGTAGTTGTTTCTTCATATTAAGTGTCTTTAGCACCTTTTTATTTGTTTTCTTCTCTTTCCATGATGTTCTCCATATTCTTCTATATACCCACATCTCAAAGGCATCAATTTTGTCTTCTAATTGTTTATTTAGTGTCCATGTTTCTGAGCCATACATTAATATGGAATAGATGTAGCATTTTATAATTCTCATTTTTAAAACACAAGCATATAATGTATTTATCACACAAGCATACAATGTATTTACCATACAAACATATAATGTATTTACCATACAAGCATATAATGTATTTACCATACAAACATATAATGTATTTACCATACAAGCATATAATGTATTTACCATCATCAAGTGCTGCACCAAATGGCGTTGGTGATCATATCTCTCCATGTACATCGATCTCCTATATATTTCATCATCTTTGTTGGCGTCGTCAATCGAAGACATTTAGTCAAACTGTCCAATATCTTTTCTCTGGGTCTTCCCCTTGATCTTTTCCATTATATCTTTTCTGTGGTCACTATATTCTCAATGCCTCCTCTTCTCATTATGTGCCCAATAAATGTTGAGTGTATTTATCTTATATTATCAATCATGCATCTTTTCACATCCATCCTTCTAAGACATTCTTCATTAGTAATCTCTGCTGTCCAAGTAATGCATTTAATTCTTCAAATAAACCACATCTCCGCTGCTTCCAATGATTTTTATGATGTTTTATTTATTCTCCATGCTTCACTTCTATAGAGTAGCATTGTAGCATTTGAGGGCACGTTTTCTAGTATCCATCGATAAGGATTTGTTGCATAGGATATTTTTCATTTTATGTAACACTGCTTTTGCTTGTCCTATTCTGCTTATAATTTTGGTCTTGCATTTACCATCTGAAGTTATTAATGTTCCTAAATATTTGAAACTATTCATCTGTTTTAAATTTTTCTCATTTAATACTAATTTACTATTTGGTGGAATACTATTTCCTGATATTATCATTGTCTCTGTCTTTTTTATGTTTAAGCAAAGACCCTTTTTAGTGGTTTTATTTACCATTCAAACATATAATGTATTTACCATCAATCAAGTGCCATCCCAAAAGGCGTAGGCGATCATGTTTCTCCACGACTCTCTGTTTCTTGTGCTGTCAATAAGCTTGGTTAGTGAGCTTCAATCATGCCACAATACAAGTCCATCTAGTAACTTTTCTCTTTGTCATCCCCTATCTCTTCTCCCCTTGATCTTTCCAGTGGTTATTAAGTGTTCAACCTGTGTTCTTCTCAGCACATGCCCTAGAAACCTTGACTGTCTACCCCTAATGTTTGATATGATTGATCTTTTTATGGCAGTATCAATGAGAACCTCTGCAATAGTTTTCTTAGCTGTCCATAGTATTTTCATCATTCTTCTCAGAAACCACATCTCTGTAGCCTCTAATTCGCTTTGAATTTTTTTGTTTACAGTGCATGCTTCCATAAAAAAAATTAGTTCGGATAAACATCTCAGCACCCGAATTCGGGTCTGCATTGATAGACTTCCATTGCACAAAATGGTTCTCATTTTTTGGAATGCTGATTTGGCTTGTGCTGTTCAGCTCTTTATCTCACTTGAGCATATACCTTCTCATGTTAACAGGGTGCCAAGATGTTTCACTTTTTCAACTTGTGATAGTTTTGTGTCATTAATTATTACGTTGTATCTTGATGGTGTATGTCTCTTCGATACAACCATTATTACTTTTTTCTTGTTTAAACTGAGGCCTTCATTTTCATTTTCTTTCACTACTTGATCTAATAGGGCTTGTAGTTCCTGTTCGCTTCCTGCGATCAATACTGTGTCATCAGCATATCTCAAGTTATATACATTGCACCCTCCCATTTTTATACCTGGCATTTCTTCTATATTTCACATAATGTATTCTGTATACAGGGAGAAAAGTCTGGTGATATTACACAACCTTGCCTGACACCCATTTCTATCTTTTGAAATCTACATATAGTATTGTTAACTCTCATCGCAGCCGGTTGTTTCAAATACATATTTCTTACTATTCTTAGATCTTTCTCATCAACGTTAAGATTTTCTAGCAGTTTTATAATCTCTGAATATTTCACCTTGTCAAATGCTTTGCTGTAATCTATGAAGCACAGATAAAGGTCTTGCTGTACTACTATGGCCCTCTCCATTAATGTTCTTACTATATATAGGGCATTTCTTGTGCCTTTTCCTTCTATGAATCCGCATTGTTCATCTGCTATCTCTGGTTTTATTTTTTCTCTGTACACCTCATTATTATGTGCAGTAGAATCTTGGTCATCTGACTCATAAGGCTGATTGTTCTGTGGTCTTCACAATTTACTGCACCAAGTTCCTATGGTAGGGCTATGAAAATTTATTGTAGCAAATCAGATGGAATATAGCCACTGTTGTAGATGTCATTTAACATTTTGGTGATAACTTCAATGGCATAACCTCCCAGGACTTATATTCATATAATGAATATATTCATTATATATTCATCCAGGGCTTATATTCATATATACAAGCATATAATGTATTTACTATACAAGCATATAATGTATTTACTATGCAAGCATACAAATATTTATAAATTTTGACAATCAAAAGATGTTTAAATTATCAATATTGACAATATCCACAGACAACTTCATGAGAAATGCCAGATTCTGATGCGCAAGTATGACCGTGAGTCTCGTGCCAACAAGCGTCTGTCCATGGACTATGAGCAAGTTGTCTGGCGAATGTCTCAGAGCTCAGAATTTGGTTCATGTGAGAGCTTGACCAAGAGACATTTTAGCCGTTCTCCCCCACGAAGTAAAGAGGGATCACCTGATTCTAGACAGCGTGAATTGTCACCAAACTGCGACCTAGGTGATGTTGTGATGCGTGTGAAGAAACGAAGCAGTCACAGCATCAGTGAAGGGGATCGACAGTTGAGAGCAAGATCTGCAACCTTTGTTGTGGAGAAAACTGAGAGTTGCAGTAGCCACTCCCCATCTTGGAGTCCTGAATTGAAACAGAAGAGGTGGAGGAAGAAATCTCAGGCTGAAGAGGTTGCTATAGAAAGTGAAAATGTGGATAGAATGTGCCATTCAGCAGGAGCAGAAATCCTGTCTGACCTTTCTCTGCAGCAAAAACAGCAAAAGACTTTGAAAGATACAACTGGTTCTCAAGTGGTGTCATCAAGTGACCTGACTAACTCATACGCCAGGTCACTCTCTGGAGTGAGTGATTCAGGAATGTATGACAGTATGACCAAATCAGATGTTCTGGATAGTTCGGTTGTTAGCACAGACTCTGAGTGGGGGACTTCTGTTAACCTTTCCATGAACTATGACTGCACAGTGGATGGCACTGAATCAGGTCCTGCAGCTGGAGAATATTATTCACTGATCAACCTGACAGTGATTGAGAACAAAGGATCAATGTCTGACACTGACAGTGGTAATGTTATTTTCAGCAACACCAACAGCACTGCATCATCCAATCATCATAGCAGCTCAGAGAGTCAAAATGATGATGACAAGCCAGGCAGTTGTTATCAGCTTTATGTAACAATACCTCAAGGATCAGTTGTTGCAGATGACAGTGTGTTTGATGATAAGGCTCATGTGGACAACTGTTAAAAGATGTAGTGCGTAGGAAGATCAAACATTATTATTTCTAGCCTCAATACCAGACAATGGTCATTATACTGCCGGTGAGATTATCTGTCTCTCTGTTATATTTACATGCAAACCTCACAGTTAGCTTCTGGTCAAAATTGTTGGCAAGTTTTTTTTCATTGATACATTATAATGATATTTCATAATAACATATAATAACAGTAGGACTGAATTATTGTCTAATCGACGAATTATTTGGTGGAGAGATTCATATGATTAATCAGTGCACACACAGACAGGAACATCGATATCCAACAGCGTCATGAAGCATCTCCTGCCAGCCAAAATTGAGATATATTAGCTTTAGGGAGATGTTAATATGGTCTGTAGAAAAGTTGACGTCATATAGTGTCTAGCTAGGCCTGGGAAGACTGACTTTTAAGTAGTCACTAATTTAGCTGGACAGATGACTTTAAAAGTGATACCTGTACCTTGTCAAGACTGTTTAGAATTGCTACCTGGACTTGCAAAGACTAGACCGTTTAGAGTTGCTACCTGGACTAGGAGATATTAAACTGTTTAGAGAGACTGTTTGGACCTGAGAAAACTGAACTTCAGTGGTGCTACTTGAGCCAGACTATTAGGCCTATCTATCAAAAGCTAGATAATCTTGCAATGACCTTTGCCATGAGTATAGAAGAATAGTAGCATAATAATGTATCATAGCAATTGTATTACACATGTAGGTTAATGAAATATACAATGCAAACAGTTGAATGCCAAAAATATTTTTCTTTTGCTATTCTGTGAAGTATTTACAAGTGTGACATTTATCTTATTTTTCTCTCTGTTTATACATTATTTAAACTTTCATTTTACATTTTCATAATTCATACTTAGAAAAAAAAACCACTATTCTAATCAATGACTAACAACTTAAACAGGTGAAAGAATTCACTTATCTGGCAAGCATCATATCATATTTGGAAAATACCAAAGAAATCTAACATAAATGCAACTTAGCATACCAGACCTTGGGGCAGATGTCTTCTATTTTCAAAAAACAAATAAGTGAGCATGAACACCAAAACTGCACTATATAAAATGATCATTATTCTACCAATGTAAAATATGGATGAAAACAAAAACAACAGAATCCAACAGAAAACTTGTTACAATAGAAATGACTTGTCTACATAGGAATCTTGGAGTAACAATAAGAGACAGAATCATAAACGAAAACATCAGATGACTAACAAACACAATGCCAATCCTGTATTACATCAGAAGACAACAAATTAAGTGGTATTCACATGCTTCCAGACTATCATCAGACAGTGCCCCTCAAAAAGCATTACTATACAGACATGATGGATACAAAGCCAGGGGTAGACCTTGCAAATAATGGATAACAGAAATAAAAGAGTTAGTGAAAACAAACATATATGAAGCACACAAAAAAAGTCATCTCCAGAGAACTCTTCTACCCCTGACACTGCAAACATAAAAGGGTATAAAGTGAAAAGAAAATACATGCCCTTGAATGGTAGTGAATATTATAATAGCATCTCAATATAGCACACATAAGTAAAGTTTATATCTGCATGAAGTCTGTTGCTACTTTCTGAAACCAGCAGAATGTAGTCTTTCCATTTCTATCTGGCTTCTGTATAATCTGAATAGCTGTTTCTTATCATATTATGTTAATACTTATAACCAAACTTTTCATGAGCATGTACTTCATCCTTGATGCTTCATGAATAATGACACTTTTGTGAGCTGATGATTCAGACTTGTTCACTGTGTTTACATAGCACAAACTTCTGTTTTTTTAGCATTTATATGGCATTAAAGGTGATTGCTCTCCAAGAATACTCTTTGTGGACATGTACACATCATTGAAGGTGGTTCTCCTAGAGTAATTTTTGTGGGCATCTGACAGAGAAGAGAAACCAATCTTAGATCCATGAATGTGCATAGACACAATAATGATTCGCAAGACATAATCCAAAAGTCATATGGTAATATAACCTCCTTTCACATCAAGTGTCTCGTTCGTGAGATGTTGTAGCCTTCAACTACATTGTGTCCCATTATTGTGGGATTATGCAGTCTCCTACCATACCAAGTATCCCAATCTTAGGATACTGTAGTCATCAATTGCACACTGTGTCCAAGTTTCTTGGGATGTTGTGGTCTCTTAACATACCAAGGTTTCACTCTTGAAATGTTGAGTCACAGAAGGATATTTCTAGAACATCTTACACTTTGGCCATTCCTTCAGTGGCATATTATCTTACTGTACATATTGTGACTGATGAAGAACATCTTACACACTTCTATTGCATCAAATTTATATATTTTTTGATTTCCTGTGTAAAAGCCAAGCTAAAATAACACATATATTTCTTCTCCATGTTTTTTCTCAAATTTATGTCAACTAAAAGGATCTATTATGGAAAATGTAATGTGTAGTGTTATGGTTTACAAGTTGACTACATTTTCAGTCTCCAATCAGGCTTTTTTAGTCTTTGTGTTTCACAAGATAAAATAGTATTGTTACATTAACGGCAGGAGACAGTGCTGTTATTCTGTGTTACTTTATTAAGCCCCTGAAACACACAGTCAATGAATATCAAAATAAACCTACTTGCATTGAAAGCTGAAACATATATACCAGTATTTTAAATATGGAAACACAATGTGAAAAAAAGAAAACCTTAACTTTAAAATACTTCTTCTTTTTCTGCATTCGCTGTCTGATACACAAGATAAAATTTGTGGTTTACACAGGGGAGCTGACGTACGTTGTGTTGCTTGTTTCACAGCACAGATGTGTTATTTTGCACCTTATGGGTCAGCACATCTGTTTTTGGTATGGACTTTGCTCTGACATTGCTTTATTGGTTTCCAATCTATGTTTCTGTTATTAGTAATTAAGAAAATAAAATCTGTTTCTCTTCCAGCAACTCTTCCATTCTCTTTATAATGCTCAATACAGTCTGGAAGAAATGTTCATCAATTCAAGTGGAAATGTGCATCTAAACAGTTAGCAACAATCACTCCATACTTTTAATATAATCTTCCAGTCATAAAAATATAAGCTTACAGGAATAAAACTGCCTTTTGTTTATAACTGAAGTGTGAACAACTATTGAAAATCTACAAGTATTTGTAACCAAAACCAAATACATGCTGCCAATTTGTCAGCAGATTTGACATGCATGGTTTCAAAATGAACTGACTAACTGATGCTCTTTTCCTCCCAATTACCATCTGCTACTGCATCAGCAAGTGCTGCCTTGCCCTTTTTGCCTTTGTTTCAGTTTAGGAACTCTTTTGCATATTTCACTGTGTTCTTTATGGGTATTAGGTCTGTTGTCAACAAGAAATAACAGAAATAACGTCCATAGGTGCTCAGATCTCTGCTTCAGTAATACTGTCAGGGTATAACAGCTAATGGTTCAAGTTCTATGTTGGTTCACTGTTCTTTTTGAAATCTTTGTCAGGGGTTCTCTATGGGCCACGACTATCCTCACTCCCAGTTCCCAGATTTTCGATACTGACTCATGCTCATTCATCTCAAAATTCTCTGATCGCGTGGACTCATGAAGAGCAATGAGTATGTCTGCATGATCCATAGACTGACCATCTGTTGTGGTGGCAAGCTAATTGATCAATGGGTTTGTTTCCCTTCACACCTGCGTGTCCAGGGACTGGCCTTCTTTAATTAAAGGAAGTTTAAGTGTTTCATCATGACTCTGAGACTGTAAACAAATTCTGCTTCTTTCATTGTCTTGGCAGTTGTTGAATTTTTCTTCAAAGACTTTGAAGAAACTGTTTTGCATTTTGGTGCTGTGGTTTCTGTGTAATAAAGAAGAGACCTATATCAAAATGTTTATTACTTGAGCACCAATGATTGTTGTATAAAATGAATTGAAGTTATAGAGTTCTACTTCTGAAAATGAATGGAACAATTGCATTCGTTTCACTGAAACAGCCTTACAAAAACAATCATATCACCTTCTGGGAGATACCTTGATGAGGCAATTCCAACTGGCACAGTGACATTCTAGTCATTCAGAAGTATGAACATGAAAGAAATGCAGAAAAAAGGGCAATAAATGGATGCATATCTAATCATTTTATTCAATAATGTGCATCCAGAACACAATATACTGTTAAATATGATATGGAAGACACAAAAGACACCACAGGAGAAATACAATGGTGATTCTTCCCATCTGGAAGAAAAAAGGTAGTAAGAGGAACTGCACTAAATTGTATTGGTAGCATATCCTATTCAGGACGTAGCTATCAACCCAGCATTTTTTGGCTGTGGTGATTTTCTAGGCAATATAAATACATTAAGTAGTTTGCCATTGCTTTCTGAATTGTGTGGATGCACACTTGCCTGTGATGGGGAATCGAACTCGATACCTTGGCCATCAGAGATGCACTCTGTACCACAGAGCCGGATGTCTGCACTAAATATAGAGGCATATCACTCTTAAGACATATAGGAAAAATTTTTTAGCAATATACTAGAGAGAAGGATGTGCACATATATAGAACCACAGCCCAACAACACACAGTTGGACTTTTGAAAAAATAAAAGCTGTACAGATGCAATCTTCACCCTCATACAACTTTCAGAAAGATCGACAGAACATAACCAAGACTTATATTTGGCTTTCGTGGACTAAGAGAAAGCTTTTGACAGAGTGGATAGAGCACAATTATAGATAACATTACAGACATTAGGAGTTACCCAACATCTGATAAACATATGTCAGAGCATATATGCCAATAGTCAATGCGCAGTAAGAATGAGCAAAGGTCCATCTGATAATTTCCAAATTCACTTGAGAGTGAGACAGGGATGTGTACTATCGTTCATACTATTGTTCATAACAGACATAGGTCACATGTGAAAGTAGCAAATACAATGGAAGAAAGCAATCTGAAAGATAACTTAAACTAACTATTTGAAGACGACCAAGCACTAGTAACATCATCAATAGAGCAACTACGAATACAATTATAAAAATTACATCAAACATGCCATACATTTAACATGAAGATAAATATAGAAAAGACTGAAGTAATGAAGATAGGAAGAACAGAAAGAAACACATATATGCAACAGACTTAAACAAGTAACAGAATGAACATACCTAGGAAGTAATATAACAACAGATGACAAGAGCAGCAGAGAAATACACAATAGATGTAATAAAGCATAAAGCTTAGTGTAAATGACACCAATCTTCAGAAACAGAAATGTAGATTTAAACACCACAATAACACTATTCAAAGTGATTATTATGCCAACACTGTGTTACCAAAGCCAAACATGGACAACGACAGCACAAGACAAATGTAAACTTGTGACAGCAGAAATGGCATGCTTATGCAGAATCCTAGGAATATCACTAAGACACAGAGTGAGGAATGAGCTGGCGAAGTCACATTATTCTGGATTTATTTCTGTTTTTATTTTCTTTCTTCGTGATGATTCTGAGAAGTATTTTTGTTATTTGGCTCGTGAGGCTGATTGTACAGTGTTCTTCACATTCTGTTTGCATATTGTTCTAGATAGGCTATATTGTTCTAGATAGGTTATATTGATCTAAATTCTTTGAGAGAAATTTGAAGTAATTTCTTCTGTCTACCAACCAGTTGCTTGTTCTGGACAAACTCACTATGCATATGACATTTTAGGATTAACATTTCGAGTGTCCGTATGTAAAAATAGGACTGTTCAAAATAGCGTTTAGTGAACTAGCACTCTTTACAATACATACACAAACCATTGGAATTTCATACACAAAATGGTTGACAATAAATGAATTTCAATAAATGAATTTTATTATGAATTTGGTACTCATAAAAGAGGCACTATATGTTTGAGTGTCTTATGTCTTATAAAATGGCACTATATGTTTGAGTGTGTTATACGTCTAGCATAATACCTAGCTCAATCATATCTACTTAATGATTGTTAAATGTCAAGTGTGATTTCATTTATATAATTGTTGAATCTTTAGTTATATATGTATAAGCATTTTTCTGGAGAATTGATATTCAGATAGTTACCTAAGAATTGAGATTTTTATTCTTGATTAGGAACAAACATCACAGCAATAGGGGAATTCTCATATATGCTCTTGTTTGCCGTTCCGTCAGCCATCTAAAAGTGTATAAGCTCAGTGTCCCAGTCAGTTGCTGATTATGCATTCCTCTGATCTTTCTGGAGAGGGAGCACTTTCTCCCATCACCTCTAGTCACTCACATTTCTACCATTCTCTGAATATGTACATTTTTGCGTTCGACCTCCTCCTTGTCTTCTCAAAATGAAGGTTATCCATGAATGCTCTAATCAATTCAGTCCTGTCTCAGTTCTGGTGCCTCCACCAAGGCTTTACTAACCAACATATAAGCTTTTTTGTTTTTCCTGACCCCAGCATGACCTGGACAGTAGATCCATGTAATACTCTGTGCGTTGTTGAGAAGAATGACCAATTCAGTTCTGATCATACACTTTTCTATTTTGCACAGCATACTTTGAGAGTACATATATATCTAAGTTAAGAGTAAGAATATTTCTAAGAGCTTGCATATTCCCAGTGACAATATATGGATGTGAATCCTGGACAATCACCATCAAAGTGAAAAATTGACAAATAAAATAGCAGCATTTGAAACAAAATGTTACAGAAAAATTCTCAGAATGTCATGGACCAAAGAGATCAGCAATGTAACCATCCTAAGAGAAATTAACGTAAAAGAAAACTGGCTAAACAGCATGGTTCTTTCCAGAAAACTACAATAATTTAGCCATATCAATCACCATGACAGCCTAGAGAAGACCATAATGAAGGGGATGATGCCAGGAGATGAACATGAGGCAGGCCACAAAGAAGATGAATGCAAGACATCAAAGACCACCTGAACATGACAGCAACACAAGTAGGAAGACTGGTTCAAGATTGACAGAAGATCTACTGATGATAATGAGTTAAGTGGATTGTGTAGTCAAAGTACCCGGTATGTTATATTGAAGCCATGAAGATGTGTAGATTGTGTAGTTAAAGTACAGTAGGTTATATTGAATAATGAAGAGATTATGTAGTTAAAGTACAGTAGGTTATATTGAATAATGAAGAGATTGTGTAGTCAAAGTACAGTAGGTTATATTGAATAATGAAGAGATTGTGTAGTACAGTAGGTTATATTGAATAATGAAGAGATTATGTAGTTAAAGTACAGTAGGTTATATTGAATAATGAAGAGATTGTGTAGTACAGTAGGTTATATTGAATAATGAAGAGATTGTGTAGTACAGTAGGTTATATTGAATAATGAAGAGATTGTGTAGTCAGAGGTTGGTAAATATTGATACCTTCAAATAGAAGCAGGTTTTGATGTGGTTACATATCTATATCATCATCAGTCCCATAAACTTTCAGGGGTGCCACTCGTGAAACAAATTTACCTTAGTGAAATCGATAAAGTTGTGATATAGATTTCATGCTGATGTTGTAGGAGCTTTTCAATGATTAGTATAATATTGAAAATTTCTTCTATAGAAATTCTGTTACTGCGAAAACCTGCTTGCTCTTCAACTAGTATTTCTTTTGATCTTTTTTTTATAGATACATTCATTTTATATACAGACATCTGCATAGTGTTGGTGGTTTATGGGTAGGAGGCTTCATTTTAAAGTATTTCATACAGCTCTGAGAGTCTTCAGATTATGTAAAAAAGATCTGGAGAGGATACAAAAGCTTTATTGCTTGTAATTCTCAGAAATGCAACAAACAAATAAACCAAGAAAAAATAGCACTGGCAGGTGATTAAAAGAAGGTGATTTTAAGCATAAAATGGCTACAGTGTGGACAATCAGCAACTGAGTATGAGCTAATCCAATTGAGTTTGCTTTGTGAGGTTGGCCTACTAATTCACTGTACCATCCAGCAGACAGTAGACAGATTAGATAAAACTAAATTTCCCTAAAGCGGATAAATAACAGTAAATTTTCCAACAGTGAAATCTCAAATTGCAAACATCTTAAATTGTAGAGCCATCAAGTTTGATTACAGTTAATTCTCTAAACAATAACTGAAGAACTATACTGTCGTATGTCTATTTAATTCTTGAATCAATAACTAAAGATTGGTATGTGTATAGTTAAATGTTCAATCAATACCTGAAGAAGAATAATGTCTATTTAATTCTGAAATCAATAGTTGAAGATGGATACACACATTGAAACTGATCACCTATTAGTGTTATTCATTGATTTCATCCGGTTTTCCAAGTTGCCTATTAAAGCAGTGTAATACTATTTTTGGTATGATCTGTGAAAGAATTTTTTGCAGGTTTTGTGTGCGTGGGCTTCGTTTGGTCACAAGAATTTAAATTTTGTCGTTTTTCAGTAATTATAACTCTTTGTCTTTCTTAATTTAGCATTAAAAGTATTATTTGGATTTATGATTGAGTTGCATATATTTATTTAGAAATTAAAACTTAATTATGATGTGTCGCTTGTTAACTCATGTCTATACATACATGCCAGAATACAGAAAGTTTAAATATGGATGAAATTACTGGATGAAAATCTGATAAATTTGTGCATGAAATTTCTCCCTATGTATTTTGGTTGTAAATTCTGTATAAATATTGTTGTTTGTTCGTCCATCACAGTGATGCTGACCATGTGTTACATTCACTTTTGAAATTCATTTAGAGATATGTCCACGCCTATGAGTGAATAATAAGCCCTCTTCTGGCTGCAAATATCCTTGGAAAATCTGGGCATGGAATGAACACTGTAGACTATTTTTAATCTACCTGTGACTTTCTAGCTTTTGAACTGCTGCATCTCTCCTCTTTTTACAAGTAGTCCTTTTAGAATGTAGAGCGCCATGTAGATTGAGGGTGTGAAAAAGACTTTCACTGGGGATTTTGATGTCAGTAAGGAGGAGTTGTATAAAGCGTCTATCTCACTCTCTAATGCAACCTAATTTGAAACCAGTGACAAGAGGAATTGAAACGACTGGAAGTAAAATTTGCTGCAGTGGATCATGCTTTCTACATGTCTCACCATGCCTGACGTGGTCCACACCACATTGATGGCGCTCGCCTACATTACCCGGTGGGACTACAAACTATCATACCACATAAATTCATTGAGTAACAGACTTTACATGTAAAGGTTGACAAGACTGGCATACTTTTTTGAGACAGTCTCATCATGACATCACCTACTTAATGACTGCCTAAGAAGCTGTCAGTCGAGCGTGGAGCCAGAACACATATAAATATAGACTACCTGACAGGTGAATGCAGAAAACATTGACACTGTGACACTCCAATACCTAAGTGTGATATAATTTGTATCTTATTGTGTGTGTGTCTATGTAGTTTATGTTTGTACTTTCTTGACTTTTTCACACAAAAGCTCTGTTCAATGTGTCTGTTGTAAAGCAAATAATAATTCATCTACTTAAGGAGTTTGAGTATGTAGAAGTAATGACAAGTGTCTTAGAATATGTCATAATATGTCATAAGAAAATTCTTTAGACACTAATATCTATTCATAGATGACAACATTGTGACAACAAGATGATAACATTGTGACAACAAGATGACATTGTGACAACAAGATGATAACATTGTGACAACAAGATGATAACATTGTGACAACAAGATGATAACATTGTGACAACAAGATGATAACATTGTGACAACAAGATGATAACATTGTGTAGAGAACATTAGTCATCTAAAGACATGTTCTCATGAAGTCATTTCACTGGATGATATATGTTGCTATGGAGAGAGTCTGCTGTCTGCTTCTACTCATCATGATATATGGCAGCTGTTGATATCTGTTCAGGAGATAAGCTGTTACATATGTTTATGATGATATTAGCCATTGCATTTGTTTATGATGACATTTGAACACAGGTTTGGCTATTTGTTCACAAAATGGGTAGATGTCTTCTGGTGATATTTTGGTACAGGTCAGCTATTGGCATATGTTCATAGAGATGTTTACTGATGAAATTTATCTCAGGTAAATTTCACAGGTTGAGCTGTCCAATATACTGGGTATGTATATATATATATATATAGATTGGTGGCTATTGGCGACATTTAGACACAAATCAGCTGTCATCGTTCATAGAGAGATATCTACTGAGGGTATTTGGGCACAGGTTGATATATATATATATATATATATATATATATATATATATATATATATATATATATATATATATATATATATATATATATATATATATATATATATATATATATATATATATATATATATATACCTCGAGCAAGCATATCAATTGAAAGAATGTGTTTTTCAGTTGACCTCTTACTGCACCACCACATATTTGTCTTGTCTCGTAGGTTTCCGTGAATCTCAGACTCCGTGATTTCCTTAACATAAAAAGTGTTCTCATTCACTGTCATTTCTTAATGTGTTACTTTGGATGGAGTATTCACTCCCTCGTGGAGAATGTTATCTAGCTTCACCTTCGTCGTTATTTATTCGTCTGTCTCAGTAATCTCCAATGTATCCACTCACGTATACTCGTATTCTGCCGACTCTGTCTTTTGTACTACAATTTCTGCTATATTTTGTTCAGTGCCTATGTTTCTATTTATTACCGACAGACTGCCTAACTCCAGCAGTCATTGATGGTGTTATATTTCTTCACAACTGGATATAGCTTAGTAATGCCATCAGAATATGTTAGATAAATACTTTGCTTTTGATATATTAGTTGATTATTAATTGCCATATTTTGGAATAAAACCATTAATGCTGGAAGTTAACAGCGTGTTTTAGGTGCTGTATTTCGACAGTGTGTGTGCGTGCGTGCGCGCGCGCATGTGTATGTGTGTGTGTCTGTGTGTGTCTGTCTGGTTGTTTTATTTCTGGTGTCAGAAATCAAATATAAGAAAGATATAAGATAAATACAATACTAATAAATATTTAGTGATTACTGGGAAAATATATTGAAAAGAAATGGTAGAGGAAGGTAAAGAGCGAATCTGCTAAATGTTTTGTCATCATGGCATGAGAGAAAATTACCGACTGAACAATACAAGAGACAGTGAGTTCTGGAGAGATGGTCGCCTAGGCGCACCCACTAGGGGTAACACTTGATTGATTGAACAAGACATGGACTTCTAGAGAGATGATTGCCTAGGCACACACACTAGGGGTAATACTAGATTGATTGAACAAGACAAGGACTTCTGGAGAGATTATCGCCTAGGCACCCACTAGCGGTGACACTTGATTGATTGAAAGAAGTTCAAAAAATGTACATGTCAAAATGTAACATTAAAATGTATGTCTATATACGGTAAAATTTAACCGACAACACTAGTTTTCCTCCACTCATTCCACTGTTGTCATGGAAGCAGTTATGCAACCAAAAATTACACATGACAATATACGATTTTTCCTTATAACTAACTTCTGTAAATCCACATCTTTGCTAGTAACAATGTGATTTTATGGAAGAATTTTGAGAATACCATGGACAGATAAAAAAGCGTAGTGAAGATATGTTGATTTTTTGTTATAATTCTTGATATAAGAATTTTTGTGTCTCTAGCCAATGCAGACCTGCTTACCCGGGACAGAGAGGCGTTCAGAGCATCTCTACGATGGAGACAACGTTCTGTAAAGATTATGTCACTTTATATATATATAAACAAAAAGAAAACTACACCTGTTTGGTCATATGAAGAGACATAACTGTTTAGAAAGACAAATATTAGAGGGAAGAGTACCTGGGTAGAGGAGAAGGTGCAGACCAAGAAGATGATGGACAGACGACATTAAAGATAACATGAATACATCTCTAGAAAATGCAAGCCACATCGCCCAAGACAGAGAGAGGTTCAGAGAGTTCATTGGGAAGACAACGTTCTGGAAGGAATACGTCACATGACATATATATATATATATATATATATATATATATATATATATATATATATATATATATATATATATATATATATATATTGTTGCTTTCTGCCTTGGTAGGTTAGAAATAGGTGTATCCAGCTACGCCACTACAACTAGACAACTAGGCCTATGTAAAATTGAAGAAATACATTTTAAAAAATTAACAAGATCAATAGATGTTACTTATTATTCAAATGTCCAGGCTTTTATCTGCGTAGCCCACAGTTGTAACGAATTGAATAAAAAAAAAATTAACCTACGTCAGACTCTGGCATGGAACTTCGAAATCAAAAATAGTTCACAACGGACTGCTATTAGATTATCTAACCGAGACAGGTGATATAGGTCGTAAAATTGACCTTTTAAGCAAAAACGTAGCAGTATTCTCATTAAAACCTCTACTTGGACATTTCTACTTAAACCATTTCAACGCCCGATCGATTTGAATTTAAGAATACAACAGAAACGCAGATATAAACAGTATTATGAGATTCACTAATATTATATTCACGATAGTAGCAGAATTCAATGAGAAAGCATAGTGAACCTGTTAAATTAGGATAAACGTCGATTGCAAACAATATTGATTTCTACCATTTAGTTGACCTATTGATATTTGTATGACATTTGTGCATCTGTCAGTGGTAAAGAGGTTAACCAATAATATCAATGGTCAGCTTTATCGGACCAAAGGATTTAAGATTTTAAGATTTCTTAAAGTGCGGGCAAGAGTATTATCTAATTAGCCGCCATGCCAAATTTCATTGTAATCGATGAAGCCGTTGAGATTTCTATGCTGGGTGACACACACACATAGAGTTACGGAGTTTGTCATTTATGTGTGTGCGTGCGTGCATTATCTCATTTGGGAATGAGCTTGTTCAACACCCATGCACGAGATTGTTGGTAGGAAATCAACCATTTTAACTATAGTTAGCCTTCAGATTCTAATAATGTAACGGACAAGCTCACAGTGTAGCCGAAGAATAACAATATGTGTCCTTGCAATCTACACCCACATTGAATCATACAATCACATTGCACTCTACACCCACACTGAATCTTACAATCACATTGCACTCTACACCCACACTGAATCATACAATCTCATTGCACTCTACACCCACATTGAATCATACAGTCATCTGTAACTTGCAAGTAGTGTTCATTCATGACAAGAGTGTCTGTCAGCAAATATATATCTCCGTAAGCTGTTCGAACATCACTTTTGGTCTGGGAAACGTTTCCATGCGTGAGCCCCACGTTGGGAAACACTGCTCTAGAACCTTTTTCCCGTATACGTGCCTCAGGTTAATAATGAGATATCTATATTATGCCAGTGGCGTCCTTTCCTCTTTTTGCCAGAGGGATGACTTAGCTATATAGACAGTCTTCGGGACTCTTAACGTAATCTGCAATCTTTGCTAATATCTGTCTCCGATGCCATTAAGCATGCTGTACCAGTGCAGTCATATTTCACTCTCCACCCACATTGAATCATACAGTCATTATACAGTCATTACAAAGCTTTATCCACCATCTCTATTCCATCAAATCTCGTAGCACCATCACATGCCCCTTTGATAGTAAGTCGCACCTTCTCAACATCAATTAGTTGATCTTGATTGACATCCATTTTCATATTAGATGATAAAGTATATAATGTTCTCTTACACTGCTGCATATCTTACCCTGGTAACAAATGTTGCACAATTGGTGAATATATCTGTTAAAAAATGCTCTTCCCTTTTGCTGATCAGTTATTAAAGAGAATCCCTGAAACATCCTTCATACTGGCACTGGTATTTTTTTTTCTTCTTTGCGGTTTATTGCCCTAGGAAGCATTCAGCATGTGTGCATGGCTTTGCCTGCTATAACATCTGAGTAAACCCCAACATAGCTATTTTTGCTTCTTTGGCAACTTGGTTGTTTCATCAATGGCCTTTTTAAATAGTTCACCGATTAACGTTTGCTCTCCAGGGTGATATATGCCCGTGTTATCTTGCATTGTCAATCTTTGACAGCTTGCTTTCTTAACTGCTAGATTACTTAACCGTAGACTCTATATTACAGTGCCTCCCGTGTGTTGCCGGGGACCGAAGGGGAGCAAATAATAGCAACACTATTTATCTTCCACGCATGTCGTAAAATGCGACTAAGGAGGTTATGAGATGGAGATGGATGTATCTCATATAGGGTAAGTGACCCAAAGCCATGCTGAAGTGGGATGTGTCAGGCCGAAAGGCGCAGATATCGCAGTAATGCTGTAAACCATGACACAACGCATTCCGCTCTCGGGAATACATCCTGCTAATCTGCAGGAGTTTGAGAACGAACGCAGAAGAAGAAGAATATTCTAGTGCACCATGGGGATTTGACAAATATTGGTTCTCACCATGTTTTAAGTATCTCTTTTTCTCAAACTGCTGAGCGAAGAGTCCTTCTTCGCATATATTTTGAAAGTATGGTGTATTTTAGTCGATCTGCCTAATTCACTGCTACTGTCCCTTTGTAATTCTTAATGACGCATAACAAGTAGTTACTTTCATGGTATGCAAGTGTCGTCCATCTAGTGTCCATTCACTTCATAACATGACACAAGTGTATTCCCAATTTAGAATCTAAACCTGTCTTTTGTGTTCAGTTAGGGCTGTGCAGAGAGACTGCCGCATCAGGCAGCACCAATCAAAATACATTGTTGGTGCCCCATTTCGAAGAAAAACTATTTAAGGGGCGGGATTTCAAAGACTTGCATCATACTAAGAAAATATACCGCATGGTCCTTTGTCCAGTACGGCCAGTCTCAAGAAGTGCATTATTTGTGTCTATCCTTGTGGGCTGGTGTTTGAAATTCCCAAGGATATGTTGCGTGTATTGAAGTCTCCAAAAACCAATAGCATTTCACCAGGGAGGTCGTCCTGTTCATTAAAGAAGCTGCCGGTCATGAGGCATGGTGTGTGAACATCTGCCGACGTTGATGTTAATGATATTCTACCGCCTGCCACAAATCATTATCTGAACTTCCTGTAGCTCTCTATCCCGCGCTGTTAAGTTGAACAATGCGTGTGGTATGCTTTACCTGACAAGGATAACTTCGCCGTGATGTGTTGGGTCTACATGTAGCACACATCGCAGAATTTGAAAGTCTCGGCTTGTGTCTCCTGCAGTAGCCACAATGTCAAAGTCTCGGCCTGTGTCCCCTGCAGTAGCCATAATTTCAAAGTCTCGGCTTGTGTCTCCTGCAGTAGCCATAATGTCAAAGTCTTAGCTTGTGTCTCCTGCAGTAGCCATAATGTCAAAGTCGTACACAAGACTCTAAGATCCGGCCATGCTGCTTAATGCAAAGGCACTTTCAATAGCCAATATTGATATTATTTAGTCGAGATCTGTTTTCATTCTGTACTTTATATTTCTTCTTCCCTTGAAATTTCCATCACGATGTTCACTCTTTTCTGGCGTTGCTGCTATTTTTTGTGGAACTTTTCTTCGAGAGGAAAGACACAAACTTTGTGTAAACTAATCCCTTTAAAATAACTTGCAATTTAAAATATGTTAGGATATTGACGAATTTTCTGTTCCGTACATACAAACACACTTGTACTATTGGAGGAGAATACTCGAAAGGCGCTGTTTCGACACAACAACGCATTGAGGCATCTCTTTCATACATTAAAGCTACACTTCATCTACTGTACAGGCAATTATGATTGTGGACAGATTCAACATGAAATCCGTCTAGGTAGTGACAGAGTTAACGACTTCCGTTTCGCCAGTCACAGACTCAGAATACAAGCAAATAACATACAACATACAAGCTAATAATAATACAAGTAAATAGAAAGAAAGAGAATCCCCATTAGAGGTTACTGAATCATTCTCACTGCTACTGTCTTTAATAATCATCATTAAGTGCCGTATCCTCAACGGAAGTTGTCTGCAGCGGACCTACACCGTTCCATATCTCTTGCTTTGGTGGTGCTTTCTGCTAAACTGTAACATGTCCATCTTGTGATGTTTCTCTGCCACTTGTATCTCTCTGTCTGCCTCTTGCTCGTCTCCCCTCGTCTTTACACTCAAGTGTCTTTAGACTCAAGTAAGGTCTTCAACAGTATGTCATGTATTTTAATATATTCAAAATACTTTATTTGTGTGATCTTTATTTCTTCTAATAGTTCCTTTTTTCATATGAAGTGTTGATAGAACCTTTTTCTCTTGTTCTTCCCTTTCCGCGAAGTTCTCCCTATTCTTCTAGATATTCAAATTTGTTTTCGATAGCTCATGGAAATAGTTAACCGTTTATTCCCCACCCCTTATTTTCTATCTTTCCATCTCACGCGCTCACGTCTGTCATCCTTCATTTTGCCATTTCCATGTCATTTATTAAACATGACAGCAAATACCGTTCACTGATATATCTCGGTTGTTATGTTGATCTCATTTCGCGTGCTATCTCGTTTTGCTTCAAGATACAACATGATTATTTGTGGTGCTGCTCTTCATCAATTCCTCATTTTGTGGCTGAAGTTTGACTGTCTTCATACTTGACAAACTACGAGTGCTGTTTTCTGTCACTGGGAAATACCAATTTAGAAACCACGTTTTTGTTGTTCTTCTTGTAGGTAACTTCACGCACGGGAAGTGACGTCATACTCCATCTCACAACAAAGCTTCAGTGTGTTTACATTCTAGATTATTTTAAGAGATTTGACACCGACACGTCTCAGCGCGCACACACACACGCTTACACATAAAACATGAGATATGGATTGAGCACGAACGTCAACCAGCCATGCAGAAAGCCACGTTCTCTTTGATTCTGGAAGCAAGGCCATTAAATAACGAACTGGGCCGAATCAAATTGGAAGCAGCACAACAAGAAGCAAAACCATTAAATAAGGAACTGAGCCGAATAAAACTAGCAACAACGCTTCAGTAAACAAAACGGTTTATTTTCATGCAATACTATATTTGTCATATACCCATAGACCATATAGAAAAGTTCAAAGAAGTCATGTTTCTACCGTTCAAGGCAGATAGAGGAGAGCACAGGTGTGCATCTTCTTGTATCGATTAGAATGAATTGTTTACAACACGAAGAGCGGCAAAGAAAAATTCGTTTTTATTTAAGACGATGTTTAACGTGTATCATCTAGGCGGAGTGTTAATGTGCATATAAAGGTAAATGGTTATCATCATTTGTGATGGACGAACAACAGAACAGGCGGAGTGTTTAGAATAAAGAAATGCTTCCTCAGGTCAGAATACCCACACTTTCAGTTAAGTGTAGGGGTGGTGACTGAGAGCTTTAGTTGTCTATCCAAGGTCAGATGTGTCGCCTTGGCTGCGCTCAATCCGTATTCTGTTCAGGGTTGTCTTGATGTTATCTATCCATCTTTTTCTATGCCTTCCTCTGGCCTTGTATTCGGATCTACTTATATGTTCTTGTCGGTAGTTGGTTATGGTCTTATCCCGAATCCTCTCCTGACTTCATCATTTCTCAGTTTGTCTTGTTGGTCACTCTTGCTGTTTTTCTCAGGCATTTCTTCTCAGATGATGTAAGTTGCTGTTAGCGCACTTGTGTTCAAGATGTCAATGGTTTGAATCCGGCTTGCGTCGCCTTTTTTTGACCTAACTTTATTTTATAATAATGTATTAATAATGTCTGTGAAGTCAATGAAACTGTGCCTGGTGGCTACACAGACATGACCTGCATGTTCGTTGCTTTAGTCACTCAAATCTGCTGTGTGCAATAACTTGATAAGAAGAGTCCTACTCAGAGGGGTTCTAATTGTGTATGTAGACGGTATGTTCCACGATTTTATCGTCTGTGTTCAATCCCAACAAAGCATGAGTCCATTTTCATGCATGTATTATTGTTTACATTTGACAAAACAGCTCAAATATCATTGCATATATTCTGTCTGGCCAATGAACACGATTTAATCCAATATCAACATATCAAATGTATAATTTATGCATTTCTCAAATATGATGTACTATCAATGATGCAAAATTAAATCAAGAGGATAAAGTAAAGTACCTTTGCACCATTTTAACATCAGATGACATGTGCTTCAATGAGATCAAGAAAAGGATAGCACAGGCCAAATCAACATTTCAAAAAATGAGAACGATTCTATGCAATGAAGTAATATAAATGCATTCATGAGTTCGAGTGCTAGGATATTATATTGAGTCAAATCTTCTTTATGTAAGCATAGCATGGACAGTAAAAAAATTACACAATATAAGCTGGAGGCAACCGAGATGTGGTTTTTAAGAAGAATGATGAAAATTCCAAGGACAGCCAAGAAAACTAATGTAGAAGTTCTCAGAGATGCTGAAGTAAAACGATCAATCAATAGCAAAAATTAGAAACTACAATCAAGATTTTTAGGGCATGCGATGCGATGAGGAAAGTAAAACTTGAACATTTCATAACCACCTTAAAGATCAAGGGGAGAAGAGGCAGAGGAAGGCAATGAGAGAAATATCTGGACGATTTGTCACTGTGGCAAACAAATAAATCACCAACTGAACTTACTAACAACACAAGAGACAGCGAGTTGTGGAGAAGCATGACCGCCTACGCCACTCGGTACTTGATTGATTGATTGATAGACATAACCAAATGCTCTCGTCGTGTAATCTAGATAAAGTATAAAAATGGTTCAAAAGTCGTAGAGGATTGACTTTACTATACTCGGTCATAGTATACTATATGAACTCCGTCACTCTCAAAGAAGCGACACGCCAAGAGTACCTCTCATAGTATACTATATGTACTCCGTCATTCTCAAAGAAGCGACACGCCAAGAGTACCTCTCATAGTATACTATATGAACTCTGTCACTCTCAAAGAAGCGACACGCCAAGAGTACCTCTCATAGTATACTATATGAACTCCGTCACTCTCAAAGAAGCGACACGCCAAGAGTACCTCTCATAGTACACAACTTCGTAGCTCTGATAATCCACATGGATCTCAGAAAAAAAATCCACTTTATAAACAAGACGACACACGCCCGATTCGAACCCATGACATCCTGAATGCAAGGCGAAAAGCTTAGCCTCTACGTTAGGAAGAACACATAACCAAATTATCTTCTCATGTAATGTAGCTGAAGTCTACAAGTAACCAAAAGACCTCCTCGTGTGTATCTGTAGTGTAGTGACCACAGAAAGAAATGAAAGTTCATACATACGAATTATGTGATAAAGTCTTCAATTCTCTCATAAATCAGACACTTGACTTGTTAGTTCCCTTTAGTGAACCAACGATCTTTCAATTACAGTTGAGTTGGGGTAGATTGTGTCAATGTGATCTATTGAAACTTGTTGCGGTCACTGAATAGAGGCAGCATGCGAATTTCCTGTTGTGTGGGAGGATTGATCAATGTCTCCCATATGCTGTGTGCAAGCAGTTTCTTTGTCTACACACCGTGTATTTCATGAGACTAATATATTTAATCTTGGTAAAAATGTAAAAATTGTCTCGCTGCTTAAGAGGTTTACATGTCACTTTCGCCATCAGGCAAACTGAAAAGAGCCGTCAATCAATTCATGCTTGCATTCATTAGCAATAATGTATATTACATGAGAGCATCGATGACGTTCACGCAAGCAACCATTCAACGATGATATACAGGAAGAGAGTAATGTATCGTTGCAGGTTTCTTGCAAGAGATGATGTGATTTCACTTTGAAATTCCTAACATTTTAATCGAAGACGAGAGTTTATTTTAGTTGTTCTGTATCAGGGTAGCTGACAATTCAACAATTCTGGGACAATCAGTGACCATATTGTATCTGTTTTAATTGTCGTATTTTAATATATTGCTTTACAAAATATATAAATTGGTAATGTCATATTTTGTAAACGAAAATTTAATAATATTACATACAAATTTGAATAATAATCTTCCACGGAAGACGGATGTGTCGGGCCATTGGCGTAAATAAAACGGCGACACAACGCATTTCCATTCTGTGGACTACAATCCTGCTGGAAATCTAGTAGCTACAAAAGAATTCAGCAGGTGTTTGAGAATGAACGCTGAAGAAGAAGAATAATAATGTCACAGGTGTGATTCGGGTTTAGGTGATGAATCGGTGTTGTTGGGGTTGTGGCGACCTTCGACATGCAGCCGTGGGTCCTTTTTCTGCTTCTGCAGATGATGGTGCTGTGTGTCGTGGATTGTGGCCTTGGCCTGCTGGCGCTGTCATAGACACGAGTCGATGGATTGGAGGGAGTCCAAGGTGAGGCGATGAGAGCGGTTCTGGGGTGTACTACGGATACATCCATCTCTGCTATGATATTTCTGCTTGATCTCCCAAAGCATTAGAGTGCGACATCAGATAACACAAGTTAGGCCGTACCTTGAAGTGACACAGTACAGACACCGCCCATTGCATCGGTTGCTGGATGAGTGATCAACAACCAGCAAAAAGGCGGATCGGGGGTGGCGGGTAGTGGTTGGCGGGGGCTGATGGCACAATGTGAAGTCTATGAGGTGGAAGAGGTGGGAGAGGGTGGTGGGTGGTAGGAGGTGGAAACTGGGAGGACATCGCTGACTGAAGTAATGATGCAATTGGATGGTTCGTGTCGAGAGTGGACCGGTAACAGGGCCCGGGTTACAGTGCATGGGTTCGCCCGACTACACTCGAGGCCATTGTATGAACAGATGGCTCCGTTAACAGAGACACGGATAAAGGCGGTTGGGTTTTGTTGTCTACAGAAACGGTGTGAAGTTGCTTGAGAAATCTTCGGCGTGTTCCACTGTCACATCGGACATGAGGATGGACATAGAGGGAGTTACAGCAGCACTTAATTGGTTGATAACGTATGTATCAACACATTTGGTAATACTCACGGACTCTCAAAGTATGCTGCGCAGGATAGGAAAGTTCATGCTGAGAAAAGAATGGTGGGACTTGTTGAACAATTCCATTGTCCAGAGCATTACATGGATATAATGCTGGGCCGACTTATTTGCAGGCAATGCGGCGACAGACGGCACAATGCTGAGAAGAGGTAAAGCAGACTTTATGAAGGCAGTAATAAATTCATTTCAGGATGGGGATGATGTCAGTGAAGCTGAGAGCGTGCACATACAGAGAGTGTTGGAGATGGGAGTGTCTAGAGGTGAGGGGAGAAAAAATAAACTTTTTGGAAAGTCACGAAGATTACACAATCAACACCTGACTGGGACTCTGAGTCTGCATGTACTGGGATGGCCAAAAAACCCATATATGCTCTGCTTGCCGTTCCGTCAGCCATCTAAAAGTGTATAAGTTCAGTGTCCCAGTCAGTTGCTGATTACACGTTCTTATGATTTTTCCGGAGAGGGAGCACTTTCTCCCGCCTCTAGACACTCCCATTTATATCATTCTCTTAATATATACATTGTCTTTCAACTTCCTCCTCGTCTTCTCGTACGGTATTCATGACTGATCTAATCAATTCAATCCTTTCTCTTCTAATCTCAGTGCCGTTCACCAAGACTTTACCAGCAAACACATCGGCTCTTTCATTTCCCTTAACGGAGGGCAGAGCACTTATGGGAATGCTCCGCGTGCGGTGAAGTCAGTTTCTAATCAAGAATCAAGAAGAGATAATAATCTGTGTTACAATCCAAGACATGTAAAACTGGGAACAATGGAAACAAGACAATCCGCAAGACTGAACGATCTTGGATTTGTTGCTCAAATCACATATAGCTTAATTCACTGAGCATTATGTTGTTAATAATAATAAGACCCATAACCCGTCATGATCGTAGGGGTGCCACACTGGATACATCAGCAAAAAATGCTCTCCAGACAAATATGTCCACAGACATTTAGAGAAGTGTTAAACATTCCCGCCTAGATTCATTCATTGATTACACATAAACATACAGAAAGTTGTTTCTGATGTGACATGAGTAAGAAAGCAGAATTATGATTTTCTTTATTCATAAACCCTCAATGCTTCTATATTATATCATTTACTCACGTCAAAGCAACCTTATCTATGTTTTATGTGTTATTTGTGTTTGCGAGCAGATCTAATTTGCTCATTGTAACATTGAGACCTTCTGGTACTTACTAATATTTAATACAGTTATATTTAATGCACATGTTCAGTCGTTAGAAAGAGACTAACAACATGAGTAAGATCAATATTATAATAAACATCATATTCTATTCAGATTCTATTCAGATTCTATTCAGATTCTATTCAGAGTCTATTCAGATTCTGTTCAGATTCTATTCAGATTCTATTCTATTTGTTAGTGATAAGTATATTTTTTATAGGTGTGTGAAAGCTGGATTCTCAATTATCACTTGATAATCAGTCGCTGGTGAAATGGCGTAAACTTGTTTGATCTAAGACACGACTCTTTCTCTAAAGTAATTTTGCTCGAGGGTAGGAGGAGATAGTCATGATAGCTTGAGAATATACACGTTGGAAGTCTTAACGTTGTGGTAGGGAATCTTTGGAGAACAAGAAATTCCTGGACATATAAATCCTGGAATCACACTGCTTCTTGTTTTGGTGAAGGACTAATGTGGTCATTGTAATATTGAGACCTTCGTGACTTACTGTTGTTAAGCGTTGTTGTACTCGAGGAGTTTACATATATGTTCAGAGTGTGTGGTGTGGTATATTTGTCAATTTACCGGTTCATATTCATGGCAGCTTTTGGAACACGTTGAAAGTGTGTATGGAAGTGGAAATGTTGGAAGTGTACACATTTCTACAGGTTGGAAGTGTGTATGGAAGTGGAAATGTTGTAAGTGTACAGATTTCTACATGTTGAAAGTGTGTATGGAAGTGGAAATGTTGGAAGTGTACACATTTCTACAGGTTGGAAGTGTGTATGGAAGTGGAAATGTTGGAAGTGTACAGATTTCTACAGGTTGGAAGTGTGTATGGAAGTGGAAATGTTGGAAGTGTACAGATTTCTACATGTTGAAAGTGTGTATGGAAGTGGAAATGTTGGAAGTGTACACATTTCTACAGGTTGGAAGTGTGTATGGAAGTTGAAATGTTGGAAGTGTACACATTTCTACATGTTGGAAGTGTGTATGGAAGTGGAAATGTTGGAAGTGTACACATTTCTACAGGTTGGAAGTGTGTATGGAAGTGGAAATGTTGGAAGTGTACAGATTTCTACAGGTTGGAAGTGTGTATGGAAGTGGAAATGTTGGAAGTGTACAGATTTCTACATGTTGAAAGTGTGTATGGAAGTGGAAATGTTGGAAGTGTACACATTTCTACAGGTTGGAAGTGTGTATGGAAGTTGAAATGTTGGAAGTGTACACATTTCTACATGTTGGAAGTGTGTATGGAAGTGGAAATGTTGGAAGTGTACACATTTCTACAGGTTGGAAGTGTGTATGGAAGTGGAAATGTTGGAAGTGTACAGATTTCTACATGTTGAAAGTGTGTATGGAAGTGGAAATGTTGGAAGTGTACACATTTCTACAGGTTGGAAGTGTGTATGGAAGTGGAAATGTTGGAAGTGTACAGATTTCTACAGGTTGGAAGTGTGTATGGAAGTGGAAATGTTGGAAGTGTACAGATTTCTACATGTTGAAAGTGTGTATGGAAGTGGAAATGTTGGAAGTGTACACATTTCTACAGGTTGGAAGTGTGTATGGAAGTTGAAATGTTGGAAGTGTACACATTTCTACAGGTTGGAAGTGTGTATGGAAGTGGAAATGTTGGAAGTGTACAGATTTCTACATGTTGAAAGTGTGTATGGAAGTGGAAATGTTGGAAGTGTATAGATTTCTACAGGTTGGAAGACTTCACTAAAATAGAATCTTTTAATGGGCTGATTTAAATCCGGCTTATTGCATTATGATTATTTTTTTTAATAAATAAATCATCGATGCTCTTATATTATATTATGCACATATACAATTAGTATGGTTTGTTCAATTTATCCATTATTCGAATCACAATATTTGCGTAGGTTGCTATTACTTTCGGTAAAGAACAACCGCTAATAAAACACCATAGGGTGAAACAACAAACACCACCCAGAGATGTGTTCTCTCTACGGAGAGACTACTGTTATCTCTTTTCTCTACTATTCTCTCTCGACTGACTGCTGTTCTCTGTTGGAACACACTCCAAAGATGGACACAATTCTCCAATGCAAGACATCGTATGACCTTACGCAGACTACGACACTTATCATGAGTTACTCAACGCAAATTTCAAGTCAAAAATAAAATAAATCACCATAAAAAAAGGCAACCATTTCCAGGTAGGATATGGCGTCTGTACCGAAAGAATACAATATCGAAATTCAAAACAAATTTGAAAAACTACTTGAAATACAAGTTGAATACAACCCAAATGAACTTGAAAACAAAATAGGTGACATTTTAAATAAATGTACGTACCAAAAACATGCTATACAAAAATAGTAAGAAGAAAAAAGAGTACATATCAGAAATAACTATGAACATGATCCAAGAAAGAAGACAAATTAAAATACAGCAAATTATAGAATCCTGTCAAGAGATATTCAAAGAAGAATTAGGCAAGACAAGCAAAACTACATAAATAAAACATGCCATTAAATAGAAGGATAGAAAACCAACAATAACAGTAAAATGATGTTAGAAAATATACCATACATAAGAGACAACAAACTTCAACCATCATTAAAAGTGCTGAAAGATAAGCAAAGAAACATTAACGGAAGGGAAAAATATTTTACATAGATGGACAGATACATAGATAGATGCAGTGATATGTACACATACCCAAGTAAAACAGAAAGCAAGTCATTAAAATAATGTGAGAAAGAGCCAAAACCTAAAAAGGAAGAAGTAATATACACAATAGAAGGCTTAAAGAATGGAAAAGCACCAATAAACGATGGTTAACAACAGAAATGATACAAGCTGGAGGTTTGGCCGGCATCAAGAATCAAGAAGAGATAATAATTTGTGTTAAATCCGAGAGAAGTAAAACTGGAAAACAACACAATGGTGGAGAGACAGAACGATCTTGGACTTGTTGACACTCAAATCACATATAGCTTAATTCACTGAGTATCTTCTTCTTCTTCATCGTTCTTCAGTCAGATATCAGGTTACAGCACCAATAGCTTCAATGAATTGTGTGATTCGCTTCAGGTCATCCATGGAACCCCTCAAGTCTGAAAGCAGTGACGTCTCAGTAGGCCATATTTTCTCCCTCTCTTCTTGGTAGAGTTGACAGGCATGAAGAATGTGTTCTGCAATCTCTGGGCTCAGTCCACAGTTGCACAGGTCTGTTTCACCAATCTTCAGCTTTCGAAACATGTGACTTCTCAGTCTGTTGTGACCAGTTCGTAGTCTGAAAATGATGGTTTGTTCCTTGCGTGACATTTGGTGGTAAGGTTCATTTGGTTCTGCAGTTGGGTGCATTTGCTTCCACTTTTTCTTATATTCTGCTTTTAACATGGTCTTACCTTCATAGTACGTATTATCATTTTCTATTTGTTCCAGTGATCCCCCTTTCCTTGCCAGGAGATCAGCTTTTTCATTTCCAGGTATGCCACAGTGACCTGGGATCCACTGCAGTACTGTTTCTTTGGTGGTACTGCTGAGGTGTAGTAAGCAGGCCGTAAGTTCATTCATGCTCGTGTTCTTTGGATCTTTCAATGCCTGCAATACTGATTTTGCATCCGTTAGAAATACTACATGTCTGTTGTGACTCGGCAAGCAATTCATGAGCATTTTGGCTGCCTCTATTATGGCTTCCATTTCTGCTTTGAAATTTGTGGAATGTTATCCTGTGGGTATGGATTTCTCTATTTCTTTTCCATCTGGTGTTACTATATATTTTCCTGATCCTCCATCTAATACTGCCTCTTTCGCTGATCCATCTGTATATACATGTGTCCATATGAACCTAAGTAGATGGCATGTCGTTATATTGAGGTTATCTATTCAGTCAGTGAGGTCCATCGTATAAGGGTATACGATCTCAAGGTGGCCAAAGGAAGCGCTACAAGGACACGTTAAAGGACTCACTGAAAGCCTTTGAAATAGACCACGATACATGGGAAGAACGTGCACAAAATAGATCTACATGGCGTTCTAAAATAAAAAAGAGCGCACCATCTTGTGAAAAGAAGAGAAATGCAGCAGCTCAACAGCGGAGAGCAGATAGAAAGTCACGGATAGACCAAGATCCGTCTACAGTCGTTATTCCATGTCCAAACTGTCGAAGGACATTTACAGCTCGAATAGGGCTCATTAGCCATCTACGAACTCATAATCAAGGACATAACTAAAATTGAATTTTCAAAAGTGGATGTAACAAATGGTCATTATCACTTGTGATGGACGAACAACATCTATTATAGAAGCTTCATGGCATGTCATCTATACAATTATGCCTCTCATACTTTAAATTTTGTGTTACAATGTATTTTATGCCATGTTGTATTCTTTTTCTTTATTTGTTTATGTATGCACCCTCTGTGGTTGGGAGAGAGCTAGAGATTTGCTGCGCAGCAGTGGGGAGGAGGAAACTGACAGTACTGCTTTTCCTATGGCTGAGGTCCATCATAGAAGCACACTGACCTAGGACGTGACGATCCTTTTGACTTGAACATTTGGTTGCATGCCTAGAGCAATAGAGAAGTTCGGCATAACCAGTAGTCAATTGGTGGCGGGGGATGAGCACAGTGAACCCTATCTTGGCTGCAGTGGCTCGGAGCAGTTCATAGGTTGAAACCTTCCTTCCTAGTAGTGTGATAGTTTTTGTCTGGCTCTGGCCCGGGGTGGGACGAAAATCCACAGACTCCCAGCAATATAATGCCAGTACAAAACATACTAATTACAAACGAGATCGGATGTCGCCTCAGTTATCAAGGTCCGCGGCAGGCAGTGGGTAACCAGGCTGCTCTGTCTGAGAAATTAACTACTGGAACGCATCCAAAACATCAGCACAAACACAGACATGCACAATACACAACACAGCAACAACACCTGCACAAGCACCAAAACATTAAACCCAGAAAACCTAGGAGGGTGGTGCAAGATTTTCATAAAACAAAGTCTTCACTTAATATTCTACAACTGAACATCTGTGGAATAAGAAACAAAACACTAGAGCTCGCTAATTTACTACATGCTCATAAGATACATGTGGCCCTCTTACAGGAGACTATACACAAAGACACTGACCCATATCTGTCAGGATATACCAGCTATGCCTGTAAGTGTACCAACTGTTGTGGCATAATTACTTATATAAGGAATGACATTCAGGGACAAGTCACCCAACTAACAGCCAATCCCACAGACATGCAGAAGGTGACCATCTGGCACACTGGAGGAAAATACACAATCTACAACATATACAGCCCACCTCAGACAACATGCAATTTACTGGAAATCCATACAACACAATTTATCAAAACAATATTTGCTGGTGACATTAATGGTCACTCACCCCATTGGGGTTACCAGAATCACAATAAGACAGGAAGATATATAGAACTCTGTGAACAACACACCTGTCTGTCCTTCAAGATGCAAAGTCTGTACCAACACTTTTGCACAGGAGCCATCTATCTCTTAGTCGACCTGACTTGACTATCTGTTCATCTGATATAATAGACGCTTGCTCCCTAGAAATACTTGATGACATTGGAAGTGACCACAGACCAATCCTCACCACCATAACTACACCCAACAAAGCATATTTCAAACAGAAAACTCGCTGGAATTTTGGCAAGGCAGATTGGAAACTATTCCAAGAAACATCTGATTTCCTGCTAGGTAAAATCAAAAGCAATGACATAGAAACATTTACTGCAGAGGTGACAAAAGCTATCCTCAATTCAGCATCACAAAGCATCCCAAGGGGCAGTAGGAAATCATACAAACCATTCTGCAACAAAGAAATGCAAGCTGGAATCCTCGATAGAAAAAAAGCAAGAGAAGCCTTTGAGATCTCACCTTGACAAGAAGAAAAAATCCTGTAAAAACATGTGCCAAAATAAAACTAATAGTGAAGAAGGTCAAACATGATAAATGGGCAAAAACATGCGCAAATTTAGATCTAAGGAAAAATGGCAGAAAGGCTTGGGGGCTGATCAATAATTTGTATGGGAAAAGAAGAAGAACAAACGATAAACCTGTGATAGATGGAAACAGAACAATCACCACAGATCAGAAAAAGGCAGAACACTTTAACCACTTTTTTTGCCAGTGTGAACAGAGTAGGGAAGCTGTCCGAGGCTGACAAGAAGCGTCTGTACCTACGGAAGCAGCAAGAAAAAGTCCAAACCTCTGGCTCAACCATATTTGATGATGACTTCAGTATGCAGGAACTCCTACAAGGGCTGAAGAAACTAAAGCCAAGAAAGTCTCCTGGACAGATACAATTTATAATGAAATGTTTACACACATGAGCACATCAGGGAAAGAAGTACTCCTTACACTAATAAATTTGACCTGGAGAAATGGAAAACTGCCTAAACATTGGAGAAATGCTCACATCTTTCCCATCCTGAAAAGTAACAAACCTCCAGATGAACCCAAAAGCTACCGCCCCGTATCCCTAACATCATGTCTTGGGAAATTAGCAGAAAGAATGGTTAAAGCACGACTTTACTGGTTCCTCGAGAGCTCAAACATCCTCTGCCATGAACAGGCTGGCTTCAGAAAAGGCAGTTGCACAGAAGACCAACTATTTAGGTTGACACAGAAAATCCATGATGGATTCCAGGAAAACAAACACACTGTAGCCATCTTCTTTGACTTACCACAGGCTTATGATCGAGTATGGAGAAAGGGTCTTTTGATGAAGTTGATTGAGATGGGAATTAGTGGAAAGCTATACAACTGGATAAAATACTTCCTCATTGACAGAACAATCCAGACAAAGATAAATGATGCAATTTCATCTGAAGAAGTTCTAGAGGAAGGCTTACCACAGGGTTCTGCTTTAAGCTGCACCATCTTTCTCATTTACATCAATGACCTTACGAAACATATCAAAGCTGAAAAAGCCCCCTATGCTGATGACTTAACAATATGGCAGAGCCATGAGAATGTTGAAAGTGCTGCCAAAAGACTAAATGGACTTAAAAAGACTACATGAATACTGTCAAACATGGAAGCTAAAAATAAACTGTGAGAAAACTGTCTATACCATCTTTACCAAGAGTCATAAGGTAGCCAAAGAAAATATCAGTTTATGGTTGGATACACAGAAATTGCCAAGAGAAGAACACCCCACATATCTTGGAATCACGCTTGATCGGCAGCTCACCCTCAAGAAGCATGTAAAAAATATCACAAATAAAGCACTTAAAAGGTTACAACTAATGAAAAGACTCGCTGGCACATCTTGGGGATCAGACAAGGATACCCTTAGAGGACTATACCGTGGTTACATACGTTCTGCTTTAGAATACAACAGTGCACTCCTCACAACATGTTCCACGACAAATGTAGAATCCCTAGACAGAGTGCAGAACAATGCCCTACGTCTTATTAGTGGAGCAATGAGATCTACACCGACGGCTGCATGTGAAATACATACGAATGTAGAACCCCTTGAGATGCGGAGAGATATGGCTGCAATGGAGGCTTATGAAAGAAGCAAAAGAATGAACAAAGACCACCCAAATAAACAACTTGTAGAAAACTGGGAACCAAAGCACAGAATAAAACATAAGTTAGTCCTGCACCCTTTCAATGAAATAAAAGACAGTTCTCACCTTCCAGACAAGAGACAAAAACTGCAAAGAGTAGAAAAATGTTTACCACCACACACAGGCTTTAAATTGCCGGAAATCAAAACACAATTAAGAGATAATGCAACAAAACGTTCCGACCCAGTAAGTCTTATGAAAGCAACACAGAAAACAATAGACACCTACCCAACACAATGGATTCATGTCTATACTGATGGGTCTGCCTTCAAAGTCATCATCAATGCAGGTTATGGTGTCTATATAGAATATCCAGACAAAACATCTGATGAGTTGTTTGATGCCTGTGGGGAGATATGTTCTAACTATGAAGCTGAAATAGCAGTACTAGAAATTGCCTTGTACCACCTGAAGACCATATTTGATGCCTTCCCATGAAAAGTCCAAATCATTGTTATTTTTACAGACTCTATGTCTGCTCTCCAAGCATTGGAATGTGATGGACATTGTAAACCCGAGCTAGCTGAAATATACCACCATGCAAACCAGCTGCTCACATCTTATGATGTCAACATTGTTATGCTGTGGATTCCTGGCCACTCAAACACACCTGGTAATGATAAGGCAGACAGACTAGCAAAGAGGGGATCACAACAAGAACAGCCTTATACAGAAACAACAATGCACACAGTTAAAATGATTCTGAAATCTGTGAACAAAGAAAATTGGATGAACAGATGGGCCATGGGAAACACTGGGAGGGAAATCTATAAATATATGACCAGCCCATATCCTAAAGACTCTCCTGGACTCTCCTATCAACCTCCTGGAAAGAAAAGACCAGAGTATCATATTCCGACTGCGCACACAACATGTACAGCTTAACAATCACCTGAACAGAATACAACCACAACACACTCCAGAGTGCTGGATGTGCACTCATCTCTATGAAACTGTTGACCACCACCTTTTTGAATGCCCAGCGCTGGATGACATCAGGAAAATGCTTCTCCCTCCAGGGCCAGATAAATGGAACACATTATATGGAACAAAACAACAACTCACAAACACATGCATATATCACACAATGGCATTGGGTCAAAGGGCATGAGCCCATGTACCGCTGGATCAGCAACCAACCGAGTATTATGTTGTTAATAATGATAATAATAATAATTAAAATAAAAATAATTAAAATAATAATAATTAAAATAATAATTATTATAATAAGACAAACTCTCATCATTACCATCATCATCACTCATCAAGTGCCGTCTTCACAAAGAAGGTTGACTGCAACATACCTCCAGCATCCCCTGTCTCTTGTTTTGGTGGTGCACTTTACTAGACTGTAACCTGCTCATCTTGTGATGTTACTCTCCCATCTGTATTTCTCTCTACCTCTTGCTCGGTTCCCTTGGATTTTACCCTCAGGTAAGGTTTTCAACAAGTTGTCATGTCTTTTGATGTGTCCAAAATATTTTATTTGCATGATATTTATTTTGTTTAATAAATCTTTCTTCATATTAAGTCATGTTAGAAATCTTTGTTTTCTTCTCTTTTCATGATTGAAACGATCATTCTAACATCAACATCATTTTACTGTTTTTCATGATTGAAAAAAGAAACTCCTTATTCTTCTGTATATCCACATAACAAGGGGATCAGTTATGTCTGGTATACGTTATAAATAGTTAAAGTGTTGATTATTGATTAGCGTTTACTATTGATTATTGACAAGAGTCACATCACTGGGGGGGGGGACCCATATATTTAGTATTTAATAAATGACTAATATCTAATAGAAATCTCTCTTCTGATCTCCTCTGCTTGCCGTTCCGTCAGCCATCTAAAAGTGTATAAGTTCAGGGTCCCAGTCAGTTGCTGATTACAAGTTCTTATGTATTAGGTATTAGGTATGTTGATTGTCATCTTCGCACAACGTACAAGTCCATAAGTGATCAAATCTCCGCTTCAGTAAATCTCTCAGGGTATAACGGCTGATGGTTGCGGTTCTATGTTGGTTCATTTCTCTTTTTGAAATCTTTGTTACGGGTTCTCTTCGGGCCAAGCCCATCCTCACTCCCAATTCTCCCCATCGAGGCCAACTCCTTGACGAGGAGATGAGATTGGAAACTAAGATTGGTCGGGCCAACCCAATATCGAGCAGGGTCACAATCCTGCCCAAGCAAGCACAAGTCAGAGATGCCAGGCCGAGAGGCGCACTAGCAACCATGGTATCATGCAAACCGAATAGTAAAAGACCAAGAAATCACCTACCAGGAAAAGAATATCCTCATCAAAGCCATCAGGAAAGTCGACCACCCAAAAGACAATTACCACTATCTCAACAGAGCAGAGCAGATTATTATCTTCCGCCTCAGAACAGGACACAACAGATTAAACAGCCACTTAAATAGACTAAGATTAGTCCCATCACCACTGTGCCCTTGTGGGCAGGCAGTACAGACAGCTGAACATATCCTGCAGGACTGCAATACACTAAACCAGTTAAAGGAAGAACACTGGCCCACAGAGATGGATATCCACAGAAAGATGTATGGGAGCACTGAGGAGCTTTCAAATACAGCAGCATTTATTAAGAAAACAGGACTTGCTGTGTATACATGTCAAACTCTGAACGAGAATAAGAAGAAGACTTCAAATTTTTGCATTCTCGATATTGACTCATGCTTATTCATCTCAAAATCCTCTGATCGTGAGGACTCACGAAGAGCAGTGAGTATGTCTGCTCGGTCCAGGCGGTTTGAGTAGACAGTTTGACCCTTGAAATGAGTGTCAACACAACAGATAAGGAAGGTTTCTAGCAATCACTAGGGATATTGTAGCTACATAATTGTATTCGTATCAGACTATGATTATTGACCGTCCAAGTCCATTCTTAGTTCCGTCGAACTGGGACCCATTCATTAGAAAGATATTGGTAACTTCCTGTCAAAATGGTGGATAACAACACAAGTGTTTTGTGTGTCGCCTACAGTTTCACTTGAACAATGGATATATACGTTGTTTTCATTTAGGAGATTGTGTGGTGATGTGTTGTTATTCTCTGACCAGGAGGTCCATTCATTAAGATCTTCGCCGGTGCTAACGGAGTGCGTGCATCTAAGCTGAAGTCTTCGTGAGTGTATTCGCTGTCACACTGTTTGAAAAATGGCGGCCAATATCAAGCGGCCTAAACGAGGTGGCTCAAAAAAGAAAAGTCACCGGGCGGGTGCTAGAAGAACGAGATCGAAAACAGCTAGGCTAGGAATTAAAAACGTGCGTGTGCTGTTTTGGAATGTGGCCAGTGTACACAAGCGTAGAACAGAGCTAGAAAAGATGTGTTATGAGGCTGACGTCATTGCATTGCAAGAAACGCAGCTAGGTGAAAGTGGTAATATCAGGATAGCAGGATTTCAGTGTTTCTACAACAGGCGACATCTTGGACAGGCAATCTTAGTACGCGAGGGTTTTAGTGTATGCGAGGTTGTTATGTCCAAGTGGGATAGCGACAATATCCAGTTACAGGCAGTGAGGGTCCAGAGGGTCCAGCACCCAATCATGATTGTAAATGTGTATGCCTGCAACACGAGCATTGTTCTTCAGGATTGGAAGATCCTAGGGGTGATAATGGAACAGGAAAAGCAGATCCTCTTTTGTAGTGACTTCAATGCGAAAGGTACATCATGGGGCAATAGTGCTTCGAACAAACAGGGAAGAGAACTTGAGGAAGCCCTGACAGATACGGACCTGGTGTGCCTTAACGATGGCCGTATAACAAGGATGGCAAGCAGGGATGGTGATGATGAAAGCGCTATCGACCTGGCATTGAGATCATCAGCTTCTGTGGCTATCTGCAAATGGGACGTGCTGGGGCATTATGGCAGTGACCACCTCCCATGTGTTGTTCTCTTAAAAAATGACAAAAGTAAGCAGATAAAGCCAAAGGTAAGATCCTTTAAGTATGATTGCAGAAGAGTGGATGTTGTGAGCAGAATTCGACAAGACAAACGTAAGGCTCAAGTAGTGGAAAATCAGGTGTGAGATAGGCCCCCCTGGTGGAACGAAGAGGTTCAAAGGGTATGGAGCGAGAAACGGAAAGCAGTATCACTATGGCAAAGGGCACGGAAACGTGTTGCGGCTCAGCCCATGGAGGTCGCACAATGGAAACGGAAGAAAGATATCTTAGTCCAAACATTCAAAGATATTGCAAAGTCAGCAAAGGCATCAAAATGGGACGAATTTTGCAAGGAGATCACACGCGAAAAGTCACTAAAATTGTTCTGGCGGTTACAAAAGTCCATGAATGGTCTGACAAGACACGTGACTATTGACGATTTCCAGAGCGACGATGCCGTCTGGCAGAAGACAGACGAGACAAAAGGTGCAGCGTTTCTGGCACACTACACCGCACAAATTGGTCAGAGAAATGTGGAGGCATATCAAGAAATCAGGAAAACGCTCACAGACACGTGTAAGAACTTGAGCATGGAAAACCATATGCTAATCGCAGTTGAAGAAATCAGGAAGGCACTGAAAAGTACAAAAAACACAGCACCTGGACCAGATGGCATTAGATACGATGACATTAGTCGAAGAACGGATGAGGAGTTGGGAGAGTTGGCGGACATGTTCAATAATAGCCTTCTAAAGGGCACAGTGAAAGAAGACTGGTTGCACAGCTATTTAGTTCCACTACCCAAACCTGGGAAGGACCACACCAGGATACATGGCTACAGAATAATAACAATGCAGAATACGATTGGCAAGCTTTTGGAAAAAATTGTGGCCCGGAAGGTATCGTGTTATCTTGAAAGAAATAAGTGTTTACCAACATTGTTTGGGGGATATCGTCCAGGAAAGAAGACATGGCAGAATGCAGCAATATTTGCGCAGGCTGTTTTTGAGGGGTTCGATTCGCGCATGGAGACATGTGCGGTCGCAATAGACCTTGAGGATGCGTACAATAGGGTGTCCTTGGATATCTTGATGCACCAGCTGTTAAATCTTTCAGTTGATCCTTTTGTCGTGCGTTGGGTTGGCGCCGCCCTGATGCACAGGGTTGTAGTTCTTAAGTGTGGTAACTGGATATCTACAATAACGGTTATTAGCCCTGGCCTGCCACAGGGATCGCCTCTATCTCCTGTACTTTTCAATGTACACACAGTACATATCGCTGGCAATCAAATCACAGGTGTTGGCAGAACGATGTCATATGCCGATGATATCCTGGTGTATAGACAGGGCAGAAATCGAGAAGAGTGCGTCGTGGAACTACAGAAGGAGATGGACAGACTGACAAATTGGTGTCGAGATAAGGGAGCAGTGGTTAATCCGTCTAAGTTATTCGTGACGTGGTTTTCCTTGAACAATCACATGGTAAAGACACCCATGCCACAAGTTTCGTTGTCCGGGAAAAGTTTAGAAAGAACTAGCACAATGAGATATCTGGGTGTGTTTTTTGACAGAAGCCTGAGTTTCTGGGAACATGTTGACCACATTATCATAAGGGCAGGCAAAGGCTTAGCAGCAATGAAGGTTATGGCTGCTGCGCAGTGTGAGCAAAGATTGTTATTTCTTTTGTACCAGGGTTTGGTTGTGGCTGTGGTGGAATATGCACTAGCAATTCTGACTCTTAGCCAAACTCAGATCGAAAGACTGGATAGAGTCCAGAATGCAGCAATGCGTATCATTCTGGGATGCGCAAAAGACACATTGACAAGAGCTATGCGATACCTACTTGACTGCCCAACAGCTGAACATAGATTACAGTATTGCCGTTCACGGGCGTACCTTCAAATACATGCAGATAAGGAACACCCGTTGCATTCCGGTAATACAGAAAGTTAAAGGCAGCAGACTCAAGAGAGGAAGGTCGTGGATGGGACGTGCTGAGGATGTAATACAACGTGTGTGCAGATTACAGGATGTGGCAGCAGGTGCGGAATGGATAGGTCTACCCACAGATTTCGAAATTGTTTGAGAGTAGTAATATCACTTAGCAGGGAATGCAGAGAATGGTGTCCCACAGCTGTGGAGAAAGAAGTGCAGGCTTTAATCAGTGAGAATACCAAAGAGGGGGATGTGATTATATACACTGATGGATCGGTAATTAGGCATGTTCGCAGTGCTTGGGTCTTACAGTTCAGTGCGCAGGTAAAACGATCAAGGAGGAAAGTGGTGCCTTTGCGGTCACTACGATTAGTATGACCATGGAGACTATGGCGGTGACCAAGGCATTTGAGTGGCTATACACACAGAAGGTAACGCAGGTCTGCATCTTGAGTGACTCTATGAGTATGATTAAGAAGGTACAAGTGGGTCTCGTTCGCGAACAGTGGATTGAGGCCTTGAGAAATGCGAGCTTGAAAGCGGTTACATTTATATTCGTGCCGGGACATGTGGGCGTTCGAGGCAATGAAAGAGCGGATCAACTGGCATCGTGTACGATTGTGGCACAGGCGATGAGGCAATGGATCGCGCTGACGTTTTGAACTCCTTAAGAGATATAACACGCGAGAGTGAGACTAATGTGGGTGATGATTCCTTTTCAATGGCTAGGATTAAAGATCAGGGATTGAAATGCGGTGTTGCTAGAGGTGAACATTTTGGAGGCCGCAGAATGATGGTCAACCAGAATAGGACCGGTACTGTCAGCAGAAGTGTGATGGCGGATACACTCAAGGAGAGATCGGAGCAACTATGGATGTGTCCAGTTTGCAGTGATGATGATCCGACGACTAACTTACTAACTAACTATATTGGGTGTTACTTCATTCAAGTATGTTATGTATCAATATTAGTAGACATTAATATAAACAGATACTAGCTTATGACATGTCATCGTGTGTTAGTATTAGCCAATAGCAAAGATTACTTAACTCTTGCTGATATTTGTTAAAATTGGTAAAGGATATGAACACAGTAATATCAACTATTCATGGTATTTACCGCGTTCATGAATGCCGGTATGTTCAACATGTTGATTTTAATTATTTTACTAGGCTCATAGTGTTAAACAAAGTGTCATCATCTTTCAATTGTGTGTAGATGTAGAATAAAAAATGTAGATATTGAATGAATAAAGTAGATGTTGAATGAATAAAGTAGATGTTGAATGAATAAAGTAGATGTTGAATGAATAAAGCAATGAAAAAATATAACTCTGTATAATCATTAAGAATGAATGAATGGATAGCCTCATTGTTAATTACAAATCTGCGCCCATTCAAATTTTTTATTTGAACATATACTCGTAGTTCGTAGTTTTCCGAATCACAATCTCTATTATCTGTTTATGTTTAAAGAACTCTGATACTGATAATAAAAAAAAACTATTATAACGTCTGCGGGTGGAAAATCTTCACCATAAGAGATAACTTGTTATTTTAATCATTTCATTATCAATGAGAGTTCAACAAATTCAAGAATTGTGTGCTCGGTCTGACTATATTCTAGAATGTATTGTAATAAATAGATGAAATGAGGGACTATTATATTAGAAGTGCACCGTCAAAGAAAAATAAATACTGAAACAAGTAATTGAAGCAGTGGAGAACCATTTTTCATGGACTAGATCTGATATCATCTTATGATGACGATTGTTCATAAATGAATTTGAGATTATTTTATGTTGAGAAAAATATGTACATCTCTTGATGTTTCCTTACAGCTGATATGTACATCTCTTGATGTTTCCTTACAGCTGATATGTACATCTCTTGATGTTTCCTTCACGCTAATATGTACATCTCTTGATGTTTCCTTCACGCTAATATGTACATCTCTTGATGTTTCCTTATAGCTGATATGTACATCTCTTGATGTTTCCTTCCAGCTGATATGTACATCTCTTGATGTTTCCTTACAGCTGATATGTACATCTCTTGATGTTTCCTTCCAGCTGATATGTACATCTCTTGATGTTTCCTTCCAGCTGATGTGTACATCTCTTGATGTTTCCTTCCAGCTGATATTATTCTGGATATTGTTTTTAAATATAAATTAGTATTGTATTCTATATTAGTGGACTTCCTTTGCATTAGTTGATATTTATTGATTGCTAGTAACTTGATTATTTTAGTGGGTTCATGAAACAGATGTTTCTTAAACACAAAAATAGTATCTGGACAAATACATTAAGATATGGACAATGGTCATAATATAGATATACAGTCATGTCAATGCTGTAGGAAAGGAGGTCAAACCCGTCACTTCCCCTCTCTCCTTTAATTAAATATAATTTAGGAGTAAAATGCACAATAAATCTCTCAAGATATTTCTCTTATAATTTCTTATAACATCAGCATCAATATACAATATAGATATAACCATATAGATATAACCATATAGATATAACCATATAGATGTGAGTCCTCGAGAATAAATAAACAGGATAGTTGAAAATTAGTGACAGCATAAATGTGGTTCTATAGAAGAATTCTAAGATTACCAATGGCAGTTAAAAAACCTAAAGTGGATGTACTGATGAGTCGAATGGCTGCTGAAACAGAGGGCGGAGCACTTATGGGAATGACCCATGTGCTGTGAGGTCAGTTTATAATCAAGAATCAAGAGAAGAGAAGTTTATTTTGGTCTTCCTCGTTTACTTTTGCTCTTTGGTCACCACATCACAGCGTGACAGGGAAGTCTTTCAGTACCTATTCGAAGCGCGTGTCCGATGAAATTACGACGCTTTCTAATATAGGTAGATACACATTCTTGTTTTCATTCTTGTCTGACAACTGTGTTTGATTTGAAGTCTGACCAACGTATGTTCAGTAGCCTTCTAAGACATTTATTTTCAAAGTTGTTTAGTCTTTGTTCTAAGTTTGATGTTGCTTTCCAACTTTCGCATCCATATGTAAATGTTGGAATTATGCAGGAGTTGAAGATTTTGAGTTTTGTGTTATTTTGTGTTCCTTTGTTGGTGTTCTTTTTATTTAGAATATTTTACAAGAAATATTTGTACTTAATTATTAAGTTTATTAGTAAATAGTAACAACACTAAAAGGGGAGCAAAGAATAGCAACACTGTTTACCTTGCAAAAAATGTCGTAAAAGGCGCCTAAGGAGGTTATGGGATGGGGTTGGTTGTCCCATCCCATATATGGTCAGTGACCCAAAGCCATGCTGAAGTCAGATGTGCCAGGTCGACAGACACATATATCGCAGCAATGCTTCAAGCCATGACACAACGCATTCCGTTCTCCGGACTACATCCTGCTAATCTGTAGGAGTTTGAGAACGAACGAAGAAGAAGAAGAAGACAACACTACATTATCGTTAGTGGTATCAATCATTTCACAAAAACAGACCAATCAAAATTGTTTCTAGTTCCGATGGTTTATGTTGTACTTAGCAATAAGATTGGGTGCATTCATGGTACATGACACAGACATGAATAGGTGGATCCTACATTAGGTATTAGGTATGTTGATTAACATCTTCGCACACAGGACACGTTCATGGGTGATCCGATCTCTGCTTCAGTAAATTTCTCAGGGTATAACGGCTGATTGTTCCGGTTCTTTGTTGGTTCACTACTCTTTTTGAAATCTATCTCAGGGATTCTCTTCCGGCCACGCCCATCATCACTCCCAATTCTTGCATTCTTGATATTGACTCATGCTTATTCATCTCAAAATCATCTGATCGTGAGGACTCACGAAGAACAGTCAGTATGTCTGCTCGGTCCATAGCCTGACCATCTGTTGTAATGGCGAGACTAGCTAATTTGTCGGCCCGTTCGTTTCCCTCCACGCCCGCATGTTCTGGGACAAAATTAAGCGTGAGTTTTCGTAGTGATGTCTGCATTTTAGCTATCTCCAATGACTCCGCCCATTCCCTAAATATATCACCTGTTTTGACTTTCTGAATCATATTTAGTGAATCACTTAGTATGCAAGCATGGGAATAGGTTTGCGATTCCAGCCAGTAAAGTGTCCGCGTTACAGCGAATACTTCCATAGTTAGACTGAGAGTTGTTGCTGTAAAGGCACCACTGGCTTCGTGTACTGTTTTCCCTTTTGATCTGACAGTAAAGACCCATGCGCATAGCTGGTGACGGATGACCGACCCGTCCGTGTAAATCACAACATCTGAATCATCGGCATTCTTGCATAATAGTGCCTTGACCTCAGCATCCACGCTTACGTGGCTATGTTTCTTGCACTCTCTGTTGAGTGTAACAATGGTCTTGACTGCCTCTTGAAAGAACGTAGGAATAGATATCCTTTCTTTGCTAGGAACTATGTCTTCTGGGGCGCAGATATGATTTTGCAAATGTAAACAATAATAGATGCATAAAAATTTTGTCATGCTTTCTTGGGATTGAACGCCAGCCGATAAAATCGTGGAACATACCGTCTACATACACAAAACGTTCTTATGATTTTTCCAGAGAGGGAGCACTTTCCCCCCGCCTCTAGTCACTGTCATTTCTATCATTCTCTCAATATGTACATTGTCTTGTTCAGCTTCCTCCTCGTCTTCTCGTACGGTATTCATGAATCTAATCAATTCAATCCTGTCTCTTCTAATCTCGGTACCGTTCAACAAGACTTTACCGGCCAACACATCGGCTCTTTCGTTTCCCTTAACCTCATCATGACATGGACAGTAGATCCATGTAATTCTCTGTGCGTTGTTGAGAAGAGTGATCTACTCAGTTCTGATCATATACATTTCTATCTTGCGCAGCATACTTTGAGAGTCCGATAGAATCACTCAGTGTGTTGGCATTTGCGTCGCCAGCCAAGTGAGAGTTGCTGTCATTGCTTGTATTTCCATTTTCATACTTGTTGTAGTGGGGTACGCAGCTGACTTCTCAGCTAGTTTCTTGCCATTTTGGTAGGACACAAAACCTCAACCACACCGGTTTGTTTCTTGTGTTACTGGGCCGTCTGTGTAAATTATCGTATCGTGTGGCTTTGAGTGTTGCAGTATGTGTTATTGGATCATTCCCTCTGTTCTGTTGGCAGCCCAGTTGCGGCACTCTCTTCCAATCTGCATTACAGCTGTTGTCAATAACTTTCTCCCTTTGCCAAATGTCACCCATTCACAGCCTCTTCCCACACTCACATCCAGCTCACATACTCTGAGTAGAGCATCATCTGCTTCTGCTATCCAGGACTTTCCTCTCTTGATGATGATCATTATTGGCGACCTTGAAGCATTCTTTAACCTGAGCTATTTTATATCTTGATTTGATGCTCGGTAGGTCTAGGAGAAACCTCATGGTCACAATAGGTGTATCTCTTGTGCATACTAGGACAGCTCTCATGGCCTCATTTTGAACTCTCTCCAATCTATCCACCTGTGTTTGCGACAGTGTCAATAAGTCTAAACCATAGTCCAACACAGATAATACCACTGCCTGCATCATTTGAAAAATGGTTAGCTGTGGTATCTCTGCAGATGCCATGATTTTGACTGCACTGCCCCCTTTCCGGCTTTCTGAATGACATTGTCCACATGTATCGTGAAAGATAGATTTCTATCAAAAGTGATTCCAAGATATTTCATAGCCTAATCTCCTGTAAATGTTGATGCCCATGCAGGTGGTTTCTGGTAATGTGTCTGTGAGTTAAAGTGTAGTACTAGTATATATTGTTTACATGTGATGTACACAGGACATGATGTGTAAATTCAGGAATAGTGAGTAAAAATATAAATTCATTGCAAACAATATTCAATTACCAGAACGCATTTTGATGATATATAATAATGTATTTTGTTATTGTTTGAATATAAATAACATGAAATATTTGCAAATAGTTACAGTACCGTGTTTATTTTAGTATAATAGCAAGTATGTTCAATACACCTCAAACTATATGTCTGCAACACGCGATCTTGAGCACTTTCTCAAGGGGGGATCAGTGTATCACTGTTCTGCGATTTTAATGCAACTGTATCCTTCGGATTGGGTCAATCAATCAATCAATCAATCAATCAATCAATCAATCAATCAATCAATCGATCAATCAATCAATGAATCAATCGCCAGTCCGAGTGGCGTAGGCGACCACTCTCCACAACGTATTGTGTTGTTAATAGTTCAGTTGGTGGCCTCTTTTTATGCTACAGTGAAACCATCCAGAAATCTCCCCTTTTTCTTTTCCGTGATTAATAAATGTTCAAGTTTTACTTCCCTCATCGCCTGCCCTAAAAAATCTTGATTGTCTGTTTCTATTTTTTGCTGTAATTTACCGTATTATTTCAGCATATCCGAGTGTCCAATGTGATAAGGAAGACACAAAATACATCACAGTAGTAGAGAAATACAGCCGTGATTGTTCCCATCTGGCAGAAAAAAGGCTGTAAGAGGGACTGCACAAAGTAAAGAGCACAAATCACTCTTAACCAACATAGGAAAAATCTTTTGCAAGATACTAGAAAGAATAATGCGCGCATATATAGAACCAAAACCCAACAACACATAATTGGGCTTTCGGAAAAATACAAGTTGTAAAGATGCAATCTTCACCCTCAAACAACTTTCAGAAAGAGCGACAGTACATAACCAAGACTTATATTTGGCTTTCGTGGGCCAAGACTTGACAGAGTGGGTGGTCTACTCTATGTAGTAGACAGAGTAGATGGTCACAACTCTGGATAACACTACAGACATATGGAGTTCCCCAACATCTGATAAGTCTATGTCAGAGCATATCCGCCAATAGTCAATGCGCAATAAGAACGGGCACAGGTACATCCGATAATTTCCAAAGTCACTCAGGAGTGAGACACGGATGTGCACTATCCCCCCTAATGTTCATAACATACATAGATCACATCTGGAAAGTAGCAAAGACAACAGAAGAAAACACTGTGAAGAATTGCTTAAACGAATCTTAAACGAATTGCTATTTGCAGACGACGAAGCACTAGTCTCTTCATTAGAAGAGCAAAGACAAATAGACAGATTACATCAACCATGCCATACCTTTAACATGAAGATAAACATAGAAAAGAATGAAGTAATGATGATAGCTAGAACAAAAGAAACACAAATATGTATATATTAGAAATAACAGACTTAAACTAGTGGCATAATTCACTATCAATACCACAGTACGGAGTATACAGTATGGAGATACCTCTATATATTTGGAATTCTGTTTTATTCTCTTTTCTTCCATCAATTCTAGCAATTGTGATAGCTGGTATGCCACTGTATTTGCTATCTCGCACATTTTCTCAACCTCTCTGTTCAATTTTCCGTTGTCTGTGAATATAATTCCCAGGATTTTAAATTCAGAAGTTTGTTTGACTAGTTTTATTTATTTTTATATTCACTGAGTTAAGTGACTTGCTTATTTTCATTGTTTCTGTTTTCTGCGTATTTATTTTCAATTATATACTTTAGGCATTTTGTCGTGAGTGCGTCAGTATGGTTTTGTAACTTCCGTTCATCTTCGTAAATAATACATTGATCATTAGCAAATAGGGGCAGTTCGTTGATTAAATCCTCTTAAGATTCTTCTCTTATTTTTGTATAGTTTACTTTCTTGATTTGGAATTTCTTCATTATTCTGTCCACGTATATGTTCTTCTGATCTTTCCGGAGAGGGAGCACTTTCTCCCATCGCCTCTAGTCACTCCCATTTCTACCGTTTGCAAAGTGAGCGCACACAACCTTATCTTACCCGATTTTGTTTTAAGATGAAGTCATTCCGTCGGTTGTTCTTACTGAGCTTTGGCAGTTTTGGTAGAGGGCTTTTATATTTTCTATTAACTGACCTTTAATTACATAGTTTTTCTAGTGTTTCCCATGAAGCATTTTCATTGTTTTTATCGGATGGTTTTTCCTGATACATATTGTCTTTAGTTCTTGATTCTGTTTTATTTTTGTTATTCTCTTTCTTCATCCATATTGGTACTATTATTGATTTTTGCCAGTCTTCTGGTACTCTTCTGTCTTCCCATGCTATTTTGAATAATCTTGTGCTTTTTCACAGAGCTATCTCAAGGAAAAAGGAACATGTGCAACTTACTCTTCTCCTGAATTCAAATTGGGAAGAACCCACTTGTGTATGGTGTAAGATATGGTGTAACTTAGGCGTGTTTCTAATATTGTGATATACATGTTTCCTATATGACTTACAGTGTGGAGAAATACAGCCGTGATTGTAAGAGGGACTGCATATTTATTTGGAATTTTTGTTATTCTCTTTCTTCATCCATATTGGTACTATTATTGATTTTTGCCAGTCCTCTGGTACTCTTCTGTCTTCCCATGCTATTTTGAATAATCTTGTTAGCCACTTGAACCCAGTTTCCTTTCATGCTCTTATCGCTTCATTAGTTATACAGTTGTCTCCTGGTGATTTGTTATTGCGGCTAAATCTGTTAATACTGCTTCTATTTCTTGACTTAGTTTGTCTGGTTCTGCGATGTCCTTGTTTGTTGGAATGTAAACAAACATTTATAAACTCTGTTGTTATGTTAGGATTTTATAATTCTTGAGAATATTCTTTCCATCTTTCTTTCCTTTCTAAGCTGTTCCATATTGGATTGGCATTTGTTTTATTAATTATGATTGTTGTGGGGGCTTTCGTCTCTTACTCTTGTTGGTTTGATACTTTTGAAAAATTCTCTGAGGCCATGACTTGCAGATTTCTGTTAGATGTTCTCCATATTCAGTACAGGAACAAAACTGTGCTTCTTTTATTATGCGTTAATCCTTCCTTGTTGTCTTCCTTATTGTAAGTAGTGTTTTTGTTGTTTAAATTTTAGCCATGTTTTGAAGAAAAAAAAACGTTTTTTCGTTAGCGTAGCCATCAGTATTACATCGCTTCACCAGAGTTTAAAAAAAAGTATTTTGTATGTTTCGTACACAGCATATATTTTGTAAATTAGCAGTCTCTCCATGGCCAGTCCGAGTCTGATGTGTCACATTAGCAGTCTCTCCATGGCCAGTCCGAGTCTGATGTGTCACATTAGCAGTCTCTCCATGGCCAGACCGAGTCTGATGTGTCACATTAGCAGTCTCTCCATGGCCAGTCCGAGTCTGATGTGTCACATTAGCAGTCTCTCCATGGCCAGACCGAGTCTGATGTGTCACATTAGCAGTCTCTCCATGGCCAGTCCGAGTCTGATGTGTCACATTATCAGTCTATCCATGGCCAGAGCGAGTCTGATGTGTCACATTAGCAGTCTCTCCATGGCCAGTCCGAGTCTGATGTGTCACATTAGCAGTCTCTCCATGGCCAGTCCGAGTCTGATGTGTCACATTAGCAGTCTCTCCATGGCCAGTTCGAGTCTGATGTGTCACATTAGCAGTCTACCCATGGCCAGTCTGAGTCTGATGTATCACATTAGCAGTCTATCCAAGGCCAGACCGAGTCTGATGTGTCACATTAGCAGTCTACCCATGGCCAGTCTGAGTCTGATGTATCACATTAGCAGTCTATCCAAGGCCAGACCGAGTCTGATGTGTCACATTAGCAGTCTACCCATGGCCAGTCTGAGTCTGATGTATCACATTAGCAGTCTATCCAAGGCCAGACCGAGTCTGATGTGTCACATTATCAGTCTATCCATGGCCAGACCGAGTCTGATGTGTCACATTATCAGTCTATCCAAGGCCAGACCGAGTCTGATGTGTCACATTAGCAGTCTCTCCATGGCCAGTCCGAGTCTGATGTGTCACATTAGCAGTCTCTCCATGGCCAGTCCGAGTCTGATGTGTCACATTAGCAGTCTCTCCATGGCCAGTCCGAGTCTGATGTGTCACATTAGCAGTCTCTCCATGGCCAGTCCGAGTCTGATGTGTCACATTACAGTATCTCTGAATAACTTGAATAATACATTCTCTTGAGAAGAGCTCAGTTTCTATTGATAACAATAGAAATGTTTGTGTTAATTTTTATATAGTAGCTCATAGCTATTTGTATCATCATCAAATATTGTAAATTTACAACATATTCTTTCCGGAATGTTTTTTCCGGTGTGCTTGTGTTGTTTTCATTACTTGGGGTCTCTTCGGCGTTAGTACGATGGAATGCTCTTACCTCACTTGTGTATTTATTTTGTCTGTTTATAGAGTATGTAATTGGTTTGAAATGCGTGTTGTAAATTGTAGCCATTTATACCATGACTCAATCTGAAGGTTAACTTAAAGGAACTGTCATTTGTAGACGACCAAGCACTAGAAGACAAACTAGAAGATAACATCCCCAGAAAAGCAAGTACAAAGATACATAGGTAGATTACATCAATCATGCCAAACGTTATATTTTAACACCATATATACATATACATATATATATATATATATATATATATATATATATATATATATATATATATAAAGTGTATATATATAAAGTGTCATAAGTGACATATTCTTTCCAGAACGATAACTTCAATCCTGATACCCCTAAACACCTGTCTTATCCGGCGGGCAGGCAAGCCTTAATTTGCAAGAAAATGTGCATACATGAATGTGTATACATTCTACAATGTCGATAGTCCATCGTCTTCATGGTCTGCATCTTCTTCTCACCCGGCACTCTGCCCTCAAGTCGCTATAAGCCTTTCGATACCATCATGTCGTCTTAAGTGTCCAAAATACTGTAGCTTCCATATGATGGTATTTTTAAGTCATCCTTCATTGAGTTTCAGTAATTTAAAAATCTCTGTGGCGAAGTGATACAGAGTAGGTCTGTGACGGCCAAGGTACTGAGTTGGACCCCTGTTACAGGCATTTGAGCATCCGGACCGTTCGGAAAGCAATTGCAAACTACCGTGTGTATTTATATTGCCTAGAAATTACAGCCAAAAATTATATGTTGATGGCTATCCCTGAATAAGATGCTTTATGCCGAAGATGGACATGTCGGACCATTGGTGCAAATAGAACAGCGACAGTAGGACTATTGCGAATGGAGGTTGCGAATGAACGCCGAAGAAGAAGAATAGTATACGCTACCAAAATTTAAACACTTCAGTGTTCTTTTTTTCTTCCTGTCCATGATGTTCGTAGCATGTTTCTGTAGCACTTCATTTCAAATGAATTTATTCTTTTGGATATTGTGATATTTTGGATATTTGTTCTTTTATATTCTTGTGTAAAGTCCAAGTTTTGAATCCATTTGTTGCCAGTGGGAAAACACATGATCTTAAAAATCGTTTATTATAATAACTTAATTATCCTAACTTGCATATGCATTATTCTGTATTTGAGGACCACATACTGTAAAAATAAGTATTGTTTCCCAAAGTTTCCTCTATATTCTGTGCGATATAAAACATTAATACTAACTGTCTTTTTCTTCTTTTTTTTTCACTTTATAACCTTTTATGCTGTGCAGCGTCAGGAGTAGAGTTCTCTGGAGATGGTTTCTTGTGTTTCATATATGTTTAATTTCGTGGATTCTTGTGATCCAGAGTTTTCATGCTCTGCCCCTGGTTTTGTATCCATCGTATCTTTATAGTAATCCTTTTTGAGGGACACTTTCTTATGGAAGTCTGGAAGCAAGAGAAACCACAGAAATCTAGTCTTCTGGTGTGAATTAGGATCTTTATTGTGTTTGTTTTTTTCTAATGTTTTCGTTTCTGATTCTATCCGTTACTGTTACTCTTATGATTCTTCATAAACAAGTCATTTCTGTTTAAAAAAAATTCTAGCTTCAGGTTGTTAATGTCCACGATTGTCATTGGTGTGTGATGGTATGACGATCGTTTTATATAGTGTAGTGCTGGCGTTCATGTTCACATATTTGTTTTTGAAAATAAGAGACTTCTGCTTTAAGATCTATCATCAGACATCATACCACAGCAAGCTTTGCTACACAGATACAGTGAAGGCAGACTTAGGCGCCCGCTACGAAAACGATGGACCACCGAAATATAAAACTCAGCACACACGAGGGCACACTCGGTAGCTATGTTCGATTTCTTTTGTAGTTTTTTTCCCATTTCATGATAAAATATATAAAATACATATTGAAAACAGAATTCACATATCTAGGAAGCAATATAACAACAGACAGCAAGAGCAATAAATACACAATAGATGTAGTAAAGCATACCAAGCTGTAGGACAAATTACACCAATCTTCATAAACAAAAATGTAGATTTAAACACAAACATAATACTATTAAAACGATTATTATGCCAACGCTGTACTACCAATGACAAACATGGACAACAACAGCACAAGACAAAAGTAAACTTGTAACTGCTGAAATGGCATGCTTTCGCAGAATCCTAGGAATATAGCTAAGAGACAAAGTTAGAAACGAGAACATTAGACAAAGAACCGGCACCGCCCCAATATTGGAGTTTATTAAGAGCCAACAGATCAAATGGTTTGCACACATTACCAGGCATCATACCACAGCAAGCTATGCTACACAGATACAGTGAAGGCAGACCTAGAGGCCGACCTCGAAAACGATGGAGCACCGAAATAAAAGAGGAGACACATTCCACAATATACTCAGTACACACGAGGGTCATCTCGTGAGAACTTGTCTACCCCTGACGCTGAAAGGCAATAGCGAGTCTAGCGAATAGATAGACAGAGTTGTCTATACGACATCTGTACGTCGCCGCCTCGGAGCCGGACATTGGTTAACATTAATTTAAATTTGTTTAAATGGGTTAAAACTGAAACATGTTGAGTAATAAACGCAGTTTACTTATACGATCCTCGTGTTTGCGAACTTTCGCAGCCGAAATATTGTGATTTAATCATTGCGGTGTATAGTATTGATGCTGTAGTTTGGATTTGGTTGGGACGTCTGCATATAAAACTCTTCCTTTTGAGCCAGTGTTCAAGCGGTTCATCCATTGATGTTTACAGTTATTACAGATAATGTGTTCAGTTAATGTGCTAATGTTTGTGGCAATTCTTGTTTGAGGAATATTTGCTCTTTTTGTGTGTCAGTTTATCAGTACTTTCATTCCCACTGATGCCCGTGTGACCTGGTATCTACTGAAGTGTAGTATTGATGCCATAGGATGTAAGTATATTTGTAGTTTGAAGTATGTTGCTTATTTGTTTGGTTACCGTTTTCAAGGACTTGTAGTGCAGACAGGGATCTGTGAATATTACTGGGTTATTTTTTACATGCTGCATCATTTTTTGTGTGTGTCACATCAATAGAGGCAAAATGTTACACAAACAAGATTAAACAAGCAAAAGATGACACAAGAAAAAAGTAAGCACCATACATGCGCCCCTCTTGACTCATCATTAGCAACATCAAGTGCCGTGCCGACGCAGGCGATCATGGATCTCCACTAATATGTATTTCCAGTATCTTGTATCAAGATCGATGATGACTTCCTGCTTTGCCATGATGTCAGACTATCTACTAGTTTCTTAAATCAAATATACGGAAGTCGTTCCAGATCTATCTGGCTCATTGTCACGCTTCTTGGCTAGTCGCTTCAAGTGTGTTTCTACGGTGGTTTATGTTTATGTCTATGTTTATTATTGTAAATTCCGCAATCGTAAAAATGTGCCACATTAGAGACAGCAGCACAAAACAGCCGTCCTCATCGTCGTGTTCAGCCTATTATGGAAATATCACAGCCAAACCTTTCCTCAAAAGATTTGAAACGTGACAGACAACATATTTTTCGACCTCTCACCCTCAATTGCTTCTGCAGTATAATCGTATGTCGTTCAACCACTGTCAACACTATTTCCTCCCATCCCGCAATATAATCTTGCGTCGTTTCACCACTCTCAACAATGCTTCCTGCCATTCTGCAGTATAATCTGACGCCATTCACCACGCTCAACAATGCTCTTCCTGCCATTCTGCAGTATAATCTGACGCCATTCACCACGCTCAACAATGCTCTTCCTGCCATTATGCAGTATAATCTGACGCCATTCACCACGCTCAACAATGCTTCCTGCCATTCTGCAGTATAATCTGACGCCATTCACCACGCTCAACAATGCTCTTCCTGCCATTCTGCAGTATAATCTGACGCCATTCACCACGCTCAACAATGCTTCCTGCTATCCTGCAGTATAATCTGACGCCATTCACCACGCTCAACAATGCTTCCTGCCATTCTGCAGTATAATCTGACGCCATTCACCACGCTCAACAATGCTTCCTGCTATCCTGCAGTATAATCTGACGCCATTCACCACGCTCAACAATGCTTCCTGCTATCCATCATTTTCGGTTGCTTTGACTAATACATTCATTTTGTTATTCCCAAAAATTGTGCAACACAACTTTAGCACACCTACTCAAAGGACGTAATATTTCATGTACCTATAGCCAGTATCAAGTTCTCCTCACCATATACACGTAATCAGTCAAGTTCTCATCACCATATACTCGTAGTCATTGTGAAGTTCTCACCACTATATACAATAATATATATTACTGAAGATGTATATAAGGTACTAATTACACATTGTTTATATCACATTCCTCCTTTTTTTGGCAGCCATTGCCAGTATTATGAAAACGCAAACAATACTAATTCAAAAATTCCCAATGCCGCTAGCACTAACAAAGAACTAACAAGATACATCACCTTCCTGAAGATAGAGGGAAATCTGAAAGAGTATTAAACATTCCTCCAAATGCATCCCCAAAACTGCCTCAAAGAAACACTACAATACATAATACACACATAATACATCCTTGTGTAACCCTATTTTTTTGTCTATATGTCTATGTATAGAGAGTAGCTGTTCTCACACCTTATTGGTGCAGTTTGTTTCCAAAGCTAGTTACGAGTTGAGTCTATACTTAGTATCCCACTATTGATGGACAGAAATCCAGTATATATATATATATATGCTTTATAGATGCAGCAAGGCCTTAGACAGAACCCAGCAGGAAAAATTGAATGAATGTCTTCAAGAAATGATCATAAATAGAAAAGACATTAGACTGATTAGAAATATATATTGGAAACAAACCGCACCAATAAGGTGTGAAAACAGCTACTCACTATACATAGACATAAAAATAGGAATAAGGCAAGGATGTATTTTTCATTCAGCCTATTTATTCCTGCCATCATGCAGTACAATCTTACTTACTTAATTATATATATATACACATAATACATCCTTGCCTTATTTATGTCTATATTTTTATATTTATGCCTATTTTTATGTCTATGAATAGTACGTAGCTGTTTTCGCACCTTAATCGTGCAGTTTGTTTCCAATATAAATTTCTAATCAGAGAATATCTTTAAACATATAGAAGAAATACCAGGACTCAAGATCAGTGGGAAAATAATAAACAACATGAGATTTGTAGATGACACTGTTCTTTTAGCAAAATGTGAACATGAACTACAATAGTGAACAGTCGATAAATCATGTAAATAATGTCGACAAACATATATGGATAAACATCCAAAAACAAATTCCATGATAATCAACAAAGTCACAGAAGAACAGGTGCTAAACAAAAAATACACGGAGAGAAACTACAAGAAGTAGAACATTATCAATATCACGGACACATAATCACAAATGATGACAGATGTGAAACAGAAGTTAAAAGAAGATTAGAAATGGCTAGAAATACCTTCAATGACATGAGGACAATATTAACATCTAAACAAATTACAAACAAACTAAAAATGATAATTATAAAATACTACATCTATTCTATATAAATGTATCGCTTGGAAAAATTGACAATAAATAAGTAATTAGAAGAGAAAATTGATGTCTTTGAGATAGAAGATAGAGAGACCTTCTTGGAAAGAGAAGAAAACAAAGAAAGAGTTTCTAACAACACTTAATATGAAGAAAAAACTATTAAAGGAAATACAAATCAAGCAAATAACATGTTGGACATGACATCTTGTTGAAGACCTTACCTGAGAGTAAAGTCGAGGGGGGGGGGAAGCAAGAGGCAGGTAGAGATACAAGTCGGAGAGTAACATCACAAGATGAACAGGTTACAGTCTAACAGAGTGCATCATCAAAACAAGAGGCAGGGGATGTTGCAGCCAACCTTCGTTGCGGGTACGTCACTTAATGTTGATGCCGTGACAACTGTAAATTAAATCCACTAAGAATAAAAGAACCAACTCACTCATTGGCCACATACTTTCGTTCTAGCGCGTCACTTTTAGCAAATGGATACTAACATATATATGTTATCAATTGATCTAATCAGAAACATGTCACATACGATCTGATAAACAGACATGGGAGACAGTAACACAAACAAGAAAGTAATGTTAACAATAATAGGGAGAAATATGCCACATGCAAGTTAAAGACATGATTTTCAGTTGTATGTAACACATCTCTGCGTATCCATGTTGTATTTCTCAAATTTTTTTATAATGATTCTCTTTCGTCTATGTTATCAAATGCTGTCGTGACAATACAAATAATAGTTTTATATGTTGGACCACAAGACCATATTTTACTGTACACAAACTTTATAAATAGATGTACATATCTTGTAAATTAAACAAAAAAGTAAACATGTGAAAAACGCAATTTTTGAGTGTGATAAAAGATAGTATCATCAATAGGTTATCAGATGTCTTCGTCTTCTTGTTCATGCATGAATAAATTTAAAAATAAAGTTCGTGTAATCGTGTAAAGTTGACTGTAATCACGAATCCAACTACTTCAGCACACATAAGTTGAGATGTTGCAGTGTTTATTATAGTTTTCTGTCACATTCACGATACAAGACACAATATGGAACAATTAAAAGGAATATAACCTGTATTATGTGTCCATAAAAAATTGTGTAGAAGAACATTGAGCTATGTAATATGATACAGATCTTATGCACGTCAAGTTAAGTCTGTCATTGTAAACCGGCATGGTGCTCGTGTCTTAACGGTGTTATATTTACAGCATTAAGGCATGTATTTGAGCAATAATTTGAAGATAAAATAACTGACCATTAATGAGGTGGCTTGTTAAAATAACTTACCATTAAAGAGGTGGCATGTTGAAATGTTAAAATAACTAGCCCTGATAAAGTGGATTGTCATAACATGTCATATAGCATGTAATACGTGACAAAGTCAATATTAGGGGATTACTTTTGGCATAGTCTGGGTATTATCCCCATACTTGGGACTACTAACAACCAGAAGTGGTAAAATGCCATGGCGACAGGAAATAACCGTAGTATCGGAGATATAACCGGCATTGATAACATTCACATGATTGGCAGACTACAATATACATTGTGAGAAAATACCATCCACTAGGTGGGAAACTAACAATTAGAAATTTGGCGACACTATCATCCACGTGATGGCACATTATTATTTACATTATGAAAGACTACCATACATGTGGTGAGACGCTACTTTCTACGAGCTGGAAAGCCACCATCAACACAGTAGGAAACAACCATCCTCACTGTTGGAGACTGCCAGAAACATGGTAATCGACTGCTATCCACATGCTAAAAATTACCACATCCACAGGTTAAGACTGCCATGGTAAGAGACTGCCATCCACATTTCAGGAGACTGCTATTCAAATCTTAAGAAACTACCATCCGCATGAAAGGTAATATCATCCACATGTCAAGATACTACCATTCATATGGAAAGATACTATCATCCACACGTAAAGAAACCACATCCACACTTTATGCTTCTACCGTCAACATGGAAAGAAACTACCATCCAAATATAAAGAAACTACCATTCACACGGAAAGACACTACAATCCACCTGTTACGAAAGGACCATTCACATGTTAAGATACAACTATTCACATGGAAAGATACGACCATCCTCATGGACAGATACGACCATCCAAAAACAGATTCCATCATCTACACGTTATGATATTAGATGACACACGTTAAGATTCACATGTAAAGAAACTTCCGCCAACATGGAAACATGCAACCATCCACGTGGAAATAAACTACTATCCACACGATAAGAAACTACCATCCACATGGAAAGATACTACCATCCATATGATAGGAAACTACTATCCACATGTTCAGAAACGACCATTCATATGTTTAGAAACTAAAATTGATATGGAAAAAATACTACAATCCACATGGAAAAAAACTACCGTGAAAAAACCCTACCATGATACATGTTAAGAAACTAGCATCCACATGTCAAGAAACCACCATCCATATAGAAAGATACTAGCATCCACATGTCAAGAAACCACCATCCATATAGAAAGATACTATCATCCACATGTCAAGAAACCACCATCCATATGGAATGATACTATCATCCACATGGAAATAACTAAAATTCACTAGTTAAGAAACGACCATCAACATGGAAAGATATTATTTTCCAAACGAAAAGAAGCTACCATCCAAATGTTAAAAAATTGCCTTCCAAATGTTAGGAAACTACGATCCAAATGTTAGGAAACTATTATTCACATGTGAAGAATCAGTAGATTCTTAACTGTGAATGCTACTCATATTAAAATACTACTATCCATATGGAAAAATATCACCATCCACACAGATAGCTACTACCATCCATATGTTAAGAAACGACAATCCACATGGAAAGTAACTACCACCCAAACGATAATAAATTACCATTCACATGTTAAGAAGCTTCCATCCAAATGTCAAGAAACGACCATTCACGTGGAAATATACTAGAATTCACATGGAAAGAAACTATCATCCACATGGAAAGATACTACAATCCACATGGAAAGATACTACAATCCACATGGAAAGGAACTACCATTTTTTCTTAACATGTTAAGATAATACTATCCACGGGAGAAGATACCGGTATTCAAGTGGAAATATACTAACATTCACTAGGAAAGAAACTAACATGCACAAGGAAATATATTAACATCCACATGGAAAGAAACTACCATTCACATTTCCTATCCACATGTTACAATACTACTATCCACATGAAAATATACCACCATTCACATGGAAAGAAACTAACATCTCCATGGAAATAAACTATCATGCACATGAAAATATACTACCATCGATTGACCACCGATAAAATGGGACTTCTATCCATTAATACTAGCATTCACAAAATAGATAGTGCCAATCACATGAATATACTACCATGCACATGGAAAGATACAAACGTCCAATATGTGGATGATACTTATCCTCATAGTGACGAGTACCAACTATATGATAGCAGACTATAATCGATAAAATGGGAATACATCGATAACGTCCGGTTTCCATCAACATAGTGTGGACCTTTATAAATAATGGTCCACCATCAACATAGTGTGGACCTTTATAAATAATGGTCCACCATCAACATAGTGTGGACTACCATCGATTAAGTGCCACAACCATCAACATAGCACCGATAAAAAGGATTGACCACCGATAAAATGGGACTTCTATCCGTTAACTTGAATGTATCCAGTATACCACTGATCAGATATGTCATCGATTAGTATGTCTAGCAATGACATGTCTAAACATTGATAGGTATTTGTCCACATACTATATAAGGCTGATTGTTTTTTGTGCAAAAATATATCACTGCCTACTGGCATGTTGAACGTCTTGACTGTGCAAGCTGGTGCCATTATGCTGGACTAGCTTTCCTTGTCATTGTGTCATACGCTTTCAAATTCAAGAAGGATTGCAACGTCATAGAATTGTCAAATCAATGTTCACTAAGAAACATCTATACGACTATATCATTAAAAAACAGCTGGTCGATCTCTTGACACAAATCGTCTGCGTTGATAGTGTAACTACCCGAAGTTGTGGTGGTATTGTCGTCCTCCAGCTGAGTTCCAGCGACACTTGTTTGGTCTAGAACATCCCTCATGTCATTCAAAGAATAATCGTCACCAGTTATCGTACATTGTGTTTCGTTGCCTGGTTTCCTTGGTGATTTTAAATGTGGCAGTTTGTTATTGATAGTTAAGCTGGTATTGAAACTGTGACCAGCATTGCTATTAAAACCATTGTTTCTGTTACTACTGCTGTTTCGTGACATTCGATGAGCGTGTGTGTAACTTCTAGATCGAGCTGATCCTGTGGGGTCTGATAGATTTACGCCATCTACAAACATCCCGTGTCTGACCGAAGAGTCAGCTTTAGGAATTCCTGAAATATTGGCTGCGAGACACGAATAATTACTTTCAGAGAGGCTAAGAGTTGGAGATGTTTTCTGACGTTGGTTAGATGTTAGTTTTGTCATGGGTTTTGGGGAAAGGTGATTACCACCAGCAAGTGTTTCGGTTATTTGTAGATGACTAGTCATGCATGTATGTTCTTGTGGATTATCTGATGTAATGTTTGTTTTGCCCCATCTCAAACTTCGACATTCTGTGTTGGTATTAAATACTTTATCGCCTACTGTAGCATTAGCTGTGACGCTGTCGTCACTAAAACTGATATTAGGTTTGTAAGAATCTGATGTATCGGAGAGACCAAGTGGACTATCTGAAGACAGCTTTGTTGATAAAGTAGTCGCACTAACGGATGTTGTTGAGGTGTCTCCCCAAATACGTTTCTTTGTTGTTTCAGAGTTTACGGACGATGACAATGATCTCGGTTGGTGAGATGAACTTGATACAGTAGATTTAGGAGAACCAAACGTCACCAGATGTGCCGGAGTTGTATAGGGCGTTGCTGTACTCCGAGCGCGATCTGAAAATACATAAAGTAAACATAATTGAATAAACATAACTTAATAAGCATAACTTTAAAAACATAATTGAATAAACATAACTTAATAAGCATAACACTATTTCTAAACATTAAGAGTCGTTATTTGTGCCGATCTTCTAAATTGATGTTTACACTTTAACTTTTCGGCCATAATCGCAATAAGAAATAAATATAAATATTCTTTCAAAAAAAGATTTTACTTAGCTCCTGATTGAAAATATTAGCACACTTATACTACTGTCGGTTTGCACGACCAGTCACAGAAGCTTGACTTCAGCTGACATTAAAGTTTTCAAAACACGACCGCCATGTTGGCCAAATTACAAAAACATGGTATTACAACAACAAATGCAACACATTTGACATTAGAAAGACTTAGGCAACAACACGACGTTTCGCGGCACAAGAGGCTAGGACAAGACAAGACAAAATAATTTCTAAACATTTTCTAAATGTGTACGGCTCTGTGGCGGTGAGGTACAGTGCTCACCTGTGACTGTCAAGGTACTGGATTCAAATACCGCCTCTGGCAATTGTGAATACAGATTGTTCAGAAAGCAACGACAAACTAATCAACGTATTTATAGAGCAAAAAAATTCTTAGATGATGGCTACATCCTGAATAAGATATGCTAGCAATTTCAATTTCAAACCATAATCGAATGTGTGTATATGTACATGCGTACATGAAGAATAACAATTAAATTTATTAACAATTTTATTAAATAACAATTTTATGTCTGCACATAAAATGGAGAAATATACCTTCAAAATATAACACCCATAACAATACGCCCAGGTTTTCCATAGGGATCTTCCCTATCGCCCGTATTATTCAATGTCTGCACAGTAGCAATCACACAGCAACAGCTAAACGAACAGGTAGACAACTGTCTTTTGCGGACGATATCCTGATATGCAGACAGGCAAGGGTTAGAACAAAAATTGTCGGATCACTGCAGGATGATCTAGGGTCACTAATCAACCATGAGAAGGATGCGGTGACATGGTTCTCTGAAGAATCACATCTTAGAGCCTGCGACATCGACAGTGGAGATGAGAGGGTACAATGTAATCAGGGCATCATCTTTACAATACCTAAGCGTGCGTTTTGATCGTAGTCTGTGCTCTTGGGAACACTTTGATCATGTTATTGTAAAGGTTAACATAAATTTTACAGCTCTAGCGTGATATGAACGGCTGACACTAAACAATCACAGCTCGTAATCCTATATGAGGATCTTGTCCAACGAGTCACTGAATATGCAGTCGTGACAATCACCGCCAGTAACACACAGATTGAGAGGCTGGAGAGAATCCAAAATGAAGCTGTGCAGATCATCCCTGGTTGCACCAGAGACACACCCTGTTTGGCTATGAGATTTCTCCTTGATTTTTCCGAGCATACATAACTGATATGTGGCATGGCCGTGCATATCAGTGGTGAGTTCTGACCATAGACCACCCACTACACAGTGAGCTTCCTCGTGTGAAGGAAAGCAGGTTCAAGAGAAGCAAATCATGGATGGGTCGTGCCGAGGATACATTTAAACAGATTTGCGCCCTAGAAGGCATAACTCCTGACGAGGAATGGCAAGCTATTCATATTGTCTTTCAAGCGGCAGTCACAACCGTCACTACACTCAATATAGAGTTCAGGAAACACAGCCCTGCGAGCGAAAATTCTGAGGTCAAAGCACTCATCTGCGAGAATACCGACGACACAGATATTGTTATTTTCACGGACAGACAGTCATTTGTCACCACCGATGCGCCTTTACCACCTTTACTGCCAGATCACACGGAAGAGAAGTGGATGAAGCCAATATAACTTTTACTGCAACAAAAGTCTCACAAGAGAAGTTTTTGTACATACGCTTAACTTGCTGGAATCACAAACCTATTGAATGCATATTAAGTGTCTCAATGAATATGATTCAGAAAGTCAAAACAGGGTATGTACATAGGGGATTTGTGGAGTCATTAGAGAGAGCTAAAATGCGACCATCACTACGGAAACTAACCCTTATCCTGGACAAGTGGATGTGGAAGGAAACGAACTGGCCGACCAATTAGCTAGCTTCGCCACCATAACAGATGGTCAGCCTATGGATGGAGCGGACATACGCATTTCTCTTCATGAGCCCGCACGATCAGAGGTATTTTTGATTAATGAGCATGACTCAATATTGAGAATGAAGATGACCATAGAGAACACCTGACATTGATTTCAAAAAGAGCAGTGAACCAACACAGAACTGGAACCATCAGCCGTTATACCCTGAGAGATTTACTGAAACGAAGATCCGAACATCTATGGGCATTTCTGGTGTCCGAGGAGGATAATCAATAAACTAATACCTAATCTCCTGAGTAGGAGGCTCGGAATATGTATAAACACACGCACACGCACGTACAAATGCACATACATACACACACGCCTCCTATCTCAGTAGGAAGTTTATAATATACCTTCTACATACACACATACATCTTCACTCTTCTCAAAACATTAAACATTGCTTAAAGTTGCAGTCGTCTGTGTCTGAAAGAATGCTCTGGGAGAAACCCAGACATGACACAAGAGCTTCACTGCTGAGGATCTGAGATCTGATGTCTGAGGATCCAAACAATTACTATTATCTATACGTGTACAATTACAGAATATATTTGAGAATACAAGTCATATGCTGGATATGTCATTAGCTAGTAATCATGTTATATGAATCATATCTGCAGCGCTAAACACACACACGTTTATATAAGTCATATATGCAGTGAAAAATACACAGACTCTTATATTAATCTAATCTACAGTTATAAATAGAAACAAAAACGTTCCAGAAAATGAACATTATATCAACGTTCATTATATCTCCTGTATCATTATATCATCATTCAGTGGATAAATAGTTCGTGTATTACCTAACATAAATCTAGTTCATTCATGCTTTCATTATTTGTATGCCGTAGGTCTGTTAACTAGAACACATCTGACACACGCATACGCGCACGCACTCAGCCACTCATTCACACACTCAAACGTAAAAGTGTCGAAGAAACGACCGGTTCACTTAAGACTTTATTGCACTTTAATATGTTCAATATTCCAGGCAATCATAAAATATGTCCGTCAGTGCGTGCACTTTGTTTGCAAATTCCATTTGCAAATAAAACAGAAGTTTTGGTCTTCGTGTACAAGAGAGAGTGCAAAAACAAGCTATATAACAAGTCGTAAGTTTATACATCGCAAGTCAATGTGAGAACTGGACATACAGACATAAGCTACATAACAATGCTATAGGTGCATACATCGACGGATAATGTAAGAACTGGACATACATACATATACAATATCAGTTACATAAATTTATACTTTACATTAGTAACCATTTACATAGTTCCATGTAGCCTAGTAGTAAAGTAAAGTAACCCATAGCATTTATTAATGCCGTAGGGGTGTGAGATGTTAGCGATCTCACATTTCACAGGCTCTGCAAATGAGGGCGGTAGCCATCTCCTCTCCCTCGCAGTCTTTACTTCCCGGATTAATCTGGTACCCATTTAAGGCTGGGTCGACCTGGGAGCCGTTGCGATCTGAAAATATTTCCGCCTCAGCTGGGGAATGAACCCAGGACCACTCATATACGAAGCCTGTGCGCTAACCACTGCGCTAACGCGGCTCCCTAGTAGTACAGGTAGTTATATAGTTCAACTGCTATATAGCCTAGTAACAATTTCAGTTATATAGTTCAACTGTTGTGTAACCTAAGAGTAATGACAGCCATATAGTTTCAATGTTGTGTAAATGGTGGTTTTAATTATACACATAAATATACACACGATCATATATGAATATGTGATGCTATGAAATGTTATACAATTAGTGAAATCAAAAAAGACATGATAGTGATAACACAAAAAGGAGAGGGTGATTAGATGTAATAAAGAGTTCGTTCAAAAGGCTAAGACTACTCATTGTACTAGGATTTTCCCATATGCGTTTCGCTCCTATCAACAAAGTGGCATCCACCATCTGAGAGTACCACAATAGCAAGCAACTCTATATATTTAAGCGATAATATCTTGTCATCTCAGAAAAAAGTAATTTTGTAAAAAATACTTCATCACTAGAATTCGAACCAGCGACCTCTTGATCACAAGACAAATTCTGTAGACGCGACGCTATTGAATTCTCGCTGTATCAGAGAGATATAATACACCAACAATAGGCTGCATGTATAGCAGAACTATCAAGTTTACAATACATTGACTTAGATTATCTGAGAATTTGGAGTCTTGCAAGCAAGTAAGCCATAGCCACTCAGCAAGGTATAACCAGTAAGCAAACATATGACATGCAAAGTCAAAGCACACTGCATATAAAAGTATCAACAACATCGAAGCCGTAAAACCTACATGCCAAACTAAAAACATGACTCATCAAATATGTAGTAAAACCTACATGCCAAACTAAAAAAATGACTCATCAAATATGTAGTAAAACCTACATGCCAAACTAAAAAATGACTCATCAAATATGTAGTAAAACCTACATGCCAAACTAAAAAATGACTCATCACATATGTAGTAAAACCTACATGTCAAACTAAAAAATGACTCATCAAATATGTAGTAAAACCTACATGCCAAACTAAAAAATGACTCATCACATATGTAGTAAAACCTACATGCCAAACTAAAAAATGACTCATCAAATATGTAGTAAAACCTACATGCCAAACTAAAAAATGACTCATCAAATATGTAGTAAAACCTACATGCCAAACTAAAAAATGACTCATCAAATATGTAGTAAAACCTACATGCCAAACTAAAAACATGACTGATCAAATATGTAGTAAAACCTACATGCCAAACTAAAAACATGACTCATCAAATATGTAGTAAAACCTACATGCCAAACTAAAAACATGACTCATCAAATATGTAGTAAAACCTACATGTCAAACTAAAAACATGACTCATCAAATATGTAGTCTGTCCACACAGAGAATATTCATGTATCTAGTATATTTTAGTGTCAGCAGCGGACAACTTTTATGTTTGATTCTAAATGCATGGGAAATCATGTGTGATTTTAAGTGGGTTAATATAGATTTGATTGTGCCGAGAATTCTTTACCCACCGTTGGAGATCCAATTCAATGATACTGAACTACACATAGACTTGACAAGGAGATCAGACTTCTTCGGAAACAGTGATACATCTGACAATCTTCTACTTGGAATAGCACACAACATGCAAAGCGAAAATGATACACAAATATATCTATTGCAAGTGCTAGTTGTGACTAGAATACAAAATAACACACCATCAAACTGGTACGTTGATAATGTAAGAAATGTTTCGCTGATATATGAGGTGAGTATGGAGACATATAGATATATAGAGAGAAATAACTGGTGCCAAAAACCACACGCTGCACTGTAGTTTTCGGATAGCGGCACGTTCCTTGTCCAGATGTGTACAGTACTTTAGTGTCATCTTTAACAATGTTTATTTTCATTTTCCTCTTCGTTTCTCTGAAATCCTCTTCTGAGTTTGTTATTTTGTCGTCTATCTTTCTTCTACTTTTAATGTATCTATTTCCCACCTCCAGCCACATGTGACACACCATGCTCTTAGATCTTCCGATCCATATGCTTCACCTACAGCTCTTTCTCCATATTTTCCCTCCATTACTACAATTATCCATATATCATTTGTACATTTCTTTATTGGTGCGTTCTTGTTTGTTTGATTTTGTTTTGAAACTAACGAAGACTATCAAGTCGAAACGTAGTCTTTACTTCTGTCAGGCTGCTAGTATCTTGTGCTCCCCTGTGGTAAACAATTTAACCTGTTTTCAAATATACACATAGAGTAATATATGTCTGGAATTGTCGATCCTTCTTGACAATATCAATGAAATCCTTGAAGCAAGTATTAGGTATGTATGAGGTCTCTCAGGGTATAACGGCTGATGGTTCCGGTTCTATGTTGGTTCACTACTATTTTTGAAATCTTGGTCAGGGGTTCTCTTCGGGTCACACCCATCCTCACTACCGATTCTTGCATTCTCGATATTGACTCATACTCATTCATCTTAAAATGCTCTGATTGTGAGCACTCACGAAGAGCAGTGAATATGTCTTCTCGGTCATATGCTGACCATCTGTTGTGGTGGCGAGACTGGCTAATGTCTCATGCCGTTCGTGTCACTCCACGCCCACATGTCCGGTGACAAAAATAAGCTTGAGTTTTCGAATTGATGCCCGCATTTTAGCTCTCTCCATTCCCTACGTACAACACCTGTTTTGACGTTCTGAATCATATTCAGTGAACCATTTAGCATGCATGTATGGGAATAGGCTTGCTATTCCAGCCAGCAAAGTGCCTGCGTTACGGCGAATACTTCTATAGTCTTCTTCTTCTTCGTTAGTTCTCAAACTCCTGCAGATTAGCAGGATGTAGTCCGGAGAACGGAATGCGTTATGTCATTGTTTACAGCATTGCTGCGATATTTGCGTCTTTCGGTCTAACACATCCGACTTCAGCATGGCTTTGGGTCAATGACCCTATTTGGGATGGGACAGCCAACTCCATCCCATAGCCTCCTTTTACGACATGCGTGGAAGGTAAACAGTGTTGCTATTCTGTGCTTCCTTTTCGGGCCGGCTACACAAGAGCGACTTCCATAGTTAGACTGCTGGTTGTTGCGGTAAAGGTACCACTGGCTTCGTGTACTGTTCTCCCTTTTGATCTGACAGTAAAGGTCCATGCGCATTGCTGGTGACATATCCGTTCGTGTAAATCACAATATCTGTGTCATCGACATTCTCATATATTCTTGCCTTGACTTCAGCATACACGCTAACATGGCTGTGTTTCCTGCACTCTCTGTTGACTGTAATGACGGCCTTGACTGCCTCTTGAAAGAACGTAGGAATAGGTATTCATTCTTTGCCAGGAGATATGTCTTCTGGGGCGCATATATATTTAACGATATCCTCGGTCCGACTCATCCACGATTTGCCTCTCTTGAGCCTGCTTCCCTTCACATGTGGGAGCTCGCTGTGTAGTGGGTGGTCTATGTCAGAACACACTCTGGGGTACACCACATATCAATTCTATGAGATATGCTCGGAAAATCAAGGATAAATCTCATAGCCACACAGGGTATGTCCCTTGTGCAATCAAGGATCATCCGCATCGCTTTCGTTTTTAATTCTCTCCAGCCTCTCAATATGTGTGTGACTGGCAGTGATAGTGTCGTCTGCATATTCAATGACAGGGTGGACAAAAGTATTATATAAGTTTACAATATGTGGTTGTTTAGTGTCAGCCGCTGCCATCACTCTCAGGGCTGAAAGTCCTTTACGGGGCTTTGTGATAACATAATCAAAGTGTTCCCGGATACACAGACTACCATCAAATTGCACGCCCAAGTATTTTAAGGATAAGGTCTTGATTATATCGTACCCTCTCACCTCCATAGTCGGTATCACAGACTTTACGATGTGATTGTTAATTAAGAGAGAACCATATCAGCGCAGTTTTCTCTTAGTTGATCTGTACCCCTAAACCATTACACCAATAGGCGATACGGTCTAGCTCTTTCTGCAGTGATCCGATAGTTTCTGTTCTATCTCTTCCCTGTCTGTATACCAGGATATCATCCGCAAATGACGTTCTACCTCTCCCGACAATCTGCTGCTGTATGATTGCCACAGTTTAGACATTGAATAATACGGGTGAGAGGTGAGATCCATGTGGAAGGCCTGGGCGTATTATTCTGGATTTAGATGTCCAACAACCGCACCTAGAGCCACCTTCTTTTCGAGTTGATATCCATCTGACGACGAAAGGGTCAACAGAGCAAGAGCATGTTGATACGGTATTTGAACAACACTCGTTATACGCGTCCTCCAAGACAATCGCGATAGCACACGTTCCACGACCTGTATGGAAGCCCTCGAATAGGCCAAAATAGTAGGCGAAAACAGCGGCATTGCGCTATATTTCTTTCCGGCGTCTGTAGCCTCCGAGCGTGCCTGGAAAGATGCGACTCTCTTCCAGTTCTCGAGCGAGGTGCTGTACTACAATCTTCTCAAACAGTTTGTGATGGTACCGTTCTTGATGCTTCTGTTAAACTCGCCAATCAGGTCGCCTATGTCACTCTCCTTAAGGAGGGCGAAGTCCCCGCATCGTATACTGTCATGGTTCTGTGGCAGTGTTCCGCGTACATTTCAGAGTGGTCTGGACGTTCTCAGCAGTAATGTGTATGCTCTCATTCCACTTAGCCTTCGTAAATAGACGAGACATCGTAGTAATAATCCTCCACGTGACATCTAGATTGTTTTGGTCCGTCTGTTGAATGTAATGCTCAAGGAAGGCCATTTCTTTATCTTCGTCTGATTTCTGCCATGTCAGATCAGTGGATAGAAAGTCAAGTATGCTGACTTTTTGAACGCTTCCATTCATGCTCCGCAGAAAACGCCAGAATGTCTTAAGAGACTAGTCTGAACTGATCTGGTTGCAGAATTCATTTCACCTTTCTTCTGTGGCTTCACTTCACTTCACTCAATTGTTTAACCAAAATCTACACACCGAAGCTATGCATGAGAGCGCACTGTAGGCGTGTTTCGTCTCAACAAAACATTTATAAGAGTACCACTCATAGCACGTAACTCCGTAGATTACATTGATAATCGCCAGTGATCTAGGAATAAATATACTTGCATACAAGTCATTTTCAGGTATCAAAGCTGCGACCAACAAAGGAAATGACATAACCACTGCGTCACATAGATGGTCCAGTTTCAGAATATCAACAATAATAGAATTTAGCTTACCGACTTACAAGCTCATACACATGATAGTGAGTTTGCTGAATATCACCAGGTTACAGCGCGTCAGATTCTGCAAAGTTGATGGTGAGTTTGCTGAATATCACCAGGTTACAGCGCGCCAGATTCTGCATAGTTGATAGTGAGTTTGCTGAATATCACCAGGTTACAGCGCGCCAGATTCTGCATAGTTGATGGTGAGTTTGCTGAATATCACCAGGTTACAGCGCGCCAGATTCTGCATAGTTCATAGTGAGTTTGCTGAATATCACTAGGTTACAGCGCGCCAGATTCTGCATAGTTGATAGTGAGTTTGCTGAATATCACCAGGTTACAGCGCGCCAGATTCTGCATAGTTGATAGTGAGTTTGCTGAATATCACCAGGTTACAGCGCGCCAGATTCTGCATAGTTGATGGTGAGTTTGCTGAATATCACCAGGTTACAGCGCGCCAGATTCTGCATAGTTCATAGTGAGTTTGCTGAATATCACTAGGTTACAGCGCGCCAGATTCTGCATAGTTGATAGTGAGTTTGCTGAATATCACCAGGTTACAGCGCGCCAGATTCTGCATAGTTGATGGTGAGTTTGCTGAATATCACCAGGTTACAGCGCGCCAGATTCTGCATAGTTCATAGTGAGTTTGCTGAATATCACTAGGTTACAGCGCGCCAGATTCTGCATAGTTGATAGTGAGTTTGCTGAATATCACCAGGTTACAGCGCGCCAGATTCTGCATAATTGATGAGTTTGCTGAATATCACCAGGTTACAGCGCGCCAGATTCTGCATAGTTGATGGTGAGTTTGCTGAATATCACCAGGTTACAGCGCGCCAGATTCTGCATAGTTGATAGTGAGTTTGCTGAATATCACCAGGTTACAGCGCGCCAGATTCTGCATAGTTGATGGTGAGTTTGCTGAATATCACCAGGTTACAGCGCGCCAGATTCTGCATAGTTCATAGTGAGTTTGCTGAATATCACTAGGTTACAGCGCGCCAGATTCTGCATAGTTGATAGTGAGTTTGCTGAATATCACCAGGTTACAGCGCGCCAGATTCTGCATAGTTGATGGTGAGTTTGCTGAATATCACCAGGTTACAGCGCGCCAGATTCTGCATAGTTCATAGTGAGTTTGCTGAATATCACTAGGTTACAGCGCGCCAGATTCTGCATAGTTGATAGTGAGTTTGCTGAATATCACCAGGTTACAGCGCGCCAGATTCTGCATAATTGATGAGTTTGCTGAATATCACCAGGTTACAGCGCGCCAGATTCTGCATAGTTCATAGTGAGTTTGCTGAATATCACCAGGTTACAGCGCGCCAGATTCTGCATAGTTGATAGTCAATTTTTTCTTATCAATCAGTCTCATATTATATTTATTTAATTTCACAGCCTCAATTATATTTGATGGTTGAAGCTCTATTATAACCAATATGGACTAACGTCAGCGGTTGAAAAGAGTGTATCAAATCATAGCTGTTATTATTTACTTAACCAAAATGTATAATGTTATGATGTCAACATACCATTTTTATATTGTAAACGTTCTTTTAATACTGCATGAACATCACTCATTTTAATATGTTTTTTTCCTGTTCAGCAGTTTCATGTTGAATGTGGCAGTGTCCGTTAAAATGATACAACTGCATTGTGTTTGAAATTGTTCATTTTGTTATTATATTTTCACGAACAAATCACATTTACAACTATCTGCATGCTTCTATGTTATCTTATATAATGAAACTTCAAATTCAACTATAAACATCACATGCTAGTGCGCCAGACTAATACGTGCAGCCAAACTTACCACCAAATGTTTTCTTGTATTCGCCAATTTGGCCACAAGCAGCTTAGACATAACGCGAATGACTGATAGCTGAAAGTAGGGCACATAAAGTAGTGTCAGAAGATGGCAGTTCATATATCAGTCTGGGACAGTGCATGTCCTGGATATTTGTTAAAAGTATATCAACAACCAAGCCAAGATTAATGTTTATTGGAAATTATACACGATATAACAATGTTCAACCTCAGTAATTGATATCTAAAGTATAGACTTTACTCAATAGAAAAAGATGGAATCTAGACAACAGGCGGTACATATATCCATAAATTTAGCACACAATATCAATTGTGTATCCTTCCCTCCCTCTTGTCAGTAACTCAATAAATAAGGGAATCCCTTAAAAGCGCGTAGCCTAGTTGATAGCTTGCCTGCTATCACCGGGTTACAGCGTGTCATGTTCGAAACCACGTCCGGATAAAAAAATAGTCCGCGTCGTGATAAATCACTTGACACGAACACTCCTCCAGCCGATTCAGCTGTGAGTACCTAGCACCTTGGGAGCCACGTTAGCGCAGTGGTTAGCGCACTGGCTTCGCATATGAGTGGTCCTGGGTTCATTCCCCAGTTGAGGCGGAAATGTTTTTCAGATCGCAACGGCTCCCGGGTCGACCCAGCTTTAAATAGGTACCGGATTAATCCGGGAAGTAAAGACTGCGAGGGAGAGGAGATGGCTACCGCCCTCATTTGCAGAGTCCTCTGAAAAGTGAGATCGCTAACATTTAACACCCCTACGGCATTAATAAATGCTATGGGTTACTTTACTTACTTTTTTTTTACCTAGCGCATGAGCTAGAAAGAGCACGGAAGGGAACTGGTCACCCCACCTAATAGTTGCTGCGTATTAGTAGAGTTATTTTCATCCCCGACGGCAGATTGCTGCCATGGGATCTAACTTTTACTTTCACCACAACCTCCATCCCCATTCCACCAAACAAACATAAGGAGATATGAACAGACATAAGGAGATATGAACAAACATAAGGAGATATGAACAAACATAAGGAGATATGAACAAACATAAGGAGATATGAACAAACATAAGGAGATATGAACAAACATAAGGAGATATGAACAAACATAAGGAGATATGAACAAACATAAGGAGATATGAGCAAACATAAGGAGATATGAACAAACATAAGGGGATATGAACAAACATAAGGAGATATGAACAAACATAAGGAGATATGAACAAACATAAGGAGATATGAACAAACATAAGGAGATATGAGCAAACATAAGGAGATATGAACAAACATAAGGAAATATGAACAAACATAAGGAGATATTAACAAACATAAGGAAATATGAACAAACATAAGGAGATATGAACAAAGACAAGGAGATATAAACAAACATAAGGAGATATGAACAAACATAAGGAGATATGAACAAACATAAGGAGATATGAGCAAACATAAGGAGATATGAACAAACATAAGGAAATATGAACAAACATAAGGAGATATTAACAAACATAAGGAAATATGAACAAACATAAGGAGATATGAACAAAGACAAGGAGATATAAACAAACATAAGGAGATATGAACAAACATAAGGAGATATGAACAAACATAAGGAGATATGAACAAACATAAGGAGATATGAACAAACATAAGGAAATATGAACAAACATAAGGGGATATGAACAAACATAAGGAGATATGAACAAACATAAGGAGATATGAACAAACATAAGGAGATATGAACAAACATAAGGAGATATGAGCAAACATAAGGAGATATGAACAAACATAAGGAAATATGAACAAACATAAGGAGATATGAGCAAACATAAGGAGATATGAACAAACATAAGGAAATATGAACAAACATAAGGAGATATTAACAAACATAAGGAAATATGAACAAACATAAGGAGATATGAACAAACATAAGGAAATATGAACAAACATAAGGAGATATGAACACACAGTATGATTTATTTTGTATTATTTAACATAACTTCCATTAGATCGCATTTTGTTTTTAAATTAAAATCCACGATCTCGATAGTCTAGTTGCTAGTGAGATTGCTTATTATCCCCAGGTTACAGGGTGGTATCCTAGTTGATAGTGAGATTGATTATTATCACCTGGTTACAGGGCGGTAGCCTAGTTGATAGCGAGATTGCTTATTATCACCAGGTTACAGCGTGCCTTGTTTATTATCACCGGGTGCCAGACTCTAGCCTAGTTGATAATGAGCTTATCATCATTGGGTTACAGCGCGGTAGCCTAGTTGATAGTGAGCTGAACTTATTATCACCTGGTTACAGCGTACCAGGCTAGAAACCACGTCCTGACAAAATAAATCCTGGTTGTGATTGTCCACCTGACGCGACCGCTCCTTTTTGTGACCCATCTGTAAATGGATACCTCGAGCATGTGGTAGAGAAGGTAAACGCACCAAGAAAGGGAAATTACCATCCACCTATTAGTTTCTGCGGCTTAGTACGTGAAGTATTACCTTTATTTCTGATAAAGACATGGCATCTTCCAATACCGTACGTAAAAGATTGAGATTACATAAATAAAACTCAAATCATTATATTTGTTAGCAAGATTATATCAGATTGAAAGACTACATAAAGACAAATTACAAAAAGAGATATAAAGCTGTAACAAAAAAACAATAATACACATTAACATACATGAAAATTTTCAGTAAAAAAGGAGTAAATGTTCTGATGAAAATGACTACATTTTAGTTATCAGCACATGTGCTAATATCTCACAACAAGAGATATATTGATCCTGATATCATCTTTAGGATCTGTAATACCAGACAAGACTACAAGGTCAGTATCTGACCATTCCACACTTTAAACACCTCCTTGATCATATCTGTCATCATATCTTTTGTATCTGGTTAGAACGCCGTTTTCAGACTCTTGAGGTCCCGGGTTCAATCCACGTTTGGATATTATTTTTTCTTTCGGAGATACAATCACAATCCTTCCTGTGCATGTCGCGGCGTGTGCTATGGCAAAGCGACCTTTATTTCCACACCATAGATAGTCTTCCTGCACTTCTTCACATGAAAACATGCATGCATTATCGAAAGTTTCAACATTATTTTAAAAAATCATATCTCTGCTTATTGACATACACAAATTTTGACATATTCTTTTGTATCTGAGAGAAGGATAGTAATTTATGATCACGACTACATCCGTTGTACTTATGAAAATGTTTTTTAAACATCACTTATGAAGCAAAGTGTTCGTGGCAGCATTGTTAAAATCTCTAACAGAACCGTGGTAAACTGACGGACAATACAGAATATATGGACAAATCTTGAAGCTTTGTGCATATCGAGGCACAATAGTATCTATTTAAAAAAGACCAATTCGTCGTGTTTTGCATGGATCCCAGAAGAAAGCATAGCATAACAACATGATTGCCTGCTATGCATGTCCTAAGAGACAACTAAAGAAGTGCTGATGATGTAGTTGGGTTTCGTACCACATAAGTAAACGTGAGCTTGAAGTATGCTGAAATCTTCAAGTAACGAACTGAAAATCGCAGACATTACAACTAAGTTCAGCCATTGCACAACCCATTCCGCTTTTCGGACCACATCCTGTTAACCTATAGGGCTTTGAGAAAAAAACTACATTGGCAATTTTCGCTCAACTTACAAGTCCATAGCAAAGTTGAAACTGTATACTGTTATTTGCACTTTTTAGTATCCGTACTATATGATGGTACTATGACTATCTGCACTATATGATGGTACTATGACTATCCGCACTATATGATGGTACTATGGCTATCCGTACTATATGATGGTACTATGACTATCCGTACTATATGATGGTACTATGACTATCCGTACTATATGATGGTACTATGACTATCCGTACTATATGATGGTACTATGACTATCCGTACTATATGATGGTACTATGACTATCCGTACTATATGATGGTACTATGACTATCCGTACTATATGATGGTACTATGACTATCTGTACTATATGATGGTACTATGACTATCCGTACTATATGATGGTACTATGACTATCTGTACTATATGATGGTACTATGACTATCTGTACTATATGATGGTACTATGACTATCCGTACTATATGATGGTACTATGGCTATACGTACTATATGATGGTACTATGACTATCTGTACTATATGATGGTACTATGACTATCTGTACTATATGATGGTACTATGACTATCTGTACTATATGATGGTACTATGACTATCTGTACTATATGATGGTACTATGACTATCCGTACTATATGATGGTACTATGACTATCTGTACTATATGATGGTACTATGACTATCTGTACTATATGATGGTACTATGACTATCTGTACTATATGATGGTACTATGACTATCCGTACTATGATGGTACTATGACTATCCGTACTATGATGGTACAATGACTATCCGTACTATATGATGGTACTATGACTATCCGTACTATGATGGTACTATGACTATCTGTACTATGATGGTACTATGACTATCTGTACTATGATGGTACTATGACTATCTGTACTATGATGGTACTATGACTATCTGTACTATGATGGTACTATGACTATCTGTACTATGATAGTACTACGACTATCTGTACTATATGATGGTACTATGACTATCCGTACTATATGATGGTACTATGACTATCCGTACTATATGATGGTACTATGACTATCTGTACTATATGATGGTACTATGACTATCCGTACTATGATGGTACTATGACTATCCGTACTATGATGGTCTGTGCGTTCATTGTAATACCTATCTATCCATCAATTTTCTTTTCTCTGCGTATGCTGTAAGGCATGGCAGAATTGAATGACGATGGGTTTTCGGGCTATTGCACGTTTGGTTGCTTGATATGCAGTAATACCGTGTCGTGTCATAATGTTGCTAACTCCTTTAATCCACCTTCTCGTGGTCTTCCTCGGTATTTTGCTGTTTCTATTTTCATGTTGTATGCTCTTACCGCTGGCCAATAAGTGTTCATTATCATTAGGTGGTCGAACCATTTCAATCTTTGTTTTAAAAAATATATTTTACTACTGATATTTTCACCTGTTCTTGTAATCACATTTTTCACATGATCTCTTCTTGTTCTATTCGCTGGTTGTCTTGGGCATCTTATTTCACACGTAGTATGCTTTCTCCTTCTTTTCTTTAGTTAATATTCATGTCTGATATTGAAAACATATTGTTGGGATAAATATTTAATTAATGATTTGCCTTTTGGTTTCCATCAGGATAGATGTGTTTAAAAATGGTGCGTTCATATTTACGTAATTGCCTTTTTGAATTTTTGTCTCAAGCTCTCTGTCCATGCTTCCATCAGCTGTAAAAATGCGCCATACATATTAAAATTCCAACACTTGTTTCAGTAGTGGATCATTTATGTTTTTTGTTGATTATATTGTATTTTCTGCCTATATAGACATTATGCCTGTTTTTTTTCTGTGTTGATCTTCATGCTATAACTGAGTGATATAACATCTTATTGAAAATACAACCGATCAATGCTGATTGATCTTGTGTTTTACTTAATTACTATTTGGGTTAGAGGTCATGAGCCCATGGACAGCTGGATCAGCAACCAACCAACCAACCAACTTAATTACTATTGTTATAGAATTACATCCGTCTCATTTATTATCGATTGTCTTATTATATGAACTGCAAATATTTGTCACGTAAGTGTTTTTCTTATATAGGATTTAGTCATTTAAAAAATAGTTTTGTCACATATTCAGCCATGTCCTCGTTCACCATGGATTCGTTGCAACATTTCTAAAACTCTCTACGTTACTCACCATTGTTTCCTTTTGCCTACTACTGCCCGACATTTGCAATACAGCCACTGACTTGGCTTTTGCCAGTTTTATTAAAACTATATTCTTATGCCTAACATCGTGTTTTAGTTACTAGCAATCGTCATCATGTTATTCCTAAAGTTTTTATATATAACTTATATCCGTTCGTCGGTTTCTTGTGCACAAGAGAGCAACGGTTGCTCCAATGTCGTGACAACAAATGTGCATTTCAATGTATACACATTATTTCTTCTAATCATACTCATCTTTTATCTGACTTGAACCCGTCCAAATGAAAACTACTGCACTGTTTACGTTTCCTTACTTATAATAACAGTTTCTCTCTATTCGAGGCATCGTCCCCGTTCTCAATCAGCAGTTGTAGGACTCTAGATGTGCACTCAGCATAACAATAAACTGAACTTTCTTTGTTCCACATCTAACGACGATCTTCTACTATATATTTCCACTACCTGTACTCATCTTCTACCATATATTTCCACTACCTGTACTCATCTTCTACCATATATTTCCACTACCTGTACTCATCTTCTACTATATATTTCCACTACCTGTACTCATCTTCTACTATATATTTCCACTACCTGTACTCATCTTCTACCATATATTTCCACTACCTGTACTCATCTTCTACTATATATTTCCACTACCTGTACTCATCTTCTACTATATATTTCCACTACCTGTACTCATCTTCTACCATATATTTCCACTATCTGTACTCATCTTCTACTATATATTTCCACTACCTGTACTCATCTTCTACTATATATTTCCACTACCTGTACTCATCTTCTACTATATATTTCCACTACCTGTACTCATCTTCTACCATATATTTCCACTACCTGTACTCATCTTCTACTATATATTTCCACTACCTGTACTCATCTTCTACTATATATTTCCACTACCTGTACTCATCTTCTACTATATATTTCCACTACCTGTACTCATCTTCTACCATATATTTCCACTACCTGTACTCATCTTCTACCATATATTTCCACTACCTGTACTCATCTTCTACTATATATTTCCACTACCTGTACTCATCTTCTACTATATATTTCCACTACCTGTACTCATCTTCTACCATATATTTCCACTACCTGTACTCATCTTCTACTATATATTTCCACTACCTGTACTCATCTTCTACCATATATTTCCACTACCTGTACTCATCTTCTACCATATATTTCCACTACCTGTACTCATCTTCTACTATATATTTCCAATACCTGTACTCATCTTCTACCATATATTTCCACTACCTGTACTCATCTTCTACCATATATTTCCACTACCTGTACTCATCTTCTACTATATATTTCCAATACCTGTACTCATCTTCTACTATATATTTCCACTACCTGTACTCATCTTCTACCATATATTTCCACTACCTGTACTCATCTTCTACTATATATTTCCACTACCTGTACTCATCTTCTACTATATATTTCCAATACCTGTACTCATCTTCTACCATATATTTCCACTACCTGTACTCATCTTCTACCATATATTTCCACTACCTGTACTCATCTTCTACCATATATTTCCAATACCTGTACTCATCTTCTACTATATATTTCCACTACCTGTACTCATCTTCTACCATATATTTCCACTACCTGTACTCATCTTCTACCATATATTTCCAATACCTGTACTCATCTTCTACTATATATTTCCACTACCTGTACTCATCTTCTACCATATATTTCCAATACCTGTACTCATCTTCTACCATATATTTCCACTACCTGTACTCATCTTCCACTTCTCGCCCTAATACTTATTCAAATACTGTACACGATGTCGGTGAATGACACCTCGGCTAAGAGGGCGAAAGAGCCAGGGTCCAACTCCTCTGTTGAGTTCTTCCCCTTATGGAACCAGGCTCACGGATGAGAAACGGTTCGGTACCCAATGGGCACAAGCACAGCACGTCCAATTACACGAGGCAAGTTCATAGACAGTGGAACACCTCGTTCGAGTTAGACGAGAGCAAAACATCGTCTGGGCGAAGAGTATCCACTACGCGTGCCTGGAGACTGATATAGAGGCTGTCACAGGCTAAGGGTAGCCCACCCGAATTGTCAAGGCATGCCGAAATCGGATGTGCTAGGCCTACAAGGCGCATAACGGTGGCACAACGTAATCACGCTCCCGGCGGAAACCGCACGGATATCCGTGATGGTTACAATGGAGCGAACGAAAAACAAACAAACATTCAAATACTCCCCCACCTTGCCCTACCATTAATGCTAATGCCTCACAATCATGTCAGTCTAGTATTCGGGTAGTTTGTATTTCTCCTGACCTTATTATTTCTGAAAGTGAAATTTCTGTCCGTAGTAAGGGCCTCAAGTTTGTCCCTCTCCGCCCTGCATATGATCAATACTCTCTTCTTCAAGGCGTCCCCCGCTATCATTATCTTCTATGCCTCCATTATGTGTGTTCTTCGTCCATCACAGGTGATGATAAACATTTGTCACATCCACTTTTGAAAATTCAATTTTAGTTTTTCCTTTGATTATGAGTTCGTAGATGGCTATTCGAGCTGTAAATGTCCTTGGACAGTTCGGACATGGAATGACGACAGTAGACGGATTTTGGTCTATCTGTGACTTTCTAGCTGCTCTCCGCTGTTGAGCTGCTGCATTTCTCCTCTTTTCACAAGATGATGCGCTCTTTTTTATTTTAGAACGCCATGTAGATCTATTTTGTGCAAGTTCTTCCCATGTATCGTGATCTATTTCAAAGGCTTTCAGTGAGTTCTTTAACGAGCCTTCGTTATAAAAACTTCCATAAAGAGGTATCTGATAGTGACGATATGTTCTCCGGAGACGTGTCCAAGAAATATGCTTAGACTTCCCTTTCTGGTGCATCCCAAGCCCGTAATATTTACATAAAAAATATCCTCTATGATATTCAATCGCTTCACCACAACCGCATTGGGCGCTCCAAGATAACCATAGTAGAGTACGTGCTTTGTCGCAACTTCGTCGACATGAAGACTAGTAAAAAATACCGCTGATACGGTGGGTTATGTAATTGTGTGGCAAAAGGGCCGTCTAAGCCAGGGCACCTATCAAATCTTGTGTTTTATAAAGCTCGTACATCTGATGTTATGATATCTCACAGTGGCCCGCAATACTGCAGACTTTTAAAACTTTTTAAGACTTTTTACTGTGGTTCTTTTAAAACAGACTTTTTTAACATCTTGCCTAAATCTACTCATTTAGATACGAGTCCAAGGTATGGTTAAAACGTGCGGAGCTACTGATTTAAATACTAGTCTATGGTTAAAACATCTGGGACTGCTCATTTCGATTTGAATCTAATTGTACTAATGTACGGTTAAAATGTGTGGGACTACACATTTAGATTTGAGTCTAATTGTACTAGCAGAATTAAATTAATTAAAGAATTAAGTAGACTTAATTCGTAGAATTAACAAGTAAAACCGAACCGTGTGGGGCATACATTTAGATATAGGACCTAAGACTAGTTGTACTAATGTACGGTTAAAACACGAGGGACTACTTATTTAGATGAGAAGCATATTGTACAAAGTCTAAAAAGTCTTGAGTAACGTTACTTGAATATCATTACAAATTGCGTGACTTGGATTGAGGGCTTGTGGGGTTTTCTTTAACCCTTTGATTGGTTAGAGTTTATATTGGACAAAAACGGATGACATAATATTGAGGAAGGACTAAGTATAGGAATGAACACAGGGATAATATAAAGAACATTGAGATAAGAAGATTGTAAGAGAGAACACAGCAATACAAGAGCAAGAATGTGTGAGATAACACAGCAATACAAGAGTAAGAATGTGTGAGAGATAACAGAACAATACAAGAGCAAGAATGTGTGAGAGATAACAGAGCAATACAAGAGCAAGAATGTGTGAGAGAACACAGCAATACAAGAGCAAGAATGTGTGAGAGATAACAGCAATACAAGAGCAAGAATGTGTGAGACAACACAGCAATACAAGAGCAAGAATGTGTGAGAGATAACAGAGCAATACAAGAGTAAGAATGTGTGAGAGAACACAGCAATACAAGAGCAAGAATGTGTGAGACAAAACAGAATTACAAGAGTAAGAATGTGTGAGAGATAACAGAGCAATACAAGAGCAAGAATGTGTGAGACAACACAGCAATACAAGAGCAAGAATGTGTGAGAGATAACAGCAATACAAGAGCAAGAATGTGTGAGACAACACAGCAATACAAGAGCAAGAATGTGTGAGACAACACAGCAATACAAGAGTAAGAATGTGTGAGAGATAACAGAGCAATACAAGAGCAAGAATGTGTGAGAGAACACAGCAATACAAGAGCAAGAATGTGTGAGACAACACAGCAATACAAGAGTAAGAATGTGTGAGAGATAACAGAGCAATACAAGAGCAAGAATGTGTGAGACAACACAGCAATACAAGAGCAAGAATGTGTGAGAGATAACAGCAATACAAGAGCAAGAATGTGTGAGACAACACAGCAATACAAGAGCAGGAATGTGTGAGAGATAACAGCAATACAAGAGCAAGAATGTGTGAGACAACACAGCAATACAAGAGCAAGAATGTGTGAGAGATAACAGAGCAATACAAGAGCAAGAATGTGTGAGACAACACAGCAATACAAGAGCAAGAATGTGTGAGAGAACAGCAATACAAGAGCAAGAAGTTGTGAGACAACACAGCAATACAAGAGCAAGAATGTGTGAGATAACACAGCAATACAAGAGCAAGAATGTGTGAGACAACACAGCAATAGAAGAGCAAAGAATGTGTGAGAGATAACAGAGCAATACAAGAGCAAGAATGTGTGAGAGATAACAGAGCAATACAAGAGCAAGAATGTGTGAGAGATAACAGAGCAATACAAGAGCAAGAATGTGTGAGAGATAACACAGCAATACAAGAGCAAGAATGTGTGAGACAACACAGCAATACAAGAGCAAGAATGTGTGAGACAACACAGCAATACAAGAGCAAGAATGTGTGAGAGAACAGCAATACAAGAGCAAGAAGTTGTGAGACAACACAGCAATACAAGAGCAAGAATGTGTGAGATAACACAGCAATACAAGAGCAAGAATGTGTGAGACAACACAGCAATAGAAGAGCAAAGAATGTGTGAGAGATAACAGAGCAATACAAGAGCAAGAATGTGTGAGAGATAACAGAGCAATACAAGAGCAAGAATGTGTGAGAGATAACAGAGCAATACAAGAGCAAGAATGTGTGAGAGATAACACAGCAATACAAGAGCAAGAATGTGTGAGACAACACAGCAATACAAGAGCAAGAATGTGTGAGAGATAACAGTAATACAAAAGCAAGAATGTGTGAAACAACAAAGCAATACAAGAGCAAGAATGTGTGAGAGACAACACAGCAATACAAGAGCAAGAATGTGTGAGACAACACAGCAATACAAGAGCAAGAATGTGTGAGACAACACAGCAATACAAGAGCAAGAATGTGTGAGAGATAACAGATCAATACAAGAGTAAGAATGTGTGAGACAACACAGCAATACAAGAGCAAGAATGTGTGAGACAACACAGCAATACAAGAGCAAGAATGTGTGAGAGATAACAGTAATACAAGAGCAAGAATGTGTGAAACAACAAAGCAATACAAGAGCAAGAATGTGTGAGACAACACAGCAATACAAGAGCGAGAATGTGTGAGACAACACAGCAATAGAAGAGCAAGAATGTGTGAGAGATAACAGAGCAATACAAAAGCAAGAATGTGTGAGAGATAACAGAGCAATACAAGAGCAAGAATGTGTGAGAGATAACAGAGCAATACAAGAGCAAGAATGTGTGAGATAACACAGCAATACAAGAGCAGGAATGTGTGAGAGAACACATCAATACAAGAGCAAGAATGTGTGAGATAACACAGCAATACAAGAGCAAGAATGTGTGAGACAACACAGCAATACAAGAGCAAGAATGTGTGAGACAACACAGCAATACAAGAGCAAGAATGTGTGAGAGATAACAGAGCAATACAAGAGCAAGAATGTGTGAGAGATAACAGCAATACAAGAGCAAGAATGTGTGAGAGATAACATGCAATACAAGAGCAAGAATGTGTGAGAGAACAGCAATACAAGAGCAAGAATGTGTGAGAGAACAGCAATACAAGAGCAAGAATGTGTGAGAGAACAGAGCAATACAAGAGCAAGAATGTGTGAGACAACACAGCAATACAAGAGCAAGAATGTGTGATAGATAACAGAGCAATACAAGAGCAAGAATGTGTGAGACAACACAGCAATACAAGAGCAAGAATGTGTGAGATATAACAGAGCAATACAAGAGCAAGAATGTGTGAGAGATAACAGAGCAATACAAGAGCAAGAATGTGTGAGAGATAACAGAGCAATACAAGAGCAAGAATGTGTGAGAGATAACAGAGCAATACAAGAGCAAGAATGTGTGAGAGATAACAGAGCAATACAAGAGCAAGAATGTGTGAGAGATAACAGAGCAATACAAGAGCAAGAATGTGTAAGAGATAACAGAGCAATACACGAGCAAGAATGTGTGAGAGATAACAGAGCAATTCAAGAGCAAGAATGTGTGAGACAACACAGCATTACAAAAGCAAGAATGTGTGAGATAACACAGCAATACAAGACCAAGAATGTGTGAGAGAGCACAGCAATACAAGAGCAAGAATGTGTGAGAGAACACAGCAATACAAGAGCAATAATGTGTGAGAGATAACAGCAATACAAGAGCAAGAATGTGTGAGACAACACAGCAATACAAGAGCAAGTGTGTGTGAGACAACACAGCATTACAAGAGCAAGAATGTGTGAGAGATAACAGAGCAATACAAGAACAAGAATGTGTGAGACAACACAGCAATACAAGAGCAAGAATGTGTGTGAGATAACAGTAATACAAGAGCAAGAATGTGTGAGAGAACACAGCAATACAAGAGCAAGAATGTGTGAGACAACACAGCAATACAAGAGCAAGTATGTGTGAGACAACACAGCAATACAAGAGCAAGTATGTGTGAGACAACACAGCATTACAAGAGCAATAATGTGTGAGAGATAACAGAGCAATACAAGAGCAAGTATGTGTGAGAGAGCACAGCAATGCAAGAGCAAGAATGTGTGAGAGAACACAGCAATACAAGAGCAATAATATGTGAGAGATAACAGCAATACAAGAGCAAGAATGTGTGAGACAACACAGCAATACAAGAGCAAGTATGTGTGAGACAACACAGCATTACAAGAGCAAGAATGTGTGAGAGATAACAGAGCAATGAAACAACAATATTTTGCATGAGATGAAAGATAAAAAAACAATGAGAGAGAGAGAGAGAGAGAGAGGGTTGGGGAGAGAACAAAAGCAATGCATTAACAAGAATATGTGAGACAGAACAAAGCAGAGTTTGAAGAATAGGGAACAGGGCAATGAAAGAACAACATTGTGAGAGAACAAAGCAATAAAAAAAGAAGAATTAATCAGTGAGAGAAAACTTGTTTGTGTTAGAGCTAACATACCACTGAAACAACAAGAATGTGTGACGGCCATGAAACAACACGAATGAGAGCGTAAGAACAAATAATGACATAAATGAATGTATGATAGCGCAATCATGCAAGAAGTATATTTGAGAAAGAACAGAGCAATTTTTTAATAAGAATGTGTGACGAGAACACAACAGTGAAACAACAAGAATATGTGACGAGAACACAACAGTGAAATAACAAGAATGTGTGGGAGAGAAAAAGAGCAAAAGCAATGAAAGAGCACGAACCATAAGCAGTAAAATAGCAAGAACGAGTGAGAGAGAAGAAAAGCAATGAAAGAGCAATAAAGAGGGAGAGAACAAACGTAATGAAAGAACAATAAAGAGGTAGAGAACAAAATCAATGAGAGAGTGAGAGAGAAAAAAAGCAGTGAAAGAGTGAGAGAGAATAAAAGCAGTGAAAGAGTGAGAGAGAATAAAAGCAGTGAAAGAGTGAGAGAGAACAAAAGCAGTGAAAGAGTGAGAGAGAACAAAAGCAGTGAAAGAGTGAGAGAGAACAAAAGCAGTGAAAGAGTGAGAGAGAACAAAAGCAGTGAAAGAGTGAGAGAGAACAAAAGCAGTGAAAGAGTGAGAGAGAACAAAAGCAGTGAAAGAGAAAGAATGAGTGAGAGAGAGAACAGCATCAATGAAAAGCAGAATGTGTGCGAGAAAACACACAAAACGTATGAACAAGAATGTGGCAGAGATAAAAAGCAGTGCAAAAACAATAATGTGTGTGAGAGAGCAAAAGCAATAAAAGAGCAAGAGAATCTGCGAGAGAATGAAAAAGCAATGAAATGAATGTGTGAGAAAGAACGTAAACTTGTAAACAAGAATGTACGAGAGAGAGAAAGAGAGAGCAACGCAATGACACAAGACGAATTGTGTGAGAGATAAATAATCAATGAAACAACAGGAAATGTGTGAGAGAGAATAAAGCAATGGAACAACATAAATGCGTGAGAGAGAATAAGGGAATGCTATAACATACATGTGTGCGAAAGAGTAAAGGAATTGAACAACATAAATGTGTGTGAGAGAGAGAGAGAGAGAGAGATCACAGTAGTGAAAGAACAAGAATGTGTGAGAGAGAACAAAGACAATAAAGGACAATAATGTGTGAGAGAGAAAAAATCAATGGAACAACAAGAATGTGTGAGAGAGAAAAAAACAATGAAATATGAATATTTGATTTACGACCGACGGAGCTTGTTTCGTAAGTGTATTGGTAAAGGGGAGAGGAACCTTACAGCTTTCTTTGATAACTATATATATATATATATATATATATATATATATATATATATATATATATATATATATATATATATATATATATATATATATAGCTCTTTGATAACTCCAACTATCAACTGTATGTGTTTCTTTCAACATGATCATTCTACGCATAGGTGACCAGAGAAGATCATTCTATGCATTGGTGACCAGAGAAGGATCATTCTATGCATAGGTGACCAGAGAATAATCATTCTATGCATAGGTGACTAGAGAAGGATCATTCTATGCATAGGTGACGAGAAAAGGATCATTATATGCATAGGTGACCAGAGAAGGATCATTATATGGATAGGTGACCAGAGAAGGATCATTCTATGCATAGGTGACCAGAGAAGGATCATTCTATGCATTGGTGACCAGAGAAGGATCATTCTATGCATAGGTGACCAGAGAATGATCATTCTATGCATAGGTGACTAGAGAAGGATCATTCTATGCATAGGTGACGAGAAGAGGATCATTATATGCATAGGTGGCCAGAGAAGGATCATTCTATGCATAGGTGACCAGAGAAGGATCATTCTATGCATAGGTGATCAGAGAAGGATCATTCTATGCATAGTTGACGAGAAAAGGATCATTCTATGCATAGGTGACCAGAGAAGGATTATTCTACGCATAGGTTACCAGAGAAGAATGGTAATGAAAGTGAAAGGAAATAAAAACGAAATAAATTGCTAAGACAGATCTAGGTCGCAGAGTATTGTGTGGACAAATAGCATGTCAACATGTACACATGCTTTATTGACTCCACCAAATCATTCGATTGTGTAAAACAGCAAAAACTTTGGAATATCATGAAGGTCATGGGTTTCCCGCTACACCTAATCCGCCTCATAAAAACATTATATCAAGACCAGCAAGCAACCGTGAGAATAAATATTGAAAAATCTGATGGGTTCAGCATAAAAAAAGAAGTCAGTCAAGGATGTGTCCTATCACAAATCTCTTCAACATTTATACAGAGAACATAATAAGAAATGTAAGAAACGACCAACAGAAAAATAACTTCGACTCGCTCAACATCGGAGGTCACAAGATACCAGAGCTAAGATATGCTGACGATAAAACATTACTGGTACACCGTCAAGAAGGTTCCTAACATCTCATAAAATCCATTAAAGAACATAGTTAAAAACAAAACCTATTTCGGAATGGAAACAAGACCAAGATTATAACAAACGATAAAACCAATAGCATGTTCTCAATCAGTATCAACAATAGCAAATTAGAAAGAGTCACCAGTTTTTAATACCCTGGTTCTCTTATCAACAGAAATGGGGATTGCTATGAAGAAGTCAGAAGGAGGTTGGCTATCGCGTCAAAGAAGCTGATACAAATGAAATACATATGGCTGAGCTTCTGCATAACTAACATTTTTTAAGAGCTTGAATATTCCTAGTGACAATATATGGGGGTGAATCATGGATATTCACCAACATAGTAGAAAAAAAGCAGCTTTTGAAACAAAATGTAACAGAAAATTCTCAAAATACCGTGTACCAAAAATATCACAAATGTTGCCATCCTGAAAGAAATTAATGTAAACGAAAACTGGCAAAACAGCATGGTTCTATCCAGAAAATTACAATATTTTGGACATTTCAGACGCCATGACGGCCTAGAGGAGACCCTAATGGAAGGGATGATGTCAGAAGAACGAACAAGAGGCAGACAAGAAGGAGATAGATGCAAGACATCAAAGACCACAAGAACGTGACAGTTTCAGAAGCAGAAAGACTAGCTCAAGATAAACGTTTCGAAAGGCTGTGCTGACTGTTACATCATGTTTAGGAAATGCTACCTGATGATGTGTAGCCCAGGGCCAGTTTATTTCTAACAAAGTGAAGGCATAGAATGTGAGCGTGACACCGTATACAAACTTAAAAACCGTCTTTCGTGTGTTCAAGAGTACAAGATATTGCAATTTCATTCTTAAATCATGCCAATTGTATGATAAACTAAAAATGTGTAACTGAGGTCTTATAATTGACTGTGAACATCTTGAAAACTGTGTGTAAGATTCGTGATGACTAGTAGACTTTGATATATGTCGAAAAATATAAACATTGAAACAAATGGCTACAGTTTAATAAAATATTTAATACGCAGGGACTATACTACTTCAAATTCATTGACACATATTGTTAATTAAACGCGTTATATATTGAATGAGATACATACTTGTAAAGTTTGGTAAAGCGAGTGAAACGTTGTATATGATATGCAATCTACAATGTTTTATTATAATGGTGTTTTATGTTGATCTTACATATATCTCATATTATGTATGTTGTATTGATTGTTTTATTGTGTAATTTACGCCTGGATTGCTGCTAAACTTAAGGGAGTATGTGCTTGTCGTTCTTGTTCAAGTGTGATGTTTTCCTGACAATCATTCAGACGGAATCATTTTCCTGAATTGTCCTTTAAATCCCACCGGACTACTTGACTCAATGTGGGTGTCATGCGTACTGCCACACGCTTGGAGCCATATACTCCCGTAGGGAGGTATGGAATGTACAACATTCAAGATATAGAGACCGCGACATCATTTGTTGTTTCTGTGAAATTATAATGTACGCGTTATTTTATTTTAATTGAATAGTGTAATTGTATTAAATGGAGACTAGCCTGTAAATTGAACTGAAGTATGAGAAGATAGCATCCATTCAACTGTTTTAGTGAAACGGAGAGATACAAAGAGAGATAAAGAGACAAACTACATAACTCATCTACATTAACTGTCGTTAATGTAACGAAGGTTGGCTGTAACATATCTCAAAGATTCTCTTTCTCTTGCCTTTGTGGTGCATTCTGCCAGACACTGACCTGTCAATCTCGTGATGTGTCTCTCCCGTGTGTATATCTGTGTACATCTTGCTCGCCTCCATCGCACGGAGTCAAGTAATGTCTTCCAAAAATGTGTCATGTTTTTTAATATGTTCAAAATACATTTTTTTGTTTGATATTTATTTCCCTTAATAATTATTTTTACGTGCGAAGTATTGCTAACTTTTACGTGCGAAGTATTGCTAACTTTTACGTGCGAAGTATTGCTAACTTTTACGTGCGAAGTATTGCTAACTTTTACGTGCGGAGTATTGCTAACTTTTACGTGCGAAGTATTGCTAACTTATACGTGCGAAGTATTGCTAACTTTTACGCGCGAAGTATTGCTAACTTTTACGTGCGAAGTATTGCTAGAACCTGCTTGTTCGTATTCTTCTATTTGTATAAATGTCTCTATATATTCTCCATGTGTTCTAGTTGTTTGTTCATGTTTATGAGTCATTCACTAATATAGAATAGTTATATATATGTTTTAGGTATAGAGTTTGTTTAAATGTCAATATTTTCCTGATGTCATTGAAAGTCATTCCTATTCTTCTTTTAACTTCTATTTCACATCTACCATAATTTCTGTTTATGTGCTCCGGATTGTGGTAATGTTCTACATGTAGTATCTCTGCATGTATTTGTATATTTATCACATGTTCTTCTGTGATTTTGCTGATACTATCATGGTGTTTTTCAAATATTTATATCTAGTCCACATTCTTTACTTCATTTATCGACTTGATCTATTAGTCATTGTAGTTCCTGTTCATCTTCTGCTAAAATAACAGTGCCATCTGCATATCTCTGGTTGTTTATTATTTTCTCTTATGGGAAAATAATCTTATTTTCTCCCATTTATTGTGATTTTAGTCTTCTTCATTTCCCTTGTATGTATTATATCAAGCATTCGTAAAAGAAATAATAAATTGGTAGCGTATCATATTCTGGAGGTAACCATCAACCTGCCAGCATGTGTTGGCTGTAGTGATTTTTCTAGGAAATATGTTTACTTCAGCAAAATATACGGTGACGTATATACTTCAGTAGTTTGCCATTGCATTCTGAAAGGTCCGGATGCACAGTACCCTGTGGCGGGGACACAGCTCGGTACCACTCCACCACAGAGCTGGGGATTCTATCAGTAGATGCTAATATCTATTCTTTGCTACAAGGTATTTTTGCTGTATATCTGGTTGTCTTTCATACTTTGTATTTTTATGTTCTAGATAAATGACTGTGGTGATAGTTGATATCATCTCATGTGAAAGTTTTAATATTCTTGACACTATTTATACATCTGTTGCTCTCCCTCCAGAATATCCTCTCGAACAGTCGGATGTCTTCGTCTGCTGACAGGATCAATCTTGTTCTCAGATTCCATCCCCATAGCACCGCTGTTCCTCATATCCTACTCCGACTCCTTTCTCTTCTGATCCTAAGAAGTATGCAGTATTATACGACCTGACCTCTTTCTGGTGGCGTACATACGTGACAAAAACTTAAGGGATTCGCTGGTCCAGAGACTTATCAAGCCTGACGTACCTAATAATTTTGGCACATTCAGCTGCAAACGCACTATATGCGTCTAGTCTATCACCCAGACCCGGTTTGTCACATTCCCCAAATTCAATTTCACCATTGAAGAGAGTTTCTCGTGTGTGTCCTGTAACGACATCTATGTCATCATCTGCTAGCACTGCACCATAACATATTTATGTGAGACTGGTAAGAGGCTTGCTGACCGATTCTGCGAACATCTACACAGCATTCAATATCATTCGGGCTATCCTGTCTACGTCCATTTCACAGGCCATCGGGGTGCCCATGATATTCAGGAGACGGATATCGAGGCGTGCGTCTATGGCGACCGGACCCATCGTGCGTTTGAGAACATATATATATATATGAATTTGGCAGTCTTAATCCTTTCGACATCAGTGAGTGTTTGTGTTGTATGAATGATATGTTGGTCCATCATTTTATTTCTCTGTTTGTCTCGTTTGCACGTTGGTTGCAGTTTTGCATATTTCCTGTTTGTGTCACAATTGATATAGTTTCAAACCATCTTGTCATTTTCTCAATTTGCTAGACCATGTGAACGTCAGTATGTCCTTATGTTACTTTTTTATGTATATGTGTATGTAATCTTGATAAATGCTTTTTGATTCTATATTATATATACTAGACATGCATGCGCGTCTTCACTTGGTAATATTTTGTGGTGAGAAAAACATGTTCAACTCATTCCAATTTTAAATATTTTTATGGTTTCGATTGTATGTTTTTTTTATCGTTATGTGTTCCTTGAGAAAGGTCCCTTGTGCACCGTAACGTGAAATATTGTCTTTGTTTTTTGTTTTATTGCTAGTTATTTATTTTTAACATTGATAATCAGGCAGGATTTTATATCAACCTTCATACTTGATTCAGTATTTACAACTTATTCATCTGGTTACTGCAACACTCTCCATTTTGTCGGACATCCTCTGACATTTTTTTATACTCATTCAATATGCAATGTTTGAAAATAATACGTCTGAATTAATTTTGTCTGAAGTTGTCTGCACAAATTCAGCAATATGTTGTCTGAGTTACTGACAAAACTTGATCGATGAAATATAATTGTGTGGACAAACAACTACATTAAAATACATTAATAAAGATTACCAAGTATGAATAGATTCACTATAATTATGAAAATGTAGTGCTTATTTTATTTATTTTAAACACAATCGTGGCTTTCCCTGAGGATTACAGCCGTGAGGAAATATATTTGTCTCATACCAGTGCTGACTTTATAGAATGTGATAATCATTTCTACTGTTCAATATGATCATGTCATATGTTGGAAATGGTAACAGATTTTATATCCTTTTTACTGTACAGTATAATCAAATCAAGTGCTGGATGGACATGTTAGCAGCATATCCTTCTACTGTCCAGAAAAATGATGTCAAGAGCTGGACATGTTTGCAGATGTTATATACTGTCTACTGTCCAGTATAATCATGTCAAGTGCTGGATGGACATGCTAGCGGCAGTTAATCGTCGGGACTCAGCGACATTTCATTCACAAAAATCATGAAGTGTGCGAGGCAATTATAGACTGACGGCGAAATTAATTGGATATTGAAAAGCAAAGACGATGTTCTTTTGAGATCTGTAGCCTGGATATTTATTTAAGACTCTAATGCTACTCATAATCCTGTACATGTGACATCAAGCTATGTGCATGTCTTAAACTGTCCTGAAGGACAAAGTTCTCTTATTTTACACCCTTGCCTCATTCACGATTACATAGTGAGGCCATTGCAGAACAACACCGATGCTACTAATTCTAGCACCATGGGTGAGCATCCCATCAACCTTATTTACATTAATTAAATTCATTTTAATTGTGGTGACACTGGGTATTGCGTTATCGCTTCCGCTTTGTGCATCAGTGCCCGTCGCTCCTGCCTAGTTCCAGCATTGTCAATGAATGCTAGTGGTTTATCCGTATCTGAAGACATACAATGTTGACATGAGTTAATGATGATGAGTTATGTAGTTTTTCTTTCTCTCTCTTTCTCCGTTTCACTAAAACAGTTAGATGGATGATATCTTCTCATACTTCAGTTCAATTTACAGGCTAGTCTCCGTTTAATACAATTACATTGTTCAATTAAAACAAAAATAACGCATACATTATAATTTCACAGAAACAACAAAAGCTGTCGTGGTCTCTATATCTTGCATGTTATACATTCCATATCTCCCTAGGGTAGTGCATGGCTGCTAGCGTGTGGCAGTATACGTAGCATTCACATAGAGTCAAGTAGTCCGGTGGGATTTAAATGACAATTCGTGAAAATGATTCCATCTGAATGATGGTCAGGAAAACATCACACTTGAACAATAACGGCAAGCACATACTCCCTTAAGTTTAGCAACAACAAAGACGTAAATTATATAATAAAACAATCAATACAACATACATAATATATTAGATCCATTTATAAAATGCAGCCATTAGTTTCAATGTTTATTTTTTTCGACATATATAAAGTCTACTAGTCAACACGAATCTCACACACAGTTTTCAAGATGTTCACAGTCAATTATAAGACCTCATTTGCACATGATTGATTTATCATACAATTGGCTTGATTTAAGATTGAAATTGCAATATTTTTTACTCCTGAATACACGACAAACGGGTTTTAAGGTTGTTTTCAGTGTCACACTCACATTCTCCGTCAGAGGTGTTTCTACATGCTTGTGTTGTACAGTTTGGTAAGGAAACTGCGTCTGCGATATAGCTTCTGACATAAGAGCAGATCACACACATTTCTTTGAGAGTATTTCTGAAATAAAGCTGCTTGAATATAGCTGCACAAACTATATTATTATATATTTTAAACCCACAAATGAAGACTATTTATGCTTAGAGAATAAGTAAACGGTCAAGGCAGAATTGGGTATCCAAATCTGAAATTTCTAATTCCAGTCGTTTACACACAAAAATTTAGCCACGATGGGTGGATAATTGTGACAAAGAATTGATCGGAAGAGAAATTTGCAATAATGAGGTAGTGACTTTCAGAAAAATGAAAAGTTAGTTAAGAAAATTAACAATGAAATTGAAAGACACTATTTTACACTGTCAGAAAGACACTGTCATTGGTTTTAATTGTCATCTATGTCTGATTATTTCAAAAGTGTACTTGTCAACATACATCTCGCACACATTTTTAAGATGTTTATGGTAAATTATAAGATCTCACCTACCCATGGTTACCTGTAACCATGATTACATGGTTAAATCAAACAATTGGCATGATTTAAGAGTTGAAATTACAATATTTCATTGATCACATAATCTCACTATGGGAGACACTATTAAAAATTTGGTATTCACTTTGAGAAAATATGTTGGTGGTAAGGACCGTATTTGTGAGAAGCCTCATATACTTGCACTGAGAAGCAAATATTTACGTGTAGTGAGAGAAATGAGAAGAAATTGTTATGATATTGTGTATTTAGATGAAACGTGAATCAAATAACAGCACAGTGACCAATGAGATTGGAATCATCTGATGTGACAACTAAGAGACTAGTAGCAAGAAACAAATGGAAGCTACTAATAATTGCACATGCAGGAAGTAGTCATCTTGGACTTATAAATAATACAGAACTCATATTTGTTTGAAAACCCACAGATAATATAGAATAGTATGCAGAGATGAATGACAAGATATTTCACAATTGGATTTGTGAATCATGTACTTTCTTCATTGGATAGACCATCGTGTTTGATAATGGACAATATGACAACGCTGTGGTAGAAGAAGATACAGCTCCTAATTCGTCAAGCACTAAAAGATGAAATAATGATTTAACTGAGAAAAAAGAATAACACATTCAACGAAGCATGGAATAGTAAAAAAAATCGCGGCATACAAAGATATTTAATATAAACAAGGCAATGCAGAAACATGGTAACAGATGTTTAAGACTATCACCTCACCATTCTCACTTAAACCCAATAGTCTGGGTTAACATTAAGCACCAGCATAAAATAGAAGGTTCGAATTAAAAGATGTTTAAATGCTTACAAATGCCGCCATTTCTAATATAACCAGGGATTATTGAAAGAAATGTAAGTACAATATGTTACACAAGAGGAAGATAAATATTGCAATAATGATGGTCTGTCATTCATTCAGCCGAGATTGCTTATGAATCTCTCACAGATGTAGTATTATGATTATGAATTAGGATTATGAATCTCTCACAGATGAAGGATTATGATTATGAATTAGGATTATGAATCTCTCACAAATTTAGGATTATTATTATGAATTAGGATTATGAATCTCTGACAGATGTAGGATTATGATTATGAATTAGGATTATGAATCTGTCACAGATGTAGGATTATGATTATGAATTAGGGATCTCTCACAGATGTAGGATTATGATTATGAATTAGGATTATGAATCTCTCACAGATGAAGGATTATGATTATGAATTAGGATTATGAATCTGTCACAGATGTAGGATTATGATTATGAATTAGGGATCTCTCACAGATGTAGGATTATGATTATGAATTAGGATTATGAATCTCTCACAGATGTAGGATTATGATTACGAATTAGGATTATGAATCTCACACAGATGTAGGATTATGATTACGAATTAGGATTATGAATCTCTCACAGATGTAGGATTATGATTACGAATTAGGATTATGAATCTCTCACAGATGTAGGATTATGATTACGAATTAGGATTATGGATCTCTCACAGATGTAGGATTATGATTACGAATTAGGATTATGAATCTCTCACAGATGTAGGAGTATGATTATGAATTAGGATTATGAATCTCTCATAGATTTTGGATTATGATTCGGATGAAATTTAATTTCTTTAAAGATAACAACCATAATTAACAAGCACAATAGAGGTTCAACTTTTCCATTGTGATATTCATGAACCACAAAGTGGTGATATCTATATAAGCGGTGCTGGGTATTACGTATTTTCTAGTGATATATATATATATATATATATACACTGGAAATAAGAATACCAAGCGTTGCACGGTGAGAATTTTAAAATTATTTTTAGAATTTGATTTTTTGTAGAATTTTGTTGAATTTACAATTATTTTAAATAATTTATATATATGCAAATATTCAAGCTCTGTGGCTGCATGGTACAGAGCGCGTCTGTGACTGTCAAGGTACCGGGTTAGAATCCTGTCACAGGCAATTGTGTATATGACCGTTCAGAAAGCAATGACACACTACTGAAAATATTTATATTGCCAAGAACATCACTACAGCCAAAATGCTGGGTTGATGGCTAAGCCCGTTTTTTTAATGCAATCATAAAGCAGAGCGGAACATCTATTTTACATGCACGCACGCATACGCACGCACAGACATATAGACAGACAGACAGACGTACAGCGACAGACAGACAGTGACAGACAGACGGACAGTGACAGACAGACGTACAGAGACATACGTACAGAGACAGACAGACAAACAGAGACAGACAGACGTACAGACACAGACATACGTACAGAGACAGACAGAGACAGACAGACAGAGATAGACAGACAGAGACAGACAGAGACAGACAGACAGAGACAGACAGACAGACAGACAGACAGAGACAGACAGTCAGAGACTGACAGACAGACAGAGACAGAGATACACAGACAGTGACAGACACAGAGACACGCGCACACAGACAGACACACAGACAGACAGACATACACACAGACAGACACACACACATCTCGACACACAAACAGACACACACAGACAGACACCCACAGACACACACACATATATACACAGACACACACACATACACAGACACACAGACAAACAGAGAGACACACACAGATACACACACATACACACACATACACACACAGACACACTCTGACACGCACACGCACACAAAATCACATCTTAAATTTCATCTGACTCAAGTAGTCATGTGTCTTGTGATAACTGAGATGATAAATTCGGAGATACCGTATGCAAGATGCGCTCGTTAGGGCACACCTGACAGCTCAGAATACATATAACTATCGACTCAAAATCCTGCCTGGACAAACATGCATTAATTAGTGAATGAATAATTAAATAGTTCTGTCGAATTGACACTACTACGACTACAAGTGTTACAGATGTCCTTACACGGGGCACTCTTGTATTTGTTACTTTGTTTGCAAAACTGCATATATATTCTTCAGAAATAGATAATAGAAACTAGTGTCTACTGATCCAAGTTCAATATGATTCCTACGTACAATCAAGTCATCTTTGGGATATTGATATTTAACGCACTTCATTGGCAATATGCGGGTATAGTACGCCTTAATGATCTGTAGTTATCGGCTACAAGACACATTAATACCGGCAACATGCTTCACATGATAGGCTGCGATGTAAAATTATTTCAATCACTTCTCAGAGGGTGAAGCTGGGATTGGTAGAAGGCACTACAATCTGAACTCACGGATGACGTGTCTCCTACTCTGAGATCATGTGAGGTCAGTTCAGTTGCTTAGCAACTGATGTATTATAATTGATTGTCAGATTATTTTAGAGTTGTCTCCTCCCAGTAAATATAGAATACATTTAATTCTGTACGCTGAGAATATGCAGTTATCTCACAATGAGATATAAAGGAGGACGTGTCTCATTGTGTGTGTGTGTCTGATTTTGGTGTGTATGTGTGTGCGCAGAGTCGACATCAGACATTTCGGCTACCTCGACAAGCTCCGCCCATCTTTTACACAAAATTAGTTTATTTTTTTCGGTTGTGACTGCCCTGGATATTACTTTAGGAGGCAATGAGCCAATATGAAACATCATATGGAAGTTATTAGTGGAGATAGCTTTAGTGTAGATAGCTTTAGTGGAGATAGCTTTAGTGGAGATAGCTTTAGTGGAGATAGCTTTAGTGGAGATAGCTTTAGTGGAGATAGCTTTAGTGGAGATAGCTTTAGTGGAGATAGCGTTATAACTCGAACATGTCCGATATATATATACTATCTATACGCTGATCCTTTTTTTGCCTTGCGACGTCATGAGTAGAAGCGTTTTCTGAAGATGGCCTTCGCATGTGCTATATATATCGAGGCAGGGCCGGTCTTATGCCATTGCAACCTATGCGGCCGCAGTGGGCCCCGCACTTCATAGGCCCATAAATTCATATTAGAATTTATTTTATTATCCTCTTCCCTACCCAGACTGGGCCCCGCACAATCCGTTTCGCATTGGGCCCCTCAATTGTTAGGGCCGGCCCTGTATCGAGGTACTTGTTGCTTTCCTTATTTCGGCGATCCAACGCTTTCGTGGTCTACCTTATATCTATCTATGGCCGTTGTATCTGTGTAGCATCACTTGTTGGGGAACACTGTCTGCTGGTAGTCTGATGACGTGTGAATACCATTTGATCTGCTGTCTCTTAATGTACTCTAGTACCGGTGTTCAACCAGATATTTTTTCCTAATGTCATCGTTCTTTATTCTGCCGCAAATAAAACGACAATAAATACGTCTCCCTTCTCTGAACCACATTGTCTTTATATTCTGGTTGATTCTAGATTCTTGATTAGGAACAAGCATCACAGCCCTTGTGTGCATTCCCATATATGCTCTACTTGCCGTTCCGTCAGCCATCTAAAAGTGTATAAGCTCAGTGTCTCAGTCAGTTGCTGATTACACGTTCTTCGGATCTTTCCGGAGAGGGATCACTTTCTCCTATTACCTCTAGTTACTTCCATTTCTACCATTCTCTGAATATGTACATTGTCACGTTCGATTTCCTCCTCGTCTTCTCGTAGGGTATCCATTGCTGCTCTAATCAATTCAATCCTGTCTCTTCTTATCTCGGTGCCGTTGTACCAGCCAACACATTGGCTATTTTGTTTCCCCTGACCTCTTGTATTCTGGTGTTGACCATTGACCTGCTACAGGAAATATATAATATGAACGCTGTCTTGCTACATTACAGATCTAGTATGACCATTGTTCATACTAGATACAGGCAGTGTTTAATGGTGTGTCCGGTATATCTTGTAGAAAATACTACAAGAGATGTGTATTATGAACATTGACCTGCTACGAAAGGAATCAACAAGTGGTATGAGATCAATCGATCAAAATAGTTTGGATAATGTCACCAAAATTATGGCTGTGTTTTGAAAATGATTCAATTGTTGTACATTAGAAACGTTGAGTCGTAATGTCCCCTCTAAGCTACATCGATGCTAGATCGGAATTCTCACGGAGAGAGAGAGAGAGAGAGAGAGAGAGAGAGAGAGAGAGAGAGAGAGAGTCGTGCATAGATATTGAACACTAACAGTTAATAAATACATATATCTAACAATTAGCTAGCAAATACAGATATCAAATAATCACAATTAGTAAACAAATATATCAAACAATCACAATTAGTAAACAAAGATATCAAACAATCACAATTAGTAAACAAAGATATCAAACAATCACAATTAGTAAACACAACAGATCTAACAATGATTGTTAATAGAGAGCAAACAATCACAATCAATAAATACATAGATCAAACAGTTAGTTAGTATGTACAGTATTGATGCACTCACAATCAATAAATACATTGAACAAACAATCACAGAGAGCAAATAAATAGATCAAACAATCCCAGTCAGTACAAAGAATTCAAGCAAACACATACAATAAATACATACTCCAAACAATTACATTTAGTCAATTTAGAGATCAAACATCACAGTATACACAGGGGTCAAACAGTCAAAATTAATTATCACAGATATCAAACAATCACAGTTACTATACACAGATTTTCCCACAGAAATCAGTCATCATATACAGTGATAAAACAATCACAATTATTATATGTAGAGATAAAACAATCAATTATTATATGTAGAGATAAAACAATCAATTATTATATGTAGAGATAAAACAATCACAATTATTATATGTAGAGATAAAACAATCACAGTTATTATATGTAGAGATAAAACAATCACAGTTATTATATGTAGAGATAAAACAATCACAGTTATTATATGTAGAGATAAAACAATCACAGTTATTATATGTAGAGATAAAACAATCAATTATTATATGTAGAGATAAAACAATCAGTTATTATATGTAGAGATAAAACAATCAGTTATTATATGTAGAGATAAAACAATCAATTATTATATGTAGAGATAAAACAATCACAGTTATAATATGTAGAGATAAAACAATCACAGTTATTATATGTAGAGATAAAACAATTAGTTATTATATCTGTTATGTTGTTCGTCCATCACAAGTGATGATGACCATTTGTTACATCCACTTTTGAAAATTCAATTTTAGTAATGTCCTTGATTATGAGTTCGTAGATGGCTAATGAGCCCTATTCGAGCTGTAAATGTCCTTGGACATTTCGGACATGGAATTACGACTGTAGATGGATCTTGGTCTATCCGTGACTTTCTTGCTGCTCTCCGCTGTTGAGCTGCTGCATTTCTCTTCTTTTCACAAGATGATGCGCTCTTTTTTATTGTAGAACGCCATGTAGATCTATTTTGTGCAAGTTCTTCCCATGTATCGTGGTCTATTTCAAAGGCTTTCAGTGAGTCCTTTAACGAGTCCTTGTAGCGCTTCCTTTGGCCATCTTGAGATCGTATACCCGTCTCCAGTTCACCATAGAGAAGTATCTTTGGCAGACGATGGTCTGGCATACGCACCAAAGGACCTGCCCAACGAATCTGTGTTTACATCAGGATCGTGTCAATGCTTGGGATACCAGCTCTATCAAGGACAGTGGTATCTGGAATCTTGTCTGCCATCTGATGTTCATAACTTTTCTGAGACAATTTGTATGAAAATGATTGAGTTTTTTCACATGACGTCTATACACAATCCATGTTTCACTAGCGTATAATAGCACTGGAAGTACCACTGCTCTGTAAACTTTCAGATTAGTCTGTAGGTTAATGTGTTATTATATGTAGAGATAAAACAATCACAGTTATTATATGTAGAGATAAAACAATCACAGTTATTATATGTAGTGATAAAACAATCACAGTTATTATATGTAGAGATAAAACAATCACAGTTATTATATGTAGAGATAAAACAATCACAGTTATTATATGTAGAGATAAAACAATCACAGTTATTATATGTAGTGATAAAACAATCACAGTTATTATATGTAGAGATAAAACAATCACAGTTATTATATGTAGAGATAAAACAATCACAGTTATTATATGTAGAGATAAAACAATCACAGTTATTATATGTAGTGATAAAACAATCACAGTTATTACATGTAGAGATAAAACAATCACAGTTATTATATGTAGAGATAAAACAATCACAGTTATTATATGTAGAGATAAAACAATCACAGTTATTATATGTAGAGATAAAACAATCACAGTTATTATATGTAGAGATAAAACAATCACAGTTATTATATGTAGAGATAAAACAATCACAGTTATTATATGTAGAGATAAAACAATCACAGTTATTATATGTAGAGATAAAACAATCACAGTTATTATATGTAGTGATAAAACAATCACAGTTATTATATGTAGAGATAAAACAATCACAGTTATTATATGTAGAGATAAAACAATCACAGTTATTATATGTAGAGATAAAACAATCACAGTTATTATATGTAGAGATAAAACAATCACAGTTATTATATGTAGTGATAAAACAATCACAGTTATTATATGTAGAGATAAAACAATCACAGCTATTATATGTAGAGATAAAACAATCACAGCTATTATATGTAGAGATAAAACAATCACAGTTATTATATGTAGAGATAAAACAATCACAGCTATTATATGTAGAGATAAAACAATCACAGTTATTATATGTAGTGATAAAACAATCACAGTTATTATATGTAGTGATACGTTAATATAGGTATACATTAACATACATGTGTAGGTAAAGTATTAGAATTTAATAGAGAGATAGCAGAGGCTCATGTAATTAACAGTGGACAAAGAGAGAGAGAGAGAGAGAGAGAGAGAGAGAGAGATAGTGAGAGAAAGAGTGGGAAGAGTCGTGAAAGAAATGAACAAAAAGTGTGCGCATAGAGAAAATAGTATCACAAATAAAGTACAGATAGAAGATGATTGGGACATTGAACACAGAAACGTACAGATGAGAGAGAGAGAGAGGGAGAGAGAGATACAGAGATACAGAGAAAGTGTTCCGAGAGAAAAAGTGTACAGATAGAAAAATTGTCTAGAGACAGAAAGTGTACAGATATAGGAAGTGTACAGAGAGACAGAAAGTGTACATATTAAGAAAGTATAGTTGTAAAGAGTGCATGAACATTAAGCAAGGGCATAAGAAATATTTCAAGCTTATCCTGAATAGGACAATACTATTCAATGTTGTAAGACTATTTAAGCACCACTAATACATCCAATTGTATCGTCAGTAAAAATGGACGAGTGAGTATCCAACCACGATCATTTTCAAGCGTGTCGAATTTGTTGAGTCGAAACTGCTCACTACTCTACCAATGAGTCGAAATAGAGAGAGAAATGGAGAAGTGAAAAGTCCTGTCGCGCACATTTTGAGGTAAAATAAAGTGAGCAAAGATTGGGTGCAGATCGAAAAGGCAAAAACAGAAACAGCAAGCAAAGGGAATGAATTAAAAAATATAATGGACACGACAGAAAGAATTGGTAAGCAATAGATAACACATACAAGAATACAATGAACAAGATAAAGCAACACAGAGATAAAACTAGCAGAGATAATTATCGGATATCGAATAAACACAATACGTGAATATATCATTTAAAAGAGTGACAGAACACCAAGTATAAAGGTATTGTCACATAATTCTTTAAAAATGTAGGATTGACAGTCAGAAAAACAATTTAACTTGAGTGAATCCAGAGATGAAAGTTTGGCTGTCAACGTGTCTACAAAGAAAACCCATTGGCCTTGTCTGTAGCAAACCTGTGATCGAATATCTTTGTCATCAAATATTATCTCCAGGAAATCTAATTCAATTAAAGCTCTCGTCCCAGCTAACTCAATCCTGGCAGTGCTGACGTTCTCGGATCAGGTCGTGCGGTTAGGAATTAATTTTTTTAATGAAAATAAAGAAGACATGCCAGTATTCTCAGATCTGTGAATAGTTCATGCTGTTCAACATAACCTGACTCTTGTCCGCTGTAACGGTTGCTGATTTGTTGTGTTCCTCCTGGAAAAAGGGGGGGGGGGGATCTTATGCCAAGTCGAAGAAGAGGATATTTCCAGAAGAAGAGTAAATACCAAGGGCGAGTGGGGGGGGGTGTCGTAGACGTAATTTGGGAAGCATGAGGAGATAAACGAGTGGAATGTTTCTTACTCAAGGATGCAATTTCTTGTAAAAAGATTGAAGTGGCAACTTTAGGTGTAGTACTCGTCGAAGACCTTCTGGCATGCAACTATGGCCGAGTAAAATATGAGATTATATCACGTATTTTTTTTAATTACGGGAAGTTGCTAGTGTGAAGGGAAGATGACCTTGTGCAGGTCAGATGGGAGGATAAAAATATCGTTTTTGGAATAATAAACTGCATTATTCTTCTACTAAAGTGTTGTTAGAGCAAGGGAATGTTGGTAAAGTGAATGAGATAGATAATATTGCGAGCTAGTCATGTGTTGACTCTTTTAGATAAGCATATAATGAGTAATACTATGAACTTATAGACTAGCATATAATGTGACTGTGAACTATAGATGAGCATATAATGTGACTGTGAACTATAGATGAGCATATAATGTGACTGTGAACTATAGATGAGCATATAATGTGACTGTGAACTATAGATGAGCATATAATCAGTGAGACTATGAACTTATAGACCAGCATATAATCAGTGAGACTATGAACTTATAGACCAGCATATAATCAGTGAGACTATGAACTTTCTTTCATTAAATAAAAAACGACGAAGGAGAGATGAGCAATTTTCTGATTTCCCTCTATTACTTTATCCAACAAAAAAGTGTAGAGAAATAATATATATCGCAGCAAAGTGCCAAAGTACGACAGCGCATAATTTTTTTCAAACTACATCCTGCTAATTGCGTGTACGCGTGCTACTTTTTTTTAATTTGCTTCTTTTTTAGTGCCTTTCCTAATAGACAATCAGTTCTCTATGCTTGGTAGTTTATACCAGCATGTCAGTTGCATCTATGAATTCATTCGTCAGCTGGAGGCCATCGAAGATGCCGGACAGTTTTTCTTCCAATTGTTTCTCATGGAGTCATGTTCATAGGACCGATCTCATCACTTCCTGTCTCGTATCTAAGAAATGTTCTTAGATACATGAGGACGACAACATGAAAATATATTAGACAGTTTGACAACCTGGCACGGCAAGGAAACAACAGCGATATTGATACATAATACTGTGGACAGAGAGCTGTGGTGAGTCATGACAACCTACGCCAGCCGGCATGGCACCTGATGATGATAACCTGATATAGGTACGGGTAAGTGGAAAATGTGCGCATGCGATTGTGTCTGTGGGTGTCATCAATGGCTCACTAGACAAACCAACCATGCAACAGAAAACCTTAGTAGATGACATGCCTTTATATTGAGGTTATCTTCTTATAGAAGTTTCATGGCACGCCATCTATACAATCCCGTAGTCGTAACATTCGATAACAGTTATGTTGTTCCGACAGGCCGACGTTGTTCTTAAACTAGTTAAGGGCACGGAGTGGGTGGACGGAGCAACAAAGAAACCTGTCGCAAGGGCCAGAGTTGGGCCCTGCTGTCGACGTCTGTTTTTGCGGCATTGGACTCGAAACACCATCAAGTTGAATGTCTGCTGGAACAGAGGGCAGAGCACTTATGAGAATACCCCACGTGCTGTGAGGCCAGTTTTCTAATCAAGAATCAAGAAAGTGGAAAATTACATGCCTCTCCAAAGTTATACTATAAATCAACATCTTTCTTTTCAGATAACTTGTTGTTCTCTCACATGCTTATACGCCATTGTCTTTGTTGCTCTCCCAGATGTTTAAACACCATTATCTTTGTAGCTCTCCCCGATGTTTAAACGCCATTATCTTTGATGCTCTCTCTAACATGTTTACACGCCGTTATCTTTGTTGTTCCTTCACATGCTTAAACGCCATTGTCTTTGTTGCTCTCCCAGATGTTTAAACACCATTATCTTTGTTGCTCTCCCCGATGTTTAAACGCCATTATCTTTGTTGCTCTCCCCGATGTTTAAACGCCATTATCTTTGATGCTCTCTCTAACATGTTTACACGCCGTTATCTTTGTTGTTCCTTCACATGCTTAAACGCCATTATCTTTGTTGCTCTTCCAGATGTTTAAACGCCATTTTCTTTGTTGCTCTCTCAGACGTTTAAACGCCATTATCTTTGTTGCTCTCCCAGATTTTTAAACGCCACTGTCTTTGGTGCCTTCCCAGATGTTTAAACTCCATTATCTTTGTTGCACTCTCACATGTGTGAACGCCGTTATCTTTGTTGTTCCCTCATATGCTTAAATGCCATTATATTCACATCAATTCTTCAGAACACCATTTTCCCTCGCTCACACCGTCTATACTTCCTTTATCTATTCTTTCGCTCCCACTGTCTCTTATCACACCTATCCTTCACTTCAAAAATTTCGCTCTCTTCCTTTCTTGCCTGCGGTTCCGGTTGCACGCTTCCTTCTTACAGACTATCCCTAAATACCTTCAAACCTGCAACTTTTAATAAAATTAGCCAGCACTTGCATAATTCACAGACCAGGCCTCGACATCTTGTCTCAGGATCTCACCAGTTGCATAAATAATTCTTCATAATGCTTTCAAACTCATCTATTTTTGCTCCCTTGTGGATTCAGTATTTAATGTCATCCCCCAATTTTTATTGCGATTTATTAATAGTTGTTTCACAATACTCTTTCATTCACTATAATATGTACAGTTACTTTCGCTTTCCAAAAATACAAATAATGATAGAATACTCTAATCTCTTCCCTACTCTAAATTGTCTGTCATTCAATTGTCACTCTTTACTTTCTCTCGCTGTCATCTCATCCTCCTCATTTCTATATCAAATCGTATACTCTCTGTTCATCAATAATATTATTAATCAGTGACTTTACCTCCTCCATAACCTCATCATGTTATCATCTATTATTTTCTGTTAGTTACAACTGAAAAGTCACTATGCCAATTGCACCACGTTGGCGACACATCAGGTGTCCTTGATTCTTACAAATCCTTATTTTCTGTCTTGTATACGAAACGATTGTGACTATCAAGAACTAAGAACTACACAAAAGATAGATTTATTACAAACATGAGTTTGAGAATTTAATTAAGGTTAAGTTTGGGAAAAAAACGAAACTGAGAAGAGAATCAGATTCGCTTGATTGAAAACAATATGGACCAGTTTTGAAAGAAAGTGAAATAAATACTTATAAATCAAACGTTAGAAGATTAAATAACATATACCTTTGGAAGGGAATAAATGATGGTGGAATGGGATAAAGATATCTATGTGACGGTCTTAAGAAATGAAATCCCGAAATATTGAAGTACTTGCATAGTAGCTCTTCATTGTTTAGATGTTGATCTCTGTGGGGTTCGTTGCTCATCGTTTACTATCAACCCTTCAATTCCAGTCACCCTTAAGAATTGTTTACCATACCATAAACCAATAATCATTCAGGCTAGTGGGGGTTTCACACGGGATGCATCACAACACATAATCTTCCATTGATTTTTATCTTCAGTGATGCAGATGGGTACGGAAAAATTCAGATCTGTCCTTGACTTTCTTTGTCCATGGTTTCTGTTTTTTTTTTTACCCTACTCTGCTTCATCTTCTATATTGGACATTTCCTTGTAGAACCCTTTTTTTCCCAAAGGAATCATTATCAGCACACATGTTCATACCATGCAAGTTTGCATCGTTTCATTATTGAATGTAACGGTTCTTGTAGACCTGTAAACATCTCTATTTTACTTCCTATGTACACATTTGTCTTATGTTCTCTATAGAAATGTTCACAATTCACCTATTATATTTGTGTAAAGATATGTAGCCGCAGTCCGTCCATGTCTGCAGTGAGTGTCCAACTCTCACAACCATATAACACAATAGAAAGCACTAATGAATTATAACATGCGATTTTCCCTCTAACACTGATATTGCTTTTCCAAATTAAATTTGGAGAAAACAATAGTAATTAATAATAACTATGATTATACTTTGTGTCAATAGCCAATGAAAATCACTGCCAAAGTCAAAGGAGTCATTTTAGATGGCTTTTAGCCTATTAGCCAATGTGCCTTATAAATGTTCAGAGTCTCGGTTGATGCATGTTATAGATAGTAACGGTATATTTCATGTCAGCGTTGAAACTAGGAATGTAGGTTCCATGTCAGACCAGTAGATAAAGGTGGTGAGTGAGTGGTCTAGGTTCCATGTCAGACCAGTAGATAAAGGTGGTGAGTGAATGGTCTAGGTTCAATATCTGGCCAGTAGATAAAGGTGGTGAGTGAGTGGTCTCAATGTCAAACATGGTCTTTAACAGCTTCGCAGCAAAGAAAAATCGTCACATGTGAAATGAAGTGTCTGAGGAAAGCTGCAATGGTTACCAAACTAGATAAAATAAAATTGAATAAATTAGGAAAAGAGTTGGTATAATATCATGTATCGAACATATTGAGAGACAGCAAGTAAAATGGTTCGGTCACCTTATGAGAATGAGGACAAACCAAATACCAATAAGAGCATATAATACAGGAATATCCGGGCGTAAAGCCAAAGGTAGACCAAGAAAACGGTGGATAGAAAACATTAAGATAACCTTGAACAAACATGGACTAAATGCAACCTCGGCGACACATCTGGCCTTGAAACGACAGCTTAACCCCGATATCACCCCTACGCTTAACGGCAAGTGTGAATGCGATCAACAATCATTCACCTGGGGAAAGACAATAGACAATAGAGAGTGGTCTAGGTTCCATGTCAGACCAGTAGATAAAGGTGGTGAGTGAGTGGTCTAGGTGTTCTACTCACTTCCCCTTTCAGCAAATGGGAACATGACTTTTTGTACTAGGAACTTGTCCAAGATGACAATGGGTTTGGAACTTGACCAACATCCTCCCTCCCCCCAACTTCCATTCCCAGCATTAGCGATGTTTCACAAAAGATATCATCAAAAAGATCTGACGCGAACACGCATGTTTTTTTTTAGGTAAACACACATATACACACGCACGCACGCGCACACACAAACTTAAATTGCGCAGACGAAGCGCATTTGCATATAGATTATTATTATTTCTTCAATATGACTATTATCAATATTTTATGATCAAATACATTCGTATGTATAGATTATCGAAATTATACCTCTTTTTACTCAAGGGATATCATCTACCATTTATATGGTAGTGATTATTTCATTTTTCAAATACAAAAACGAACCAGACATTAAAGTGTATTTTGTTGTATAGATAGAAAACAGTAAAGACTGCGCTCTATTAGACATTACCTCCCTTTCGAACATATTTTGTAAATGGGACTTAATTGCGGTAGTTTTGTGGGAGATGAAAGTGGACCAGATATTTCAATAGCTCATGAAAACGAAGAGCTTGTTCGTTAAAACTGCACCACTTTTCTGCTTTATTTATTTCCTTAAAATGACCTCCTCCTAAGGGAGTTGTTTGATTGGTCTGTATCGCATTTAGAATCAACAGGCCTCATGGGAAAGAAAAATATTTCAACGGAGTCTGTTGATGTTATTGATAATGAAGATAGGTAGTGCGCCCATAACCCGCGTCTGACAAGCTTTTGTGGCAAGATAACATAAAGTCCTACCTCTATTATTTTATATTGTCGAAATCTATGATATAACCAATATGGATTCATGTCCATGGTTGAATAGTGAGTACCTCGTCATAACCATGTTTTAATCCAATACTCACTCACTAATCATCCAATTGATGCAAGATATGATAAGTTTACATGTAGTTTACATTACACGCAGTATAAGCAATGCAAGAGTAGACCTAGAACTGTCTGCGGTCCGTGGTTCGTATTGCTGACGTGTGGAAGAAAGATTGGATAACTATATTTAGCAAGTAACCAATATTCATGTGTTTAAAACCTGACGTCATTGCAGCCAAGACAGATCTATAGGTGATCATTCTCTTTCAGCAGATGTTGAAGAGTATGTATGCTTATAGTTCCCGTCGCGCGCTAATGGTTCATGGAAAGAACAAGGAAAAGTTAAAGACAATTAAAGAAAACTTTTCACAAATACCTTTTCAGTGAGTAAGGTTTCATATGTGCTACAATGGGCATGCAGATAACGACTTACACTTACATTTACATACATGTTTTTGTTTGAAACCCGTGTCTCCCTGCTTATGTTAGGACTAATGAATATAAATATTATATCAATAATTAGTAAATTATTTATTTAAATCGTCATTGTTTAGAGTTATAGTTAGGGGCTAGGGTTAGTAATGCTCTACATAAGTAACCCTAACCCTAAATAAATTTACATTAAAATTCTTAAATGATAAACAAAACTGATAAACATGCGCAAGTCAAATAATCAGATATGTGACATAGGTTCCAAACACGAACCGATTTACATTCCAGCATTAACGTCTTCTTCTTGTTCTGTCTTTATTCTCAAACTTGTGCTGGTAATCATCGTATAGTTCTAAGAACGGAATGTGTTGTGTCATGATTTACAATTTGTCAACAACATTTGCACCATTCGGTCTAACACATCCGATTTCAGCATGATTATTGGGTCACTTTGACCTACGCAACGGAACAGTCAACTATTAGTCTCAAAATTTCTTTAGTCGTCTCTTACAAAATGCAAGTAAATTGAAGTAAAAAGCATGAGAATAAATGAAAAATAGTTTAGGCTAACAGGAATTGAACCATGTCCGTTCTAGCGGCACCACATCGCAGTGATTTACTAAACGCCGAACTAAAGTAAACAGCTTTTCCGTACTTGACTAACCACATACACCCCAAAAGATGAGATTTTGTGAAGACTTTCAAACTGCTACTCAAGTCACTGAGAACGGACCAATTGAGAGCAGGATACTATTACAAACAACGAAAATCCCGTACAAGTATTGAAGTATACTTAGTACCACTCACAAGTAACATCCCCCGAGATGCGACAAGGAACATCCGTATCAGTACTACAGGGCCAGTAGCACATACCTGTAAATATAAATAAGTAGGCCTATTTGCCCTTGCTGTATGAATACGGATATTACATGTATGTGTTCCTGGGGATACTTCAATAATTGTACGGGAAAACGTTGTTGTTGTAGTAATCCTTATCTCGATTGGTTCTTTTTCAGTGACTTGAGTACGCAGTTTCAATGCCTTCGCAAAATCGTCTCTTTTTTTTTGGATGTGGTTACTTGACGTACGGAAAAACCCATTTATTTGAGTTGCAAGGCGGTTCGGTGCCGATAGAAAGGACTCGGTTCAATTGACTTTAGCCTCAAAACTTTTAGGAAATGCATGGCACATGAATGGTCTTGGTATTCGTTGTTATACTTTTGAACCCGTTAACTCAAGGATGCTTGGTCAGCACTAATGTCCATATATTGTGTCGGTACTGAGTCCACCAGTCTAGATAAATCTCGTTACACTTAGTAATATCTAGATATAGTGTCGGTCCTGAGCATAGGTCCACGAAATTTCTACCAATTCCCTGTTACACTTATATGAATATAATGAAATGTCTAACTATTTTATAGTTGGATGTGAGTGGGGCATGGCACCTTTTAAACAATAATTCTGAACACTGAAAATTGATGCTTTAAAACATATCATCGAGGCTTCAAATACCGCCATGAGACATGCTAGTGAATATTGGCTTTTAACTACTGAGATCAGTCAAAGATCTGTAAATATAGATCATGTTTCGCCGCTGTAGATATGTACTCGCTCATAATTTCTGTTGCCTATTTCTTGATTTTCACATGTCTCTTTATATGAGCTATCATTACATAAGATGACTCCCAAATTTTGAGTGTTATTTCTGGTGTGTCTACTTCTTAAAGTGATAGGCTCACAATATTTTATTGATTTGAGAACGTGTCTTAAATACTGTTGACTTTCCAGGATTCCAAATTATGTTCAATCCATGTAGACTCGCTGCAAAGGAAGAACTTACTATTATGTATTCATTGCTTTGGAGTGGATTTAGCGATCATCATTAAAAACACGCGAAGACAATAGCCAATTCTGAAATAGCTCACACTTTCTTGAACTCACTCTTCATAAACTATTTTAGAGCTCAACTAGAAATACAATAAAACAGCTGACAATGTGGCATTCTGTCTAAACTATGAACGCAAGAAAACAGTTGATATTGAGACCCTATGTTTAATAATAGTTATTCGACATTAAGTAAAGCATCATTCATATCGTCAAGTTTAGATTCATTCATAGCTCTAGACTTTGGTTTATCTCTATGGTCGCCACCAATATCAGCACTGTTATTAACATGATCCTGTTCTTTCATGCTTGTTATAATATATCCGATTTGTTGGTTAACAACTCACAAACTGGGTCTTGGATAGATATATTGTATTATATTTCTTGATTGTCTCTCAAAATCACTGCTCCCCGAAAGGTTTGCCACAAGGTAGCATATTCGTTGGTTTTCAGAGTCGGCTTTCAGTGGTTGCAGTTTATGGCAACTATTACAACACAATGTCTATCGTTAGGACACACATGTGTTGTCAGACACTGACAGGAGAGACAACAACAGCAACACTGTGATATATCATGTATGTCATATACGCCAACTAAGAAGGTTTGGGCATGGAATTTAGTCCCATCACATGGGTCACAGTGAGACAAAAACTTTGCAGACGTGTCATGCTAAAAGGCACATATTTCGCAGCATAGTTATAAACCATGATATAACATATTTAATTATCTGGACTTATCTAGACTTATCAGGATTCAGTTATCTGGACTACAGATTAGACTTATAGATAGCAGGATTCAGTTATCTGGACTACAGATTAGACTTATAGATAGCAGGATTCAGTTGTCTGGAATAATATGAGCTCGTAGTAAAAGCGAGGGTTTTCCGAAGACAAACACTAAACATTGATTACGATTACGAAAACATCACATTAAATATGCTACAATCAATATTTGCGGACTGAGAAATAAAAAAAAACAAGATCTTATAGATGAGATGGCACATCAGCATACTACCACCAGACAGCATACCACAGCAAGCTATGCTACACAGATACAGTCAAGTCAGACCTAGAGGCCTGCCAGAAAAACGATGAACCACCGAAATAAAAGATGCGACAAATTCCACAATACACTCAGCACACACGGGGGCCGTCTCCAGAAAACTGTTCTACCCCTGAATCTGAAAGGCAACAAGGGGTTTAGCGGATACATAGAGCTATCTGGACAACACATTAGATTGATAGCATGATTTTGAGAACGATGGATAGACATGCATACCGTAAATCGCGAATGTCACCTGGTGCCTCGCACATGTAGAAGAAGATGGACAGACATGCACATCGTAAATCGCGAATGTCACCTGGTGCCTCGCACATGTAGAAGAAGATGGACAGACATGCACATCGTAAATCGCGAATGTCACCTGGTGCCTCGCTCATGCTGCTTGAAACTAGAAGGCGCTTAGTCTGAAACTACAAATTCGTCTACTGCAGTGTTTCCCAACATGTGTGTGCCATGCCTCACCTAAGTTGTTTTTTTTTAATTTTCATGTCCCGCTTTGTAACATATACATACTTTTTTAATATTCAAAAATTTACTTATTCATAAATGAAGACTAGTTACAACTTGTTCGAACTTCTCCCCCTCCCCCTGAACAATCAAATTGCCCCCTGTGGAGCGTGGGGTCCATGTTGGGAAACACTGGTCTGCTGTAATATCTGTAATATCTATCAGTGCAGGCAATGGTGACAACAGTTTCAGACGTGTTGCTGTATTTCTATTGTGTGCATGTAGATGACTGAACAGTTCAACCATGATCAGCACTGGTAATGTCGAGTAATGTACGCATGTTCCGCGTACCATAGTTGAGAAACATCAACTTCGCTTTAATTTTTTCTGCGTTGTATGTGATTTATTGTTATGACTGATCTATACCTTGCTTTGTATTTATATTAAAGTGTGGAAACGATTCGTCAATCTCACTTTCTTGTCCTTGCTTATTTGACACCAGGGACCAGATTAAAGTCGGAACAACTGAACAATAGTTCAAGAAAACTACACAAACTATCGTTTACTAAAAAAACGTGCTTATATTCCATTGCTGAAGGATATCCAACCACTTCTAAAAGTAGTCGGTCGTCCCTTTTGCCGATTTGACTTTGAGAGCATTTTGCATGCCACGGACACGTTGACAGCATCAACATTTAATGATTGATAACTTCTACATCGTTACGTATATCCACGTCTTCATCAAAAACATCTAGCCAATATTTACATTTATGTATAGTATAGATATAAATAATTAAGTATGTTTATAACATAGAACATGAATAGAGCAAGGTAAAAAGATATACACTTAGATTACATTATTTCATTTGAGAAGCAGCGAGGGAAATAGAAGCATTGAATTACTATTAATTGTTAGTGTCTAACAGATTTTGAAGCAGAGATAAAAGTAAAATTTGAGCAAGCATAATTATGAAACACTATTATATACCAGAGTTGTAGAACCTGTGCTTGCTAACAGAAATAATAATGTTTACAACGGATGTAGCAAGAGTAAATTATCGAATTGAAAACCAGGATTGCCATATAATTGGAAATTCTCACAGCCAACTTGTAGGTAAAAATGATCTAAAATGACTAGAAACTATATTGTATAAAAAAAAAAAACTGATAACATAGAAAGTTTAAATTAAGCCAAGTGTGATTGTAGCTCATATTCTAATAACTGCAATTAGAAGATTAAAATTAGATGTTGATTTGTGGTTTTCTTTGACAAGAAAAAACAATTCTAACAAACCACACATTTATTGTGTTCCTATATTGTGGTCGTATTTCAATAAATTCACACATTAAAATATATACAAATTGATAGATTTTCGATTTAACCATTAACAAAATACCGAAACATGAAGCTTTTGACTAACAACGTTTCCAAATTGCTACATTTGTCAAATTTGGATATGCAATTACCAATATGGCAACCCTGGTTTAAAAGTATATGAAAGTCAAACTGTAATAGCAAATAATATAAACTGCCACTTACCACTATCTCCAATAGTAACAACAACTGCATGTGCTTGACCATGACCTTCACCTTCTTCACTTGACCCCCCACGCCCACTGTCGCTGGTGCTACCAGAGGAGTGACTGGCAGCATCCTCTACAGGAAATGTGATGACTGATCCTCGACTAGATTGCTGCAATCATATAGTTTTATCAATAAACTCAAGGTATTCAATTTCTATGCAACACTTCATAAACTGAGTCATTTGAGAAATCACAAAACAATTTCACTATTTTGGAGATTAACTACAGGGACCACAGTTTTTCTACCACTGAAGAAGAGGAGGCTGAAATATTAATCCTATTTTGTTAAGTTTTACCAGGCCTTTTGTTACCTGTAGTAAGTAAACTTGTTATCTGCATTAAGCTGCGGAGATATTGTGATATCTACACCTTTCAGCCCGACATAGTGGCGCATGGACGAGAGGTTAGAACGCTAGTCTCACACGAGTGAGGTCTAGAGTTCGATCCCCCGGTAAGGACTGGGTATTTTTCTGTCGGAGGGTAAAATTTTAAAAACTCACCTTGTATATGACAGCAAGAGCATGCGGCCTTTATCATACAGCTATTCAATCACCTCTCTTCCTGCAACACCTGAACTAGTAAAATGCAGTATTGACAGTTTCTTTTTTTGACATAACCGTTTTGAGAACTGGATATAATGCACCAAGTTTGTCTTTTGTCTTGGATAACTTCTCGCTTGTCCAGATAACAGTGTTGGAGCACTGTTTTCTAGATAAATGACAATACTGTGCATTTTCTGTGTCACTCTAACATCATCATCATCATCATCAAGTGCCGTCTCCGCAACGAAGGTTGGCTGCATCGTATCTCCAACATTCCCTGTATTTTGTCTTAGTGGTGCAGTCTGCTAGACTGTAACCTGTCCATCGTGTAATGTTACTCTCCCACTTGTATCTCTGCCTACCTCGTGCTCGCTTCCCTTTGACTTTACCCTCAAGTAAGGTCTTCAATAGGGTGTCATGTCTTTTAATGTGTCCAAAGTATTTTATTTGCCTGATCTTTATTTCTCTTAGTAGTTCTTTCTTCATATTAAGTGTCTTTAGCACCTCTTTATTTGTTTTCTTCTCTTTCCATGATGTTCTCCCTATTCTTCTATATATCCACATCTCAAAGGCATCAATTTTGTCTTCTAATTGTTTATTTAGTGTCCATGTCACTCTAACAGTTGGTTTTAAATAAGCATTGCCGGGATATCCTTCATAATACTAAAAGCTCATCTTTATTGACGAGAGCATGTCAAACTGATAGAACTATGATTGTTCTATGCCTTGCTATTCGATAGTGATGAGAACTTGTCAAGCTGATATAAGTATGATTGTTCTATGTTCTATAAGTTGTTAAGTTATAGAACTATGATTGTTCTATGCGATATTGATTGCTATTCGATAGTGATGAGAACTTGTCAAGCTGATATAAGTATGATTGTTCTATGTTCTATAAGTTGTTAAGTTATAGAACTATGATTGTTCTATGCCTTGCTATTCGATAGTGATGAGAACTTGTCAAGCTGATATAAGTATGATTGTTCTATGTTCTATAAGTTGTTAAGTTATAGAACTATGATTGTTCTATGCCTTGCTATTCGATAGTGATGAGAACTTGTCAAGCTGATATAAGTATGATTGTTCTATGTTCTATAAGTTGTTAAGTTATAGAACTATGATTGTTCTATGCCTTGCTATTCGATAGTGATGAGAACTTGTCAAGCTGATATAAGTATGATTGTTCTATGTTCTATAAGTTGTTAAGTTATAGAATTATGATTGTTCTATGCCTTGCTATTCGATAGTGATGAGAACTTGTCAAACTGATATAAGTATGATTGTTCTATGTTCTATAAGTTGCTAAGTTATAGAACTATGATTGTTCTATGCGTTGTTATTCGATAGTGACGAGAACTTGTCAAACTGATATAAGTATGATTGTTCTATGTTCTATAAGTTGTTAAGTTATAGAATTATGATTGTTCTATGCCTTGCTATTCGATAGTGATGAGAACTTGTCAAACTGATATAAGTATGATTGTTCTATGTTCTATAAGTTGTTAAGTTATAGAACTATGATTGTTCTATGCGATATTGATTGCTATTCGATAGTGATGAGAACTTGTCAAGCTGATATAAGTATGATTGTTCTATGTTCTATAAGTTGTTAAGTTATAGAATTATGATTGTTCTATGCCTTGCTATTCGATAGTGATGAGAACTTGTCAAACTGATATAAGTATGATTGTTCTATGTTCTATAAGTTGTTAAGTTATAGAATTATGATTGTTCTATGCCTTGCTATTCGATAGTGATGAGAACTTGTCAAGCTGATATAAGTATGATTGTTCTATGTTCTATATGTTGCTAAGTTATAGAACTATGATTGTTCTATGCCTTGCTATTCGATAGTGATGAGAACTTGTCAAACTGATATAAGTATGATTGTTCTATGTTCTATAAGTTGTTAAGTTATAGAATTATGATTGTTCTATGCGTTGTTATTCGATAGTGACGAGAGCTTGTCAAGCTGATATAATTTTGATTGTTCTATGTTCTATAAGTTGTTAAGCTACGGTGACGAGAACTTGTCGTACACTACTGTTAGAAAACATTGTTCTGTTTGCTTATAACAAGCTGTTATAATTACGTGACATAATAGTTATGTTGTAGTATACGTTTGTACCTAGAGATCCGTCTTTGGTACCCACCAAGTAAGGTTTTGTTATATGATACATGTTTAATATGATGTTTTGTTAACACTGATTCGCTGAGCTATCGGAATAGAGTCATGGTTCTAGATGGCAAGGAAATGTTCTGCGAACCGGGTAGCTAGACATTGACTAGTTACCTACGACTGTCCGAAAAATAACCAATGTGTCATATAATACACTTTACATGCTTCTGTAACAGCTTCGGGAGTGCTTCCTCTGTCATTACCAAATTTCCTTTTATGCTTCTTCTTCTACCAAAGATGCTCCCTTCTTCGGCAGTCTTCTTATGTTCTCTCTTCCATCATTTATCCTTTGTCTATCTAGTACAGTGCACCTCTCAGTCATATAGTGATACAATCTTACGATGCTCATGTACGGAACGGTCCCCACCGTTTATTAGTATATTCTCTGGGCCCCTAAATTTTCCTACCTCCGCATGCCCACATCTGGTTGCATATCTCTGTTATATATGTGGGTCTTCACCGGCTCGATACTACTGTTTCTGGCTATATCTTTCCTCCTACTTCTTTCCTTCTCTCACATCACTTTCTCTAGAACATCTTCTATGTACGTGCACCTACCTCACCGTCAGTTTATGCATCTTAGTCGCGCCATGATTAGTTTGTGGGATCGCGATATCTGCTCCTTTTGGATCTATCATTCTCTATCCGATGCCACTATCTGGGTCACTTAGACACCACTGTGGACCTGCCTACTTACTCCTTGCCCTTACCGCCATTCTCATCTACGAGCCAGAATTGCGTTCGGTTATTCTTTATTGTCTTTGTCAGCCTGAGTCGGTGGTCTTTTTATGTTCCGACTCCGGTCATTGTGCTTTATTCACGTTCGATCTTCCGGTGCCCATCATATGACCGTGGACACAATTTACTTTGCAACGAAAGTGTGTGAATAGACCATTTTAGAACTAATTCTCCTCTGGATTACACTTCTTGATTATTGATTAGAAACTGGCTTCACAGCACACGGAACATTCCCATAAGTGTTAGGCACCCAAGGTGAAAAGAGTTAAGATGTCGAGCGTGTGTTGCTTAGACAGTCCAGGATGACGCAGAATAAAACTGTGTTAGAACCACTGCGCTGTAGACATTCAACTTAGGTGTCAAACTGAGACCACTTCTTATCCAGACGTTGGCATGCATGAATGCTCTCAAATGCCACACTGGCGCGAGCAGCACGTAGGGCAACGTCCTCGTCAATTGTCGCAGTTTACGATATGGTGCTGCCGAGATATACAAACTTATTGCAGTATAGAGTTTCTCTCCCTTTAATGTGATCACTGGTTCTGTGTAGGGGACACCTGGCGCTGGTTGATACATTACTAAAGTCTTCACAGTGCTGATGGTGAGACTAACGTATCACAGACCAAAGAAAAGAGGTCTATGCTATCCTACATGTTTTTTTCAGTCTGGTAGCATTGAGTGCACAATCATCGGCGAACAAGAGATCGCGAACAATCTCCGTCTTAGTTTTGGTCTTGGCCTTAAATCTACTAAGATTGAATACCTCATCATCAGCTCTATTGCGAAAGCAAATTCCTGCGCTGTTATTCCCGAAGTCATCATTCAATATGGCAGTGAACACTATGCTGAAGGGTGTCGGAGCCAGGACGCAACCCTGTTTGACACCGTAAGTTACTGGAAACGGGTTTTAGAATGCACCGCCATCTTGTACGCAGGCTGTCATATCATCATGGAACTGACGCACCATGTTGGTGAATTTTTCGGGACATCCAAATTAGGCAATGATCTCCCATAGTCCTTCACGATTTAAATATTGACTTGTAAAGGCGGTCAATAAATATGGATGACAATTTTGTTGCTTACCGTTCTACCACCGGCCCAGTGACTGCCTCCGCTCGACAGGTATGTGGCGGGTGTGGACGCAGGTTGGACGCGGGTTGGAGATAATGCAGTGGTCAGTCGGTCAATTTCAACACCTTTATCTGCATAGTGTATTCTCTTGCTGACGTCACTGGCAGACAGGGTGCTCTGAGAAAGATACATTTAAACGGAAATATGTTAAAAGTGTTTCTATTAGCAAATACAATATAATAGGACGAGACACAGGAAAGGGCGACGGTTAGACTTAAAACTTTCTTAATAAGAGAAAACAACGGACAAATATAGATACAACCTATATAGAAATATACATGTAATACAATACAATTCCAGCGAATGGACTCCTATCCGACGCTTGTTATTTATCTCTAAATAATTTATTAGTTCTTGTATTTATGGGTTTGAGGAGAGAAGGCAGACAACACAGCGACAGATTTACGTGAGTAATCTGGTTAGAATGCACACACCACAGTGACACATGTACGTGTTTGTTTGTTGGCAGGAGAGAAAGCAGACTACACTGTGACACATGTAGGTAATTGTGGACAGGAAAGATGGCAGCTTACACAGTGACAAATGTAGGTAATTGTGGACAGGAAAGATGGCAGCTTACACAGTGACAAATGTAGGTAATTGTGGACAGGAAAGATGGCAGCTTACACAGTGACACATGTAGGTAATTGTGGACAGGAAATATGGCAGCTTACACAGTGACACATGTAGGTAATTATTGACAGGAAAGATAGCAGCTTACACAGTGACACATGTACGTAATTGTGGACAGGAAAGATGGCAGCTTACACAGTGACACATGTAGGTAATTGTGGACAGGAAAGATGGCAGCTTACAGTGACACATGTAGGTAATTGTGCATAGGAAAGATGGCAGCTTACACACTGACACATGTTGATAATTGTGGACAGGAAAGATGGCAGCTTACAGTGACACATGTAGGTAATTGTGCATAGGAAAGATGACAGCTTACACACTGACACATGTTAATAATTGTGGACAGGAAAGATGGCAGCTTACACAGTGACACATGTAGGTAATTGTGCATAGGAAAGATGACAGCTTACACACTGACACATGTTAATAATTGTGGACAGGAAAGATGGCAGCTTACACAGTGACACATGTACGTAATTGTGGACAGGAAAGATGGCAGCTTACACAGTGACACATGTAGGTAATTGTGGACAGGAAAGATGGCAGCTTACAGTGACACATGTAGGTAATTGTGCATAGGAAAGATGGCAGCTTACACACTGACACATGTTGATAATTGTGGACAGGAAAGATGGCAGCTTACAGTGACACATGTAGGTAATTGTGCATAGGAAAGATGACAGCTTACACACTGACACATGTTAATAATTGTGGACAGGAAAGATGGCAGCTTACACAGTGACACATGTAGGTAATGGTGGACTGGAAAGATGGTAGCTTACACAGTGATGTATGTAATAATAGTACCAGCAAGATGGAATATGTTGTGCTAAAACATGTGTCAAAATTGCATGCTCATTTGTATAGAGAGTCATGCATGATTTGTGCGAGGAATTTCTCACATTACTAACTAGTTAGTTATGAGGAAACATTGCACAGATTTCATTGACAGTATTATTTCATTTCTATCAATGGTGCCAAAAAGAGCCAAGGCGACTCCAAGTATATATATAGCGAGAGACCAAAATTACGATAATAATCAAAAGCGTAACGAAAATAAGTCCTAATTAATTATGTGCAGATGTGTTGTAGGAAATGTAGACGGTTATGGTTGAGTCACCCAACAGTAGATGATTCAGTAGCACATTCTTGTATCTAAGAGATCCATTGTTGAGTCACAAAACATTTTTGGCTTGTGCTTCACCGTTATCATCGCAGCTTGATCTATTATGTGGATCCTTGTTTGTTATACGTGGAAATCCTCACTTGTGCTACACGAGGGATTCCATTTGATCTATATCTAGATCTTCCTTTATTTATCGTGGGGATCCTTGATTGTGCTACACGGGGAAACTCGCTATTGCTACACGGGGAAACTCGCTATTGCTACACGGTGATCATCGTGTGATTTACATTGAGATCTTCGCTTGTGCTACACGGCGATCGTCGTTCCTGCTACACGGGGATCCTTACTTGTGCTACACTTGGAATTTCGTGTGATCTACATCTAGATCCTCATTTGTGCCACAAGGGGATTCTCGATATTTACACTGGGAGACTCCCTTTAGTTTTACAATATTGATTTCCTACACCAATTACAATGTTGTTTCAGCGTAACGAAATTGTTAAATAGTGTTCTATTATATCACATTCAGAAAATAAATCACATATTCCATTTAGAAAGTACTGAAATACCGTGAAAAACAGATCCACAGTAAAGGAAAATGATTACATGTGAAATGACACGTTCATGAGAAAAGCTGTAATTGTTCAACAACTATAATAAAATATTAAAAATTGACGAAAAAAAGTAGGTCTAATATCATATATTTAACATATTGAAAGACAGCAATTAAAATATTACGAACATTACGAACCCACAACAAATACCACTAAAGGTATATATCATAAGAATATCAGGACATAAAGCCAAAGATAGACCAAGAAGAAGGATAGCAAACATCAAGATAACCTTCTACAAACATGAACTCAACGCTACCAAGGCGACACATCTGGCCTTGGAACGAGAGCTGAGGTTTTCACCCCTACACATTCGGGTATGTGTGGATACTATTCACCATCATTCACCTTGGGATTGCAATAGTCAACAAACAATAGATTGTTTGAGAATGCATTATTTTGGGGTAAGTAAATTGTAGCTCTTATGGTGAGTTACGCGCCTATAGTTCATTTTGGTTAAATCAGAGCTTTACAAGCATAAACAAGTAGTGGAAGTCACGGTTCTGGTAATCCAGTCATCGCGACCTTACATTATATTAATAATACATTACCTATAGCACAGAAACAGCGTATATATATATATATATATATATATATATATATATATATATATATATATATGTATTTATATATATTTATATATATATAAACAATTATAGCGTATACTATGCAGGATGTAGCCATAAACCCAGCATTGCCTGACTAGTGATTTTCTTGGCAATGTTTACGTCCGTTAGTTTGTCATTGCCTTCTGAACGGTCCAGATGCACATTTGCCTGAGGCAGGTGTCGAGCTTTGGCTTTCATAGGCTTTATAGGCGCGAGCTGTACCACGCCGCCACAGATCCGCACATACACGGAAACAACATATACTATAATTGAATTTCACTTTTGGTAAAGTAGGTGGCCAGGAAGTTCAGAAATTGGAGGCTGATTAACAATAATACACCATCTTATATAGACTACTCATAGTTAAACACCCAAATATTCACTGATCAATTTCTGAAGGCTACAGACAGACACATACACTCACATAAACAGAATTGGCCGTCTCATACCGATGACTACACTCTGAATTTTTCTCTCTAGTGGGCAGTCAAATAATGAACAGGAAGTTGTAGATTGTTTGCTTTGAGGTCAGACGGTTCATTACGAGATAAGTTGACAAGAAGGTTTTGGGATGATATTTCCTAGTAGTTTCTGAAATTGTTACCACCCTCGTCATTTCCGGTCTAAGACCTCTGACAACGAACGGGCGACCAAATTCCCTAAAGCCTTCTGGATCGGACAATGAAGGTCATTTAAAAACTGATTTCTGTCGTCTTCCGCTAAACATCTTTCGTTGACATAAGGACGTGCGCAAAGACTTCTCACTTTCCAAACCGGTCTACTAGAGGTGTGTCATCAATGAAGAGGAATAACTCAAACATAGAATCAAGCAGAGTAAGAGGCAAGTTGTCTAAGCAAGCCGTGTCGCACACCTCTCAAAGACTCTGTGACTTTGAAATCTCATTTAAATATTTACTCCCGCAGATACCAAGGGCCTCAACAAACTGGGAAGACGTGTATAACATCGCTAGCTTTATTCCCCTTGTCTATACAGAACTCCCAATAACATACAGTATGTGGTTTTCTCTCTTTCAGTAGTAATTTTGAATGGTATGTGGTTCCGTCTCTTTCAGTAGTAATCTAGAAAGGTATACAGTTCATTCTCTCTCTTTCTCTCTCTCTCTCTCTCAGTAGTAGTCTAGAATAGCATAAGGTTCTCTCTTTCTCAGTAGTAAACTAGAACTATATGTCGTTGTCTGTCTTTCAGCAGTAATCTAGAATTGAATTAGTCGTTCAGCAATATCTGAGCAATAGGAGTTATTAGGTTCTTGAATTCATGTGATGAATTTTTCCTGGTTCTAGTTCAAACATTGCACATTTTTGAACATCAACGATGCAAGAGACTGTATGGTAGAAATTAGGAAGAGATTGACAATGGCATATTGTAAAATAACAAGGTTGAAAAACAACAAAATAGAAACGAAATTGTTAATGTTACGAACATTTATTTTTCCGGTTGCAATATAAGGCTGTGATACATGGGCCTTAAGTGAAACATGGACACTAAGTAAAATAGCGGCAAAGAAGATCAATGCCTCTGAGATGAAATGCTACAGAAGATACTTAGAATATCATGGAAGGAAAAAAAAATTAAAAACTCAGATATTATAAACACATTGAAGATTCCAGCGTGTTGGTTACTAAACACAATAACAAAAAGAAACTACACCTGTTTGGTCATATAAAGAAACAACTGTTTAGAAATAAAAAAAATAATGGAGGACAGAGTACCTGGAAAGAGGAGATAGGGCAGACAAGAAGACGATGGACTGACGACATTAAACATAACATGAATACATCATTGGAAATACAAGCATCATCGCCCAAGACAGAGAGGGGTTCAAATAGTTCATTGGGAAGACAAAGTTCTGGAAAGAATACGTGACATGACACAGTTCAAACATAGCACAAGGAGTATTACACAAGCTCATATATCAAGCTTGTTTAGATCTAGCTCTAGTAATGACCAACAATATAACTCTTGTTTTGAAATAATCTAGAAGGGGATAAAACAACAGCAACACTACAACTTATCATGTATGTTGTAAAACACAACTAAGGAGGTTCACGATAGGGTTGGATGTCCAACTCTGAATATCAATGAGCCAAAATCCAAGATTAAAATCCATGCTATATACTATGGCATAATGCATTCCGCAATTATTCATGTATGCAATTTTGTTAAGGAAAGGGGGTAATTTTGGGGAGTTTTATTCGTTCCAATTCCTTGATTCATCATCAAGTGCCATGCTGGATCGCGTTGGCGATCATATCTCTCCATGTACATCGATCTCCAATAAGGTCATCCTCTCTGTTGGAGTCGTCAATCGAAACCATTTAGTCAAACTGTCCAATAGCTTTTCTTTATGTCTTCCTCCTGATTTTTTCCCTTCTATCTTTCCTGTTGTCACTATACTCTCAATGTCTCCCTTCTTATTATGTTCCCAATAAATGTTGACTATCTTTTTCTTATGTTAATAAATATTTGCATCTTTTCATATCCATCCTTCTCAGACATTTCTCATTAGTAATATTTGCTGTCCAAGGAATGCGTAACATGCTTCAAATAAACCACTTTTCCGCTGCCTCCAATGATTTTTGTGATGTCTTATTTATTGTCCATGCTTCATTCCATAGAGTAGCCCTGGTTCAATGTAGAATTTGAGGACATGTTTTCTAGTATCCATCGTTATGGAATTGTTGCAAAGGATATATTTTTAATTATTCATTGATTAGTTCCCTGTACACTTCCAATTCTTTATTTAGTTGCCAGCAAAGTCCAATTCCTTTATTTGTTTCCAGTAAATTTAATTTCCTAGTTTTTTCCAGTAAAATTTCCAGTAAACGACAATTTCTTTATTAGTTCCCAGTAAACTCCAATAACTTTATATGTTCCCAGTAATCTCATCATCATCAGGTGACATTCTTTCCAGAACGTAGTCTTCCCTATGGATCTCTTGAACTCTCCGCTGTCTTTAGCAAATTACCCCGCATATTTTAGTGACATGATCAGGCATTCTAGAATGTCTTTTGTCCAACGGCGGCTTTGCCCCTGTTGTCTTCTATCATCCCCTTCAATAACACTCTTTATACCGTCGTGTCTCTTAATGTGGCCGAAAAATACTAGATTTTTCTTTAATATGGTGTTCAGAAGCCAGGCTTCCTAGACGTTAATGGTTCTTAATACCTCATGGTTTGTTTTCCTTGCTGGACATGGTATTCTCAGAACTCCTCTTTAGCACCTTAATTTAAGTTCTGAACCATTCTGTGCTTCGTGGATCTCATCTTCCATCGTGTTATGTATTCTTTTCAGTATAATGTGCATTAGTATTTTAGTGGCTTGTCTGATCAAGGCGATTTTGGTATAATTTGAACATATTTGCATATCACCGCTTTTGGGTATTGTTATGTATACTGAACGTTTACAGTCCCTTGGCCACATGGCCACATTCCGTTCTCCAGACCTTATTTCATAGTTGATAAAATATATAACCGCTGCTTTCGTCTCCGGCTTGAATCATTTCAGCTGGTCATCATCAAGTGACATATTCTTTCCAGAACGTAGTCTTTCCTATGGATCTCTTGAATTCTCCGCGGTCTTGAGCAAGTTGCCCTGCATCTTCCAGTGACATGCGCAAGCATTCTTGAATGTCTTTTGTCCAACGGCGTCTTGGTCGGCCTTTGCCCCTGTTGCCTTCTATCATCCCCTCCATTAACACTCTCTCCATGCCGTCGTGTCTCTTAATATGACCGAAAAAAACTAGCCTTTTTCTTTAATATAGTTTCAGCTGGTATGTCGTTGAAACCTGCTGCTTTTCCTCTCTTCAAACTGTGAATTTTTTATCTAATTTCTCCTATTGTAAGCTCTGGTTCTTGCGTATTTCTATCTAGGTTGATTTGGTTCCGTAGATCATTTTGTGGTGGCTCTTATTTTTCTTTACAATATTCTTTCCACCTTTCTAGAATGTCACATTGCTCTGTAAGTGTGTTTTCTGATTTGTCTTTGGTGACTCGCATAGATGTTTTATATGTTTTGCTCCTTGTGGTATTTGCTGCGAGAAACATGTCCCTCATTTTTAATTCTTCGTACAGGTTATGTTTTTGCAGGAGTCCTTGATACAATGTTATTATCCTTTCTTATTTGTCCGTTTATTTCCCTCGTGAGTTGTTTGTATAATACATGACTGTTGTTATTGTTGTAGGGTTTGACTTTCTTTGATCCACTATCTTCATGGTAGTGTCCGTTATATATGTTTATCGCTTCTTTGTTTTCTTGGGTATATATATTTTGTTCACCCTGTATGTAATTTAATCCTGTTGGTTAACTTTTCCATTGGTAATCCCTCTTGTTCCTCTAATGAGGCTTCGAATCTGTTTGTAATTTCTATGTTTTAATTCTGTTGAAATTTTTGAGCAAAGTTGACTGTAGTTTTACCTCTGACTTTATCAGGTTTTTGTTTGAATGTACCTACTAATAGTTCGTGGTCAGAGCTGCAGTCTGTTCCTGGGTATATGTTATATGCTGAGATGCTAAATTTCCATCTTTGCTGAATCATTAAATAGTCAATTTGATTTTTCGTTATACCATCTGGGGACCTCCAGGTATACAGTTTCCTAGGGTGTTGTGTTCACATTTTGATCATTATTTAGCTCCCAGTAAGCTCCAATTTCTTGTTTACTTCTCAGTAAACTCTAATTCTGTTATTAGTTTCCAATAAACTCCATTTCCTTTATTAGTTCCCAGTAAACAAAAATCCTTGTTTTGTTCCTAATAAGCTCCAACTCATTGTTTTGTTTTCAGTAAACTCAAATCCATATTTAATTCTCAGTAAAATCAAATTCCTTATAATTGTTTCATTAAACTCAAATCCTTGTTTAGTTCTTTGATTAGGTCCCAGTAAACTCCAATTCCTTTTTCTTGTTACCAGTAAACTCCAATTCCGTGATTAGTTTCCAGTAAACTCCAATTCGGTGATTAGTTCCCAGTAAACTTCAATTCCTTTTCCTTGTTCACAGTAAACTCCAATTCCTTGATTAGTTCCCAGTAAACTCCAATTCTTTGATTAGTTCCCAGTAAACTCCAATTCCGTGATTAGTTTCCAGTAAATTCTAATTCCTTTTTATTGTTCCCAGTAAACTCCATTACTTGATTAGTTCCCAGTAAACTCCATTACTTTATTAGTTCCCAGTAAACTCCAATTCCTTAATTAGTTCCCATTAAACTCCATTACTTGATTAGTTCCCAGTAAACTCCAATTCCGTGATTAGTTCCTAGTAAACTCCAGTACAATGGCGTGCAACTGTTTAAAATAAATCATTCTACTTAGATGGGATAAAAGCTGTACATTTGATGTGCTGTGAGGTTTCCGTAAATCCTAACTATATAGACATATCGTGTACTAGGAATTTACTATTGCCTGATGGTTGGTATAGTGGGCCCGTGATGAGAATATACGTTTAGCATGAGGAATATACAGACTATGCAAAAAACGAATAGTTGAGAAATAAATGTTTATGAACACGCACAAACATTAAAGAAAAGAACAAATAGCTTAGGATTATAAGACATTATACCCATATCTATCAAAGCAATAAATCGTCATTAGTGGAGTGTGGTGCTATATTGGATGAGTTAAGGGACACACATAATTCAACGATTTATATCTTGGCGACGTGCATAAGAGCTAATGACATTCGTTCGTTCATGTTGTTGTCCATAATTTCTGTTTCCTGCAACATTCACCGATGAATGCTCTTAATAAGATCGTTTTGTACATGGTATCATGTCAGTGTACATGTCGAAATCATTCTAGTTCCCTCGTTTTATAATTAAGAGTATTAACTCTGGTACACATGTACGCTTCTCGATTCACATTTTTTACGCACTAATATTTCTAATGCTTTGAAAAGATAAAAAGCTTAGAAAACGCCGTTATGTAAAAGAAAAAACAGACAAATTAATTAAATGTATAGGGATATATGTTTCATATAAACAACAACAAAATATCAACAGCAAGAACGGCTTTGTTGATAAACTCGTACACTAATGTATAAGTACATAAGACTGTATGCTGGGATCAGCAAGGACTGATCGTAAGTTCTATAATTACCACAATGAGTGACGCCGTGTCACCAGTTAACAAAAGCTACATCTTAAGAAGTGTATGATACATATCAGAAATGTTATCTCTTCACCTAGCCACACTGATCCATCTTATAAATGTATATATATATATGTACAGTAAAGATGTTAGTTGTTTTTAGAATGATGAAGTGTTGTTTCGTTCAGTGACACTTTCCTGGGAGTTATGCTTAGTGCCTACTGTTGGTACTGCACAGACTCAGCTATTTATGATTCGATCAAACATGGTTCGAGTCTTGCTTTCGTTGCAACATTTTTTTTCCTATTACAATTCATAGCTTTATAATATATCTAAGAAAAATGCATTGATTAAGTCGAAGTTATAACAATTAATTTTCGATTCACCAAATTAGGCACGCTCAATCTCCTAGATTAGATAGTCCTAACCAGGAATAGGCAGAGAATGAACGCATAAACAGCAGGAAATAATATCTTCATATACCAGCAAATGTTCAGTGACATAAATCTATATACTTATATAGATGACTGCATAGTAAGTAAAATATCGACATAAATAGGTTTAATTGTCTACATAGTAGGCTAAAGTCTACAAGCTACTAAACAATCAATATTTCAAGGGTCGTAGAAATCATGGAGAATAGACCAGAGTTCTTATTAAAATACAGTCGCGGTTCTAAAGAAGTCAACACAAGTACAAATTGTTGAGCTAGTGGTGTTCCTTCTACAGATGCTCGCTGTAAGAGAAAAGAGAATATTGTGAGAGCATCTTCTATTTCTCCCCCTCACGGGCAGGAATCCAAATTTGCTGTTGCAACAAAGAGATGAGCCGCAAGGAGATGAGTCGCAAGTCTTAAGCAGACAAGCAGTTTGAACAAGGCATTATTGGACATGGAACGTTCGTGTGTGTTTATATTTGGACGCGGGTGGTATATCAAAATGCAAACAGAGAGAAGGCATGGATTAGAGAGAATGAGAGAGCAAATAGGAAGAACAGAGAAATGAAAAATAAAGAAACGAAGAGAGATATTATAAATGTTGTGCGTGATAAACAAGATCTCAAGCCGAATAAGATTAGAGTGTATTAAGAGAAAATGACAGCACAGTTCAGTGTGAGAAAATGAATGTAAATAGAAAATATGAAAATAATTTGACATGAGAAGTCTTGTCGAAGATATGTACATTTTTAGAAATTGTCCATGAAGAATTGTTCCTACATTCTTGCGATAGCATACGTTGTCACAGACACAACTGACAATACAGAATTGCGACTCTATCCTTGACATGGCAGCGATATACTGTTAATAAGTAATACTAAATCCTGGAACAATCTGCGCAGTAAATATGTGAATCCTTGAGCAGTAAATATGTGAATCCTTGAGCAGTAAATATGTGAATCCTTGAGCAGTAAATATGTGAATCCTTGTAAAGTATATATGAATGTTTGAAGAATGTGTATATTGACGTACATCTCTGTGGGTATATTCGATCATCAATCGTCTCCACAACTAAAGTTGGCTGCAATAAACCTGCAAGAGTTTCTGTTTCTAGATCTTGGTAATGCACTCTGAGAAATTTTGATTTGTCAATTTTATGATGTTTTTCTCCTTGTATCTTTGTCAAGGTTTGGCTCGATACCTTTCAAATCTCCCTTCAAGTAATGTTTTCAACACCATGCCACGTCTTTTTTCTGTCCTGAATATGCTAATTGTCTAGATTGTATTATATCTATCTATCTACTCGCTAAACCTTTTGTTGTCTTTCAGCGTAAGGGGTAGAAGAGTTTTCTTGAGATATTAGTCCTCTTGCGTACGAAGTATAGTGTGGCATTTGTCGCCTCGTTTATTTCGGTGGTCCATCGTTTTCATAGTCAGCCTCTAGGCCTCTTCATTGTACTTAGCAAAACAGAAGTTTTTAGAACGTCCCACTTAGACACGATGGACTATTACTAAAACTAAGAGGTTATGATATGCAAACAAGAAAACATACAAGTTATAATACACAAAACATATTCAACGTTTCGACCAAAAGGCCCCTATCAAGATATGCACAAAACATCAATAAACGACAAATAGAAATAATCTCAACTTTTTTCACGTTTGTTCAAGTCTTGGTTATGTTCTGTCGCTCTTTCTGAAATTTGTTTGATGGTGAAGATTGCATCTGCACAGATTTTATTTTTCCGAAAGTCCAATTATGTGTCCTTATCCCTCTCTCTAATATATTGTTAAAGATTTTTCTTATGTGACTTAAGAGTGCCTCTATATTTAGTGCAGTCCAACTTACTGCCTTTTTTTCTTCCAGATAGGAACAATCACCGATCTATTCCACACATGTGGTGTCTTTTGTGTCTTCTAAATCACATTGAACAGTCTGTGTATTCACATTATACCTGTCAGTGTTAGCATTTTTATTAGTTCTATAGATATGCCGTCTATTCCTGATGCTTTGTTATTTGGTTCATGCTTAGCTGTATCTTCAATTTCGGACTTCAGGATGTATGTATATATGTCTTCTTCTATTGTATTTATTGTTGTAAGCACTTCTCTTTACTTTGAGTTTAAAAGTTGATTGAAGTAATTCGATTTTATTTATTTCCATGAGTAATACTCAGTTCATAATTGTTTCAGAAATAATTGATTTTGTGTGCTTCTCGTTCTCTCAAATTCTACATATTAATAAGTATATTCACATCTCACAGAATTTATGACACGTGTGTAGTGTGTATATATCCAAATCACACATAATTTAACTTTTGTGTGTAGTGTGCATACCCCCATCACACAGACTTTAGCTCTTGTGTGTAGTGTTTATGTATATTCACTATTCACAGACTTTACTTTTTGTGTGTAATGTGTGTTTGTATCCACATATTTTAACGTGTGTGTAGTATGTATACACACATCTCGCAGCCTTTAACTCTTGTGTGTGTGCTCTGCATTTTATATCAATGATCACAGATATGTTTGTGAGTACATTATATATGGGGCATACATTGTTCTTATATCATGCAAACCTGGTGTTTAATAAAGAAATGACGCAGTTATGTAGCATGTGCAGATATTTCTTAATAAGACCAGGCAGATTGTCAGAGAATCGGATGATATTTCCAGATACATTGTAAGTGTCAGTACTAGAAGCATGTTTTTATATCTTAAATGAAAAGTGATACCAATGTTCATATCTTGTAACATGAGACGTGAAGATTGACAACAATTTTAATATGTTGTAACATGAGAGAAAGTTAAAGAGTGATAAAAATGTTAATATGTTGTAACATGAGAGAAAATGAAAGAGTGATAAAATGTTAATATGTTGTAACATGAGAGAAAGTGGAAGAGAAACATCAATGTTCATATTTTGTAATATGAGAAAAAGTGGAAGAGTAACATCAATGGTAATATTTTGTAACATGAGAGAAAGTGGAATATTTGATTTAATGATTTCACGAAATTATGGAAGCGTGACAGAAAAACTAAAATTGAAAATGAAAACTTAAAACTTCGGCCATGAACACTAAAAGGATAGCTCGGGATTAGACGGTAACAAGGAAATGAAGACCGACAGATGGAGAGAGAAAGAGTGTGTGTGTCATAGAGAGTCCTGAAAGTCATAGAGAGGTATTTGTAAATAATGTTCATTAGTTGTTCGAAAGGAGACATTTTGAAGAGAATTATTCTTCCTCTGATTTCACTCTTAAACTAGTGCGGGTGTGAGAAATGTAGCGTGTAAAACGAAATATATAGGTTTATGGTTTACAGATTAGAAGCGTAATCTGTGAATATTAGGACGACACATCTGACTATAGTATGGCTAATGTATCTGTGTGTTACTGTGTTGTCTCCTTCGAAACCAACGCGTCGTGATGCATACATTGTTTCCTTCCAAACTTACATCTTGTAACTAAATTATTTCTTTCCATACATATATCTTGATACCTACATTTTTTCTATTTGAAATATTGTATGTATCCTGGGAGAGTGGTGAAGTGAATAAATGTGATGCAGATGATACTTTACATATGGATAGTGAAGGACATTTTTTATAAGCCTGCGGCACTATAAGAAGTCAGAAAGGAATTGTTTGATGAGTGTACGGGAGGATAGGAATTGCAGACACGAATTATGTGTTTATTGCACTAGTCAACAAAGAAATGGTTAAAACAAAATGAATTAAACTGGTTACTAAAAACACTTACCTTACCTATGAATAAAAATATATAAAAAAAAGTATATAAAAACATACAATAAAACTACACAGGACAAATCTCAACGTGTCGGTCCAAAGGGGACCTTTTTCAAGAGAAAAATAACTATAAAACAAAACAATAATACATAAAAAAGATGATTGAAATTTTATCAATCCATTTCATGTATTATTGTTTTGTTTTATAGTTATTTCTCTCTTGAAGAAGGTCCCATTTGGACCGACACGTTGAGATTTGTTCTGTGTAGATTTATTGTATTTTGTTTATATACTTTGTTATATATTTTATTAATAGGCAAGGTAAGTGTTTTTAGTAACTAGTTTAATTCATTTTGCTTTAACCATTTGTTCGTTGGTTACTGCGGCACCTTCCACTTTGTCGTACACCCTCCGACCATTTGGTTATCAATATTGAAATCGTTAGACTTTTAAAGTACCTAATCTTTAATATCTTGACGTGCTAAAGGGAAATACCCATACAACATTTTTATTATATCTCTTTTTTGAAGATATTTCATGTAGTTAAATTTCTATGTTTCACCGTGCAAATCTATCCAGTATGTCTGCAATGAAATCGTTAATACGCATAGACTGATGTAATATATATTGCATCACATTGTCTAATACAATCATGAATACATCATCCATAGTTGATTGCATCATTTTCTGATGCATTGCAATACTACTACCAGTGGGCTGCTGAAGTAAGCTGACGTCAGCAGTGTACTATATAAAACCCAGTCCGAAAAGTTTAACATTTAAAATAATTCAGACTTTATGCGAGACAGTTTAAGCTACTACTACACACAACTGTTACTATTGTATCCATGTACGTTTATTAGAGAATAGTAATGTCTTGACATTGCGTTAATTTCGTAGACAATTTCGGCTGTATCTGTGAAGCAGCATTTTCCAAACAGAAGAAAGTCTCAGTTATCAAGTGAAGAAGGCATATCATCTTTAATTGGGATGCAAGGTTGGTGACAAAGAAAATTCTTATTGAAGGTAGTTGCACACCGCACCTACGCTGTGTTACATTTACAATACAGTTTTCACAGTGGTTGAAAGACAAAATACCATCAATGCCGTTTGCAGTCCCAATGGTATGGAGAAAGCCAAGTAACCATATAACTCATTGCTACTTCTGCTGGGTTCTTCTTCTTTCCGGCGGAATAACGAAGCAAAAAAAAAAAGGCAATAATTTACCAAAACACCGCGTGGGACTTCCTATTCCAGAACCTTCAGTTGAATATTCTCTTGCTTCATCTGATGAGGACAAGGGTGATCCAACATGGTCCGTCAGCATGAAGCGATCCAGATTTTTATTGTGGTGCATCATAAACCCCACAAAGAATAACACATAAAGAACTAAATCACATTGTTCGTGATTTGGACGTTTCCAAGAACAAGACAAAATTGCTCGGATCAAGACTCCAACAATGTAATCTCCTAGAAGAAGATGTCACAATTACTTCATATCGAAAGCGCCTCCAGCAGTTGGAGCATTTCTTCAAAAAAGAAAGTAATCTGATATTCTGCTCCAATATTGAAGGTCTCATGAATGCCTTAAAAGTAACTCGTGACTCACAAGATAGGAGACTATTTGTAGACTCGTCGAAACTTCGTCTTACGGCTGTGCTTGTGCACAATGGTAATCTTCATCCATCTATTTCAGTAGCACATACTGTTCACATGTAAGAGAAATACGATAACTTAAAACAGATACTGAATCACATTGCATATAACAAGTACAGCTGGCACCTATATGATGATTTGAAGCTAGTTGCCCTGTTAATAGGATTTCTTGAGAGTAACTGGATTGAACCACGTCTGTCATATTGGCCAGAGGAAACAACACTGGAATCAAAGCTCTATGGGACACTGTATGAACTACAAAAGACAGTGAGTTTTATTAAGGAGACAGAATTACAGATATAGACATGTTTCAAGTGAACGAAAGAAGAAGAAGAACCACGTCTGTTCTAACGGTACTTTGCAGCTCGAGTAAACGGGTTTTTCCGTACTTGACTAGCCGCATCTCAAAATAAAAATAGAAGATGTGATATTGTCAAGACTGTGTACTCAAGTTACTGAGATCGGATCAATTGAGACAATGACTTTTACCTGAACGAACATCCCGTAAAAGTATTGAAATATCCCCAGTAACACAAATATATTACATTCGTATTCGTACTACAAGGGCCAATAGGTCTTCTTGTAAACACAAATAGCACAGAGACAGTACAATGTTTGACCGGTTAATGTCCGGTATAGGTGTACTAAGTACTAACTGATAATAAGGACCGGTTATTAACCAGTGTACACCTATGCAAGTGACTATTACGTAACGTCATTTTGTCTAAGTGTATATTGTGTAACAATCCTCTGTGTTCATTGTGTAACAATGATCTGTTGTATAAATTCATCTGTGCAGGTGTCAATTATGTAATGTCACTCTGTATAACGGTCTATTGTGTAACGTTTGTCGGTGCAAGAGTATGATGTGTAATATGCCTCTGTGCAAGTGTCTGTTGAGCAACGTTCATCTACGAAAGCTTCTGTTGTTCACATTGAATTCAGTGCTAGTATCTGTTGTGTAACTTTCCTCTGTGCAATTGTCTATTATGTGACGTTGCTCTGTACAAGTGTCTTTTATGTAATTTTATCTTTTTTCTCCGTACAAGTGACTATTGTGTAGACTTCATTTGTGCAAGTGTCTATTGTGTGTAGTGGTCATCCGTGTGTCTATTGTGTAACATCCATCCGTGTAGGTATTTATTATGTAACGTCCCTCTTTGGATATGCATGTCGTAAACATTGCCCTGTGCAAGTGTCTGTTGTGTAAAGTTCATATATGTAGGTGTCTGTTGTGCAATATTCCACTGTACAAGTGGCTATTCAGTAAAGATTTTCTGTGCAAGTGCATATTGCGAACATTTCCTGTTTACAAATGTCGATTGTATAACATTGCTCAGTACAAGTGTCTGTTGTGTAGCATTCCTCTGTGTAAATGTCTGTGGTGTAACATTCCTCCGTGCAAGTGTCTATTATGTGACATTAATTTGTGCAACTGTATGCTGTGTAGCAATCCTAAAAAAAAATAAGATACGAAGGGAGAAATAAAGTATTTTATTGAAGTCATGATGACTACAATGACCCTCTTTGCATGCGTCTGTTGTGTAACATTCTTCTATGTAGGTGTCTGGCGTGCAACAATCCTCTTTACAAGGGTCTGTTGTGTATAGTTCATCTGTGGAAGTGACGGTTGTGTAACTTTCCTTTGTGCAAGGGACCGTTGTGTAACGTTCTTCTATGTAGGTGTCTGGTGTGCGTCAATCTTCTGTGCACGTTGCTATTTTATAACGTTTCAATATGCAGTTATCTGTTGTGTAACACTCCTCTGTGCAAGTGTCTATTATGTAACTTTAATCTGTACAGGTGTCTGTTGTGTAAACTTTCTCTGTGCAATTGTCTATTATGTAATATTTCTCTGTGCAAATTTACATTATGTAACATTAATATGTGCAAGTGTATGCTGTGTAACAATCCTAAAAAGAAGATAAGAAGGGAAAATGAAGTATTTTATTAGAGTACAGAAATATATGAAGAGAGAAATGAATAATTGTGTGTTCACTACAAAATAGAATTAAAGAAACTAACTTTTTATGGGTACGGGAAAACAGAAAAGCAAAAATGAATTACTATATTTATATGGCGGATAGAAATGGAGAAATGAATTATTTTATGAGTTAACAGGAATATAGGAATGGTGAAATGACCTATTGTATCAGTTAACAGGAAGATAGGAATGGAGAAATACGTTATTTTATGAGTGAAAAGGAAGGTAGGAAGGGAGAAATGAATTATTGTATGGATTAACAGGAAGATAGAAAGGTAGAAATGAGTTCTTATATGAGTTAACAGGAAGATTGGTTGTTTTTTTTTGTTTTTTTTTTGAAAACCCAAGGAATTGCGACCGATAGTAAAGAGAGTAAGAAATTACTTCAACATTACAATCAATAACAGGTAAAACTGCAGATAAAACTGTATGAAAATAGTACTTTACGTAGGAAACAGGTGATGAAGTTTCACTGCACGACGACTAACACACTATCACCGATAGTGATAGTGTGTTAGTCGTCGTGCAGTCATCACCTGTTTTCTGCTTGAGTACTATTTCCTATATTACACTATATTTCATCGCAGCTATTTGTTTCTTATATTTCTTATTATCTTCACATGTATCAACATTGAGTTTTTCTAACATTGTTATCATTTCTGAATGCTTCATGTTGTCAAATGCTTTACTATAATCTATGGAGCACAAGTACATGCCATTTTGTACTTCTTTGCCCTCTCCTTCAATGTTCATATTACATTAAGGACATTTCTTGTGCCTTTTCCGTCCACAAATCCATATTGCCATTCTACAATGTCTGGTTTTAATTTACTTCTTATTCGTCTCATGATTATATGAATTAGGATCGTGGTCATCTGACTCACAAGGCTGGTTGTTCGGTGGTCTTCACATTCTACTGCATCAGGTTTCTTCAGTAAGGCTATGAATATTGATTGCAATAAATCAGACGGAATATCACCACTGTTACAGATGTAATTTAGCATTTTGGTGATTATTTCTATGCCATACTCTCCCAGCACGTCTAATTCTTCCTCAGTAATATTATCTTGTCAGGATATTTATTGTATTTCAAGTGTTGTATAGCTTCTTCCATCTCTGCAGTTCATACACGAAAGGTGTTATTTCATGAATGTGCAGAAATCAAGATAGTGTACATATAGAAAGAAAATATAACGGGGATGTGACAGAATTGAGTAAACAGACAAGAAGGAAGTAGAAAATGCAAAAATTAATACTAAAGAGAAGTAAAAACAACTGGTGATATTAACAACAAAAACAACAACTGGTGATATTAACAACAAAAACAACAACTGGTGATATTAACAACAAAAACAACAACTGGTGATATTAACAACAAAAACAACTGGTGATATTAACAACAAAAACAACAACTGGTGATATTAACAACAAAAACAACAACTGGTGATATTAACAACAAAAACAACAACTGGTGATATTAACAACAAAAACAACAACTGGTGATATTAACAACAAAAACAACAACTGGTGATATTAACAACAAAAACAACAACTGGTGATATTAACAACAAAAACAACAACTGGTGATATTAACAACAAAAACAACAACTGGTGATATTAACAACAAAAACAACAACTGGTGATATTAACAACAAAAACAACTGGTGATATTAACAACAAAAACAACAACTGGTGATATTAACAACAAAAACATCAACTGGTGATATTAACTTGCTAAGATCGTGAAAGCACAGAAAATATTTGCAGTGAACCATTAAGCATCACACTGCGGCAATAAACATTCATGTGAGCGAGGCAGCACCGACATGTGTGTGCAGTTGCAGATTGGAGACAAAGACAATATTTCAGTGTTAGGTCTTGAGATTGGATGCCCAATTCTGTGAGAAGTGATGAACCAGTGAATAGTAAACATTAGCTTTCGTGTTGTGTGATTTAGTGGACAAGTACGTGTTGAAGTCGAATGTTGAACAGATTGTCCATGATGAAAGTCTTTAGAGAAACAAGATGAGATAATCACAGACAAGGGAGATCAATTGATAGTAGGAATGAGATCATAAAGGGAGAGTAAAGGGAGTGAGAACAGGGTAAGATTAATAACAGAAGAAATAATAAGGTACAGCTAGACCAGAGTGAGAGTAAAGTGAGGTGTCAGAGTTGAGTGAGAGTAAAGTGAGGTGTCAGAGTTGAGTGAGAGTAAATGGTGTCAGAGTTGAGTGAGAGAAAATGGTGTCAGAGTTGAGTGAGAGTAAATGGTGTCAGAGTTGAGTGAGAGTAAAGTGAGGTGTCAGAGTTGAGTGAGAATCATGTGGAAAAGCAAGAAGGTAGTGTGAGTAAAGTAAGAGTAGTGTACGAGTAGTGTGCCAGTGGTGTGAAAATAAAATGAGAGCTGCGGTATTGAAAATAGTGGATGTGAGTGTAGCAGTAGTGAGATTAATGGGAGGGAGATAATCGGTAGTAAGAATAGTATGTGTGAGACTAGTGAGTGTGTAAGTAGCGGTAGTGAAATTACTGTGAGTGAGAGTAGTTGTAGTGAGATTAGTGGTTGTGAGAATACTAGAGTGAGAATAGTGGGAGTGAAAATAATAGACGCAAGAATAGTGGGAGTGAGTATTTTGGGTATGAGAAAATCGAACGAGAATGGTGGGTGCGAACGAGGCGGAAACAGGTTTATTTAATGGGTGTTATTGAGATTAGTAAGAGTAGTGGCAGTGGGATTAGTAGGAGTAGTGGTAGTGAGATTAGTAGAAATAGTGGTAGTGAGATTAGTAGAAGTAGTGGGATTAGTAGAAGTAGTGGGAGGGAGATTAGTAGGAGTTGTGGTAGTCAGATTAGTAGAAGTAGTGGGATGGAGATTAGTAGGAGTAGTGGGATTAGGAGAAGTAGAGGTAGTGAGATTAGTAGAAGTAGTGAGATTAGTAGAAGTAGTGGGAGGGAGATTAGTAGGAGTTGTGGTAGTGAGATTAGTAGAAGTAGAGAGATTAGGAGAAGTAGAGGTAGTGAGATTAGTAGAATTAGTGAGATTAGTAGAAGTAGTGGGAGGGAAATTAGTAGGAGTTGTGGTAGTGAGATTAGTAGTGGTAGTGATATTAGTAGAAGTAGTGGTAGTGAGATTAGTAGAAGTAGTAGTAGTGAGATTAGTAGAAGTAGTGGGAGTGAGATTAGTAGAAGTAGTGGGAGTGAGATTAGTAGAAGTAGTGGGAGTGAGATTAGTAGAAGTAGTGGTAGTGATATTAGTAGAAGTAGTGGTAGTGAGATTAGTAGAAGTAGTAGTAGTGAGATTAGTAGAAGTAGTAGTAGTGAGATTAGTAGAAGTAGTGGGAGTGAGATTAGTAGAAGTAGTGGTAGTGAGATTAGTAGAAGTAGTAGTAGTGAGATTAGTAGAAGTAGTAGTAGTGAGATTAGTAGAAGTAGTGGGAGTGAGATTAGTAGAAGTAGTGGGAGTGAGATTAGTAGAAGTAGTGGGAGTGATATTAGTAGAAGTAGTGGTAGTGATATTTGTAGAAGTAGTAGTAGTGAGATTAGTAGAAGTAGTAGTAGTGAGATTAGTAGAAGTAGTGGGAGTGAGATTAGTAGAAGTAGTGGTAGTGAGATTAGTAGAAGTAGTGGGAGTGAGATTAGTAGAAGTAGTGGGAGTGAGATTAGTAGAAGTAGTAGTAGTGAGATTAGTAGAAGTAGTGGGAGTGAGATTAGTAGAAGTAGTGGGAGTGAGATTAGTAGAAGTAGTGGTAGTGATATTAGTAGAAGTAGTGGTAGTGATATTAGTAGAAGTAGTGGTAGTGATATTAGTAGAAGTAGTGGTAGTGATATTTGTAGAAGTAGTGGTAGTGATATTTGTAGAAGTAGTGGTAGTGATATTTGTAGAAGTAGTGGGAGTGATATTAGTAGAAGTAGTGGTAGTGATATTTGTAGAAGTAGTAGTAGTGAGATTAGTAGAAGTAGTGGGAGTGAGATTAGTAGAAGTAGTGGTAGTGATATTAGTAGAAGTAGTGGTAGTGATATTAGTAGAAGTAGTTGTAGTGATATTAGTAGAAGTAGTGGTAGTGATATTTGTAGAAGTAGTGGTAGTGATATTTGTAGAAGTAGTGGGAGTGATATTAGTAGAAGTAGTGGTAGTGATATTTGTAGAAGTAGTAGTAGTGAGATTAGTAGAAGTAGTGGGAGTGAGATTAGTAGAAGTAGTGGGAGTGAGATTAGTAGAAGTAGTGGGAGTGAGATTAGTAGAAGTAGTGGTAGTGATATTAGTAGAAGTAGTGGTAGTGATATTAGTAGAAGTAGTTGTAGTGATATTAGTAGAAGTAGTGGTAGTGATATTTGTAGAAGTAGTAGTAGTGAGATTAGTAGAAGTAGTGGGAGTGAGATTAGTAGAAGTAGTAGTAGTGAGATTAGTAGAAGTAGTGGGAGTGAGATTAGTAGAAGTAGTGGTAGTGATATTAGTAGAAGTAGTGGTAGTGATATTAGTAGAAGTAGTTGTAGTGATATTAGTAGAAGTAGTGGTAGTGATATTAGTAGAAGTAGTGGTAGTGATATTTGTAGAAGTAGTGGGAGTGATATTAGTAGAAGTAGTGGTAGTGATATTTGTAGAAGTAGTAGTAGTGAGATTAGTAGAAGTAGTGGGAGTGATATTTGTAGAAGTAGTGGTAGTGATATTTGTAGAAGTAGTAGTAGTGAGATTAGTAGAAGTAGTAGTAGTGAGATTAGTAGAAGTAGTGGGAGTGAGATTAGTAGAAGTAGTGGTAGTGAGATTAGTAGAAGTAGTGGGAGTGAGATTAGTAGAAGTAGTGGGAGTGAGATTAGTAGAAGTAGTAGTAGTGAGATTAGTAGAAGTAGTGGGAGTGAGATTAGTAGAAGTAGTGGGAGTGAGATTAGTAGAAGTAGTGGTAGTGATATTAGTAGAAGTAGTGGTAGTGATATTTGTAGAAGTAGTAGTAGTGAGATTAGTAGAAGTAGTAGTAGTGAGATTAGTAGAAGTAGTGGGAGTGAGATTAGTAGAAGTAGTGGTAGTGAGATTAGTAGAAGTAGTGGGAGTGAGATTAGTAGAAGTAGTGGGAGTGAGATTAGTAGAAGTAGTAGTAGTGAGATTAGTAGAAGTAGTGGGAGTGAGATTAGTAGAAGTAGTGGGAGTGAGATTAGTAGAAGTAGTGGGAGTGATATTAGTAGAAGTAGTGGTAGTGATATTAGTAGAAGTAGTTGTAGTGAGATTAGTAGAAGTAGTAGTAGTGAGATTAGTAGAAGTAGTGGGAGTGAGATTAGTAGAAGTAGTAGTAGTGAGATTAGTAGAAGTAGTGGGAGTGATATTTGTAGAAGTAGTGGTAGTGAGATTAGTAGAAGTAGTAGTAGTGAGATTAGTAGAAGTAGTAGTAGTGATATTAGTAGAAGTAGTGGGAGTGAGATTAGTAGAAGTAGTAGTAGTGATATTAGTAGAAGTAGTGGGAGTGAGATTAGTAGAAGTAGTAGTAGTGATATTAGTAGAAGTAGTGGGAGTGAGATTAGTAGAAGTAGTAGTAGTGATATTAGTAGAAGTAGTAGTAGTGAGATTAGTAGAAGTAGTAGTAGTGATATTAGTAGAAGTAGTGGGAGTGAGATTAGTAGAAGTAGTAGTAGTGAGATTAGTAGAAGTAGTGGGAGTGAGATTAGTAGAAGTAGTGGTAGTGATATTTGTAGAAGTAGTGGTAGTGATATTTGTAGAAGTAGTAGTAGTGATATTTGTAGAACTAGTGGTAGTGATATTTGTAGAAGTAGTAGTAGTGATATTTGTAGAAGTAGTGGTAGTGATATTTGTAGAAGTAGTGGTAGTGATATTTGTAGAAGTAGTGGTAGTGAGATTAGCTTTTGTGTGAATACAAGTAAATTCATGTAGGAAGCATGAGGGCAAATGAAAATAATTCTTACAGCTCATGAGAATTGAATCAGGTTCACACTGTGTGTTCGTCTATCACAGGTGATGGTGACCATTTTTTACAACCACTTTTGAAACAATTCAGCTAGAATTATGCTCATGCATAATACTTCGTAGATGGCTAATGAGCCCTATTTGAGCTCTGAATGTTCTTGGACAGTACGGACATGGAATGACCACTGTAGGCGGATTTAGTCTATCCGTGATTTTCTAGCTTCTCTCCGTTGCTGGATGCAGCATTTCTCCTCTTTACACAAGATGATGCGCTCTTTTTGACTGTAGAGCGCCATGTAGATCTATTTTGTGAAAGTTCTTCCCATGAACTTGTGTCTTGTTGTATTTCAAACGCTTTCAGTGAGAGCTTTGTTGAGTCCTTGTAGCACTTCTTTTGGCCACTAAAAGGTTACCCTTCTCCAGCTACTATTAATCTCACTAATATTAGTCTTACACCACACTCATTCTCCCTACCACTGCTAATGTCACTACCACTATACCCACACCCACTAACCTCACAATGACTACTATCACTCCCACTAATGTCACTACCACTATACCCACACCCACTAACCTCACAATCACTACTATCACTGCCACTAATATCACTACCACTTTTCTCCCACTGTTCTCACTCCCACTATTCTCACACCTACTTTTCTCACTGTAATATTCTCACAATGTATACAGCTGACAGGAATTGAACCAGGTTCGTTCTAGCGGCACCGAATCGCCTTGCAACTTAAGTAAACATGATTTTCCTTACTTGACCACCCACACACCTTCCCAAAAGAAAAGATGTTATCTCGTCAAGATATCCAACTTGTGTACTCAAGTCACTCAGAACGGACCAATCGAGACAATGACTATTACAACAGCAACGAACATCCCGTACAGGTACTGATAATAGTGATTGTAAGGTTAGTTGATGTGGGGATAGTAGTAGTGCAAGTGGTAAAGAGAGTGTGTGTGTTGTGAGTAAGACTAATATTAGTGAGAGTAGTTGGATTGAGAGTAGTAATAGTGAAAGTATTGGTAGTGAGATTAGTGGGATTGGGAGTAGTAATAGTGAAAGTATTGGTAGTGAGATTAGTGGGATTGGGAGTTTAGTGAGTGCGAGCTGAGCGAGTAATATTAATAGAAGTGAATGCTGGGAGTGATATTTTAGGGACTAAGAGTATTGGAAGTGAGAATAGTGGGAGCATGAACAGTGGAGGTAAGGGTAGTGGGAGGGAATGTAATTTGACATTCGTGACATTAGTACGTATGCGAGTATTGGCAGCAAGTGTCGTGGGAGTAAGAGTAGTGGGAGTGAGAATAATGGGAGTGAGAGCAATGGGACTCAGAGCAATGGGAGTTAGTGGAACAGCAATAAATAGGTTGCACGAGAGTAGTTAAAGTGAGAGTAGTTGTAGTGAGAGTAATGAGAATGAAAACAGCAGCAATGAGTAGTGGTATTTATAATATAGGGAGTGAGAGTAGATGGAGTGAGAGTATAGTGAGAGTATTGTGGGAGTAAGAATAAATGGAACAATATTTGTGTATATAATTTTAGAGAGGTTAAGCTCAGAGGAACTGCGACGTTATACAACTGTACAAATCGTTGGTATTGATGTCATATAGAAATACTTGTGTTAGCCTTGCAAGACAAATTGCTACGATTAACAAGAAGAATACGTCCATAATGAAGACCTGAAGCGTTACCAAAAAACTCTCGTCTGAAGAAGTAATCACAGGACAGGCGGATGTACATTTTGGGTCAGGATTACTGAAGACTGATTCACTAACTACAGGGAAAATATAATGATGCCGGTAAACTACCGTGTTCTTAGAGATCTAGAAATCGATATACAGTCCCTTAGATATACTTGCAATCAATATCTGAGAATCAAGGAGAGGTGATTACTTATATCTTAGTTTTTTTACCATGGTAATGGAAAAAATGATTTTGTCTTAGTCCTGGGTGTAAGAAGAATGTAAGGGGCGGGTAACGGAGGTAAGAGGGGATTGGGGCTCCACGTTAATATTCCACATGACTCAAGTAACTGGCTGGTTAGGTGAGTTTGGTCCATTCGACGAGACACTCGTATTTCGGGTCAGAATTTGAACATTCGGGGTGGGGGGGGGAAGAGAGAAATGAATCCTAAAACAATCATTACAATAAAGTAAAAGTATTTCACTTCATTTGGAAATCGTTATATTAAGGACAAAAATCATTGTATATCTAATAGTTGTATGGTAAATGAGATGGAGTTTTCATGTATCTACAGGGATTGTTTGATGCAACATAACACTCTGTCCTTATCTACGACAGTGATCACCTTTCTATGATGGATATACGAACATCTTTTAACCACTTTTCAACCATGGATGCAATATTACCTTTCAATCATAAATGCAGTATCACTTTTCCACCGTGGAAGCCGTATCAACTTTCCACTATAGATACAATATCACTTTTCAACCATGGAAAGCGATATCACCGTTCAATCAAAGATACGATTTTTCTTTTCAACCATTGATACGATATCCGATGTCAACCAATGATACGAGATCTTTATCAAAGAATATTTACATTATTTCCTGGGATGGATATTTCTTGGACTCAATCTCGGCAAAAGAGAAATTGTTCATACTGGGCGATCTAAACGACAAAGTGGATACAGACAATCGCGCTTGGCCGACCTGCTTGCGTCATCATGGTACTGGTAACATAAATGAAATTGGCAGAGACTATTCGAATTCTGCACCTCAAACCACCTATGTGGAAAACAGTTTCTCTGCCACCAAGCCCATTTACAAAGTCTCAAGGCGTCATCCAGATCACGACATTGGCGCCAGCTTGACCTGATTCTCACTTTAAGGAACGATCTTAGCTCAGTAAGAATCACACAAACTCTGCATAGTGCATATGTAATACATACCATGCAATAATCACGAGCAAAATAAATATAAAACCAAAGACATTCCAAGCACCACTTCAACCAGCAACACCCAAAATAAACGTTTCACGAGTACAAACCCCAGAAGCGAAAGAACTATTTTTACTTGTCAACCACTCATAAGGTGTCAACTTTGAATAATGTTTCAATATCATCTTTCAACCATAGATACTATATCATTTTTCAAGAATGGATGGGATATCCCTTCCACCCACAGATACGCTATTACATTGCAACCATGGACGCGATTTAACCTGTCAATCATAGATAACGAGATCACATTTCAACCATAGATACTAAATCACCATGTAACCATGTAAAGCGATAGCATCTTTCAACCATAGATACTAAATCACCATGTAACCATGTAAAGCGATAGCATCTTTCAACCATAGATACTAAATCACCATGTAACCATGTAAAGCGATAGCATCTTTCAACCATAGATACTAAATCACCATGTAACCATGTAAAGCGATAGCATCTTTCAACCATAAATACGATTTCACTGTATGGTAGATCAAAGCAGAATTTTTTGGCTGTAGTGATTTTCTAAGCAATATAAATACGTTTAGTACTTTACCATTGCTTTCTGAAACGATCCGGTTGAATAATTGCCTGAGACCGGATTCGAACCCCGTACCTTAGCTGTCACAGACTCGCTCTGTACCACGTGACCACAGGTGGACAGTGAATATTGTGAATAATATTAAAGTGAATAATGGATGCCATATCACCTTTCAACCATGGTAACGATACCACGTTTCACCCATGGAAGCGATACCACGTTTCATTCATGGAAGCGATACCACGTTTCATTCATGGAAGCGATACCACGTTTCACCCATGGAAGCGATATTATCTTCAATTGCACAAATCTTATCTCATGTTCTATTTTGTATGTTGGAGAACAGCATAAAATACAAATCTAGCTCATGTTTTTCCAAATTCTGATCAATTCTTCAGTCATTGCTTTCAAATATCTAAAATTGTTCACCTCTTCAATCACGTAGTCATCTTTTTATTTGGGATCTTATTGACTAAATAATGTTATCATTTTCTTTCGTTCATATCTGTTTTTTTGTCCATAGTTTAAGGATTAGTTCTATTAGTCAGTACTTTATTACATGTTCCGGTGGTTGTAACATAGACAGTATCAGTCATCTGCAAGATACAGATATTGTATTTCAAGTTTGTGTTTTTATATCTTTATTCATTTACTACAGGAGTCCACGAACTTTTCCATCTATTACACTAATATTGTACTTTTATGCACCGATATTTACCCATAGAAGATCACATGAAAAGAAAGGACTTTCCTAGGGATTTTTGAAAATTCTTGAGACTAACGGGAATTGAACCAGTCCGTTCTACGGCACCAAATCGCCTAGCAACAATTGCACACGCGTTTTTCAGTACTTGACTAACCGCATCTCCAAAAACAGATGCGATTTCATCAAGCCATTCAAATCGTGCACACAAAGTCACCCGAACGGACCAATCGAGACAAGGACTATTACAACAACAACAAACATCCCGTACAGGTATTGAAATATCCTCAGTAACAACAAACACATAACATAATATCCGTATTAGTTATACAAGGGCCGATAGGTCTTCTTGTAAACATGGATAACATATATAGACAATACAATTTTGCTTCAAATAATTGTTTATACAAGTAAATTTAAGTAGGAAGCCAGAGGACAATTTTTTTAAATTCTTGAGACTAACGGGAATTGAACCAGTCCGGTCTACGGCACCAAATCGCCTAGCAACAATTGCACACGCGTTTTTCAGTACTTGACTAACCGCATCTCCAAAAACAGATGCGATTTCATCAAGCCATTCAAATCGTGCACACAAAGTCACCCGAACGGACGAATCGAGACAAGGACTATTACAACAACAACAAACATCCCGTACAGGTATTGAAATATCCTCAGTAACAACAAACACATAACATAATATCCGTATTAGTTGAATAGGGATTTTTGATCGTTTCCTGTTACTATCTACATATCACCGCCCGAAGTAAATGTGTTCGTCAAATAAAATATGTTATGTTATGTTATGTTCCTCCAGGGCCATAGGCGGCGCATAGGGCAGAAACCATAGCTTTCCATTTCTGTCTTTGTGTTGCCAGGTCTTTCAATTGTTGCGTGTTGTTTAGGTTCATTGACATGCATTCTCTATTAATGGTTCTTCGTAGAGTTTCTCTAGGTCTCCCTCTTCTTCTTACTCCAGGTGGCACCCAATATAGTGATTGCTGGGGAATTCTTAGGCTGTTCATTCTGAGAACATGGCCGATGTAAGTCCAACGCCTTTGTCTAATGAAGGAAGATATATAGGTTTGTTTGCTTTCCTCTCTTATAGTAGTGTTAGATTTAAAGTCACTCCACTTAACGTTCAGAATGGTACGTAGGCATTTGTTTTCAAAGGAGTCGAGTCTTTTATCTGTGGCTTTTGTGGCTTTCCAACTTTCGCACCCATATGATAGAATAGGGATGATGTTGGAGTTAAATAACTTGAGTTTTGTGGTGTTTCTTAGTGTGTTTGACGTCCATATGTTGCGTAGTTTGTTGAAAGCACCCGCTGCAAGGGCAATACGGTGTAAAATTTCTTTTGATGAGTCTCCATCCAATGCTAGATTGGTGCCTAAATATGTAAAATTGTTGACTTTTAATAATGGAACATTTTGAATTTCTATGTTGTCGTTGGATCTCGTAAAATCTAGTATATGAGTTTTTGATGTGTTGATTTTCAAACCTATCTGATTTGAGTAGTGTTGGAGATTGTCAAGCTTAGATTGAGCATCTGTGTGGTTTGCGCTCAAAAGGGCTAGGTCATCTGCGTAGTCAAGATCTTCGAGAACGGTATTATTAATCCATTTTATTCCTGTCAGCTCATTTTCAGTGCTCTTTCTCATGACCCAATCAATAGCGACGCAGAAAAGTAATGGGGACATGATGCATCCCTGTTTAACGCCCGTAACAACTTGGAACCATTCTGACTTCTCAGTGTTTGTTTGAACACAGCAATGTGAGTTGGTGTAGAATGCCTTTATAACATTGATTATTTTAGTAGGAAAACCGTATTGCTGTAGAATATTCCATAACGTAGGCCGATGAAGACTATCAAATGCTTTTTCAAAGTCAACAAAGTTGATTATGAGCGGGGATTGAAATTCGAGTGATTCTTCAATGATGATGCGAAGAGAAAATATGTTGTCTGTGCAGGAGCGATATTTTTAAATAAAATATAGCAAATAATAAATATTATTTATATAATATAATAATATATTTTTATTTTTATATAATAATAGTAATAATAATAATAATAATAATAATAATAATAATAATAATAATAATAATAATAATAATAATAAATATTACTTGCGTCTCAATTTATAGGCCTATAATATAGCGTACTTATATATATATATATATATATATATATATATATATATATATATATATATATATATATATATATATGTATATATATATATATATATATATATTTATTCGCATTCACTACTTCAAATTATTCATGTTTACCCATTTTGAGTTCTTTTACGAAAATGAAAATAGTGCTGTCTTGTCACACAATACAATTGGAGAGTTCTTCAAAACAACTGTGGGAGTTCGACAGGGATGCATAATGTCCCAGTACTTTTTAACATATACTTAGAGCACATCATACAAGAGACATTACATGACTACAACATGTCTATATCGATCGGAGGTCGCCCTATTTGCAACTTGCGTTTCGCTGATGATATTGATCTTATAGCTGGGTCAGAACAATCATTGCAAGAATTAACATCAAAGTTAGAAAAAGTTACCAGCAAGTACGGATTGGAAATCAATACAGATAAGAGCAAAATCTTGGTAAACAGCAGAGACACAGAAAACCAGACTAATATCATGATGAATGGACATAAGCTTGAAGAGGTGAATACCTTCAAATACCTCAGATCCAGTATATGCAGCGATGGTAAATGCAAAGCAGAACTAAAAATAAGGCTGGAGATGGCTTTAGCGTCCTTGTCAAGGCTGACTGTGATTTGGAAAAGCAACATCAGTGTTGGAGTGAAAATCAAACTGTATAGGTCGCTGATGCTGTGTTGTATGGTTGTGAGAGTTGGACACTCACTGCGGACATGGAGAGAAGATTACAGGCTTTCGAGTATAAATGCTACAGAAGAATTCTACGAATTTCATATAGACCAATGTGTACGTAAGAAATAAAGTAGAGATGTGTGCAGGTGTCCAGGAGCCATTGCTTTCAATAGTGAAACGACGAAAACTAGCATGGTTCGGACATGTATGTATGCAGGCACGATTTCTTGTCAAAAACAATACTGCAGGGAACTGTCGAGTGTGGAAGAAGCAGAGGAGGACAAATAAAGACATGGACAGACAACATCAAGGAATGGACAGGGCTAGATATTTCCACACTCATCCGCATCGCTGAGGATAGAATTCGCTGTAGGACTCTGTGTGCTGAAGCTTCCAATGTGGTACCCCTACGACCCTGAAGGGTTATGGGTTTTATTGATTGATTGATTTTGAGTTACTTTAACACAGTTTCAGTTGCCAGTCCACTGAAGTCGCTACTTGTCGGAATACTCAATCTATAACTATAAAAAAGATTTATAGTCTACCATGGTCCACCACGCATGTGGTTGCATCTGTGGTTCTCACCAATGGCCCACTAGACATACCACCCATGCAACAGAAAACCTTAGTGGATGACATGCCGTTATATTGAAGTTATCTTCTTAGAGAAGCTTCATGGCACGTTATCTATACAATTATGCTTTTATTTTTGTTGTTGAAACGTGTTTCATGTTTGCCTGAAAATATATATGGTTGGGAGGGAGCCAGAGATGTACTGTGCAGCACTGGGGAGGAAGAAACCTACAGCACTGTCTTTTCCTATGGCTGAGAACAATCATAGAGGCACAGCGACTCAGGACGTGACAATCCTTTTGACTTGAACATTTGGTTGCATGCCTGGAGCAATAGAGAAGTTCGGCATAACCAGTAGTCAATTGGTGGCGGGGAATGAGCACAGTGAACCCTGTCTTGGCGACAGTGGCTAGGAGCAGTGCATGGGTTGAAACATACCTTCCTGGAGGTGTGATAGTTGTTCTCTGGCTCTGTCCGAGTTGTTCTCTGGGACGCCGAAAATACACAGACTTCCCAGCAATAACATGCCATTTAATGGCATTGGGTCAAAGGACATGAGCCCATAGACCGCTGGATCAGCAACCAACCAACCGCGGTCCACTGTTCTTGTGGTATACCTCTCATGTGATGAGCTGTTTAATGTTCCTGTGACTTCCCTGTCCTGTGATTTGTGGTCTAACTCTACTGTTGGTATATCTCTCCTGTGGTGAGTGATTACCTTTCCTGTAATGTGTGCTTTGCCTCTCTTGTGATGAGATGTCTACTACCTCTCCTGTGATGAGTGGTCTACCTCTCTTGTGATGAGTGGTCTACTACCTCTCCTGTAATGAGTGTCTACCTCTCTTGTGATGAGTGGTCTACCTCTCTTGTGATGAGTGGTCTACCTCTCCTGTGATGAGCGGTCTACCTCTCCTGTGATGAGTGGTCTACTACCTCTCCTGTGATAAGTGGCCTACCTCTCTTGTGATGAGCGGTATACCTCTTCTGTGATGAGTGGTCTACCTCTCCTGTGATGCGTGACATATCTCTCTTGTGATGAGTGGTCTACCTCTTCTGTGATGAGTGGTCTACCTTTCCTGTTATGAGCGTTCTAATTTTCGTGTGAGGAGACGATTACTTGTGCTGAGATGAGCCTTCTACTGGCGCTGAGATGAGCCGTCTACTGGCGCTGAGATGAGCCGTCTACTGGTTCTCAGATGAGCGGACTACTGGTACCGAGATGAGCCGTCTACTGGTGCTGAGATGAGCCGTCTACTGGTGCTGATATTCGCGGACTACTGGTACCGAGATGAGCCGTCTACTGGTGCTGAGATGAGCCGTCTACTGGCACTGAGATGAGCGGACTAATGCATTTTATCAAGATTCGAATCAATGAAAAAGTATATTTACTTAATGCAGGTTTAGATATTCCATTTACTAGATTTAGAGAGATAAAGACGTAGATGGCATATCAATAACTTGAGCAGTCCCAAGTGTCAATGTTTAAAGATCTATACATTTGTGTCAAGGATAAATGTGATCAGGATAAGTTCAGCTGTTATAGCTATTCCTGACAGTCGATACAAATATATTTATGAACAACATTTTCACTATTCTTTTGTTCTAGCAAGTTATGGATTTGCATTGACGTTGAGTGACACACTTGTATAGGTGTTTATGTGTCTGTTAATGTGTTCTGCTATTCATTGTTAGAGCTAGTATAGAATAAATACATGTTACTCTTATCAAGTTTATTTCTTCAATAGTCTTGTCTTGCGTATTGTATGTTGTCAGCCAATGAAATGCACGAAAAAAGTCAGATCTACTAAAATGACTGTTTTGAATCTGTACTCAGGGAACGTCTATAGAAGAACACGCTTTTACAGTTTATATTCAACTGTATCCATTCTAAAGAAGAACGTTATCACACCGATAGCCTGTCATCACAAGAACATTAGACCACTCATCACAAGAACATTAGACCACTCATCACAAGAACATTAGACCGCTCATCACAAGAACATTAGACCACTCATCACAAGAACATTAGACCACTCATCACAAGAACATTAGACCGCTCATCACAAGAACATTAGACCGCTCATCACAAGAACATTAGACCGCTCATCACAAGAACATTAGACCGCTCATCACAAGAACATTAGACCGCTCATCACAAGAACATTAGACCACTCGTTACATATTTTACACGTAAGAGAAACTCTTAGATATTTTCGTTAAGTACTGGCAAGTGCCTGTTGCACACGTAACTCATATATCTCTTTGTTAGATGCTGTCAGAAACCTCTTGCACACGTAGGAAAAGCACGGAGATCATTTCGTTAGGCACTGTCAAGGGCATAGTCCTGTTGCACACGTAACTCAGATATTGCTTCTGCATGTTGCGTACTTTTTATATCTGATTTAAATAACTGTTGATGCCGAAGACGTATGTGTCAGACGATTGGCATAAATAAAATGGCGACACTAACGCATTTCCATGTTTTTTTACTACATCCTGTTAGAGATATAGTAGGAATTTTGTCCTGCTACAAGACAGTACCACCTGATGTCTGAAAAGGAACGTTGAAAACAAAGAAATTTTGTAAAGATATCGAAAATCAAAGCTAGTAGACAAAAGCAGTTACCCTGCAATTAAAAAAAAACATATGATTCAAGACCAGCAAACAATACCTACAAATTTATCACAAACAAAATAAGGACATCCTGGATGCTCGAATGTACTTACAGTGTTCGTTCATCGCAGATGATGTCTTTCTGTATAAGAATGGAATGAAAATAAAAACAGCGATACTTGTCCTCAATTCTCCAACAAAGAATAAAATTCGAGTGCAATTTCCCTTTAGAGATATCACCAAGTTTCTATAAGTCGTGTTGATATGTTTCCAAACACAATCAAAATCGTACACCAATTTATGTCAGTAAAGGGGGGGTAACAAAGAAATATTCTCCTTTTTTGATATGATTAAGACGAAGTACCCAAGCGTTTATTAACATAAAGTTCACTGATGATGGTACAGTTCAATTGTCTCGTACTTTCAAGTGTGCTAGAACTGATTAAACAACAGTAATGTCATCTTCTCTTTGCCACTATGTGTCGTTATGTCATGTAATTGAGATCATCGTGTCATGTAATTGAGATCATCGTGTCATGTAATTGAGATCATCGTGTCATGTAATTGAGATCATCGTGTCATGTAATTGAGATCATCGTGTCATGTAATTGAGATCATCGTGTCATGTAATTGAGATCATCGTGTCATGTAATTGAGATCATCGTGTCATGTAATTGAGATCATCGTGTCATGTAATTGAGATCATCGTGTCATGTAATTGAGAGCTACTTCTGTTCAGTCTATACATTGTATGTGTCATGGTGTCATGTAATTGAGATCATCGTGTCATGTAATTGAGATCATCGTGTCATGTAATTGAGATCATCGTGTCATGTAATTGAGAGCTACTTCTGTTCAGTCTATACATTGTATGTGTCATGGTGTCATGTAATTGAGATCATCGTGTCATGTAATTGAGATCATCGTGTCATGTAATTGAGATCATCGTGTCATGTAATTGAGATCATCGTGTCATGTAATTGAGATCATCGTGTCATGTAATTGAGAGCTACTTCTGTTCAGTCTATACATTGTATGTGTCATGGTGTCATGTAATTGAGATCATCGTGTCATGTAATTGAGATCATCGTGTCATGTAATTGAGATCATCGTGTCATGTAATTGAGAGCTACTTCTGTTCAGTCTATACATTGTATGTGTCATGGTGTCATGTAATTGAGATCATCGTGTCATGTAATTGAGATCATCGTGTCATGTAATTGAGATCATCGTGTCATGTAATTGAGAGCTACTTCTGTTCAGTCTATACATTGTATGTGTCATGGTGTCATGTAATTGAGATCATCGTGTCATGTAATTGAGATCATCGTGTCATGTAATTGAGATCATCGTGTCATGTAATTGAGATCATCGTGTCATGTAATTGAGATCATCGTGTCATGTAATTGAAATCTTTCTATGTTCAGTCTATGCATTGTATGTGTCGTGGTGTCATGTAATTGAGATCATCGTGTCATGTAATTGAGATCATCGTGTCATGTAATTGAGATCATCGTGTCATGTAATTGAGATCATCGTGTCATGTAATTGAGATCATCGTGTCATGTAATTGAAATCTTTCTATGTTCAGTCTATGCACTGTATGTGTCGTTATGTCATGTAATTGAGATCATCGTGTCATGTAATTGAGATCATCGTGTCATGTAATTGAGATCATCGTGTCATGTAATTGAAATCTTTCTATGTTCAGTCTATGCACTGTATGTGTCGTTATGTCATGTAATTGAGATCATCGTGTCATGTAATTGAAATCTTTCTATGTTCAGTCTATGCACTGTATGTGTCATGGTGTCATGTAATTGAGATATATATATGTTCAGTCTATGCATTGTATATGTCATGGTGTCATGTAATTGAGATCTATCTATGTTCAGTCTATGCACTGTATGTGTCGTGGTGTCATGTAATTGAGAGCTACTTCTGTTCAGGCTATGTATTGTATGTGTCGTGGTGTCATGTAATTGAGATATATCTCTTCAGTCCATTCACTGTATACGTCGTATCATGTAATTGAGACCTTCGTTTTATGTAATTAAGATCAATAATCTCAGGATATTCACTGCATGTTTCGTGTCATGTAACTGAGATCAGGATCTTCAGTCCAGTCACCGAATGTGTCGTGTCATGTAATTGAAATATTCTCTACAATGCAATCACCGTACATGTCGTGTCATGTAATTGAGATCAATCTCTATCAGTCCATGCACCGTATGTGTCGTGTAGCCATATAACCAGATTGATCTTGTTAACCGCAAACGTGAAGTCTGAAGACTTACCAACGTCCCACCAGAACATCAATATGGAGCAGAAAACTTAATAGAAAATAATATTCTGATACAGTCAACCATTCTTCTTCTATACTCCTGATACAACTTCATCTTAATAATTACAAGTCCACCCCTCTGAGTAGGAGGATTTTCCTCACATCATAGCAGATCTCTAATATGTATATTGTTCTGAGATGTGTAACATTTTGTGACCTAGGGAGCCAGTGGTGCACATATACAGTACTGTTAGATGAGCTATTGGATGAGACGAATGCTGTGGTGGGGCGGATTTGGAGATTGGCCGTATTTTTTCTACCCCCGGTATCTAGTAATCAGTTGTAACTCGGACAAATATATACTATAATATGTTCATGAGATAATGTATCATTTTAGTGGTCACCTTTACAGTTGCCTGGTCATGTGACTACTTGTCTTGTGTTCAAACCACGTTTAGGACTGGATTTTTGTATTCCGGAGCTACAATAAATTGTCTATCCTGTCTCGCTCTGATGACCGCTACAACAGACAGGCCTTTAAATTTCCATTAAATTTATGTTCCAGCACCATCACAAAAACATCTTTTACGTTTGAGTGACTTATCTTGGTTTATGTTCCAGCACCCTCACAAAAACAGGCATCACGTATCTTCGTCTTCTTCTTCAGTGTTCATTCTCAAACTCTCACTAGAACGCGTGCAGCAGGTCGATGGGTCATATTATTTTTTTCAGCAGGACGTAGTCTAGAGAATGCAGACGCGTTGTGTCGCCTTATTATGTGCACCAATGGTCCGAGATACCCGTCTTACGTGAGTATCACTTTTGAGTTACAGATCTTGGTTTATTTCATGTTCCAGCCCCGTGCACAAGAACAGGAGAGGTATATGTTCAAGGTACATATGTTAGGTTTTAATTTCTAGTTATCTGAGTAGTTTCATTAACACCCATCTTGAATCATGTATTCTCACGCTGGTAAATACATGTGATCTTCACTCATCTTTGTTGTTGATGATTTATAGTTTAAAAAATATATTGTTATGTAATATAATTTCTTTGTATTTGTTTTTGCCATTTCTCTGTGTGATTTCCAATCTAATTTGTTTGACGTTTGCTAGGATACTTTAAAAAAAATCGGAAATTTGACAAACTCATTTTGATAATTGTGAAAATGAATGGATGTATTGATCTTTAAATGTTCAACAAAAACCTTGACAAATGATGGCTTGGATAATGAAACTATTGTTCAATCTTCAGACTGCATTAAACGCCCTATTAAAACTGGAGCTATAATGGTAAAAGCAGCGAAGCTTGGTTAAGGAAACACAATGTATTTGCTAAATGAACTGATAAATGTAAATTCTACAGCTCTTGTTACAGGGAATAATATTGAGGTATGGGACACTATTGTTGTTGCCATTCACGTAATTCAATTTGTAAAGTTCTAACAAATATTTATTTTTAGGAAAATCTAAACTAGAAATAATTGGCGTAACGGTTCCTTAATGACAAGTTCTTGTGATGAATGGATTGTTATCATATGGCATGCTGACATGCTTGATGATTAGCTGCATATATTGTGAGCACATTTCTATGGCCATCAGATCTGACATCGACACACAGCTACATGTTGATTGGGAATGAGCAAACACATATTTTGTATTTATATATACCGAGTGTATACAATATCCCACTGTGCCTTCATTTACGTAACACACTATGCCGTATGAATTTTGTGTCTTCTTTAGTTCTCTATGCGACGTCAGTTGCCAGCGACAATATAGACACCATATATATATACACAACAGAACGGAAAAAAATACTAATCTTGAGATATCATACTTGCCGCAACAGAACGGAAAAAAGTGTTAATATTGAGATATCGTACTAGACGCAACAGAAAGGAAAAAGTGTTAATATTGAGATATCGTACTAGACGCAACAGAAAGGAAAAAGTGTTAATATTGAGATATCGTACTAGGCGCAACAAAAAATGAAAAAGTGTTAATATTGAGATATCGTTTTAGACGCAACAGAAAGGAAAAAGTGTTAATATTTAGATATCGTACATGTCGCAACAGAAAGGAAAAAGTGTTAATATTGAGATATCGTACTAGACGCAAAAGAAAGGAAAAAGTGTTAATATTGAGATATCGTACTAGACGCAACAGAAAGGAAAAAGTGTTAATATTTAGATATCGTACATGTCGCAACAGAAAGGAAAAAGTGTTAATATTGAGATATCGTACTAGAAGCAATAGAAAGCCTTTTTTTATTGAACATGGTGTTAACTAGTTGCGCATCGGTAAATGACAGGTTCTATTTTCTAAGGGGGAAATTATGGCGGGGTTGGGAAAGAACCCTTCTCTCACGTGACTTATCTATGGATCCAATACAAAGTTACAGAGATATCATTCTAATAAGATATTTGCACTTTCCGTGAATAAGATGCACATTGTCAGTGATTCCTGTTAGCCAATTATATTTTCTATGAGTAAGTTTCCCAGTGATTCTTGTAGTCCATGTGTAATTTCTGGTAGTAAGTTTAACGCTACCAATGATTCTTGTAGACTGTGTACTTCTCTGTTAGTAAGATGTACACTACCTGAAGAAATTATTGTCCTATATTTTAGAAAACCCAATCTTAGATTTAACTTGTCAAAATGAATTTCTCATCAAAAGTACGTTTCGGCACATTACACATGGAGCAATAAGCCATATACTACAATATATACATCGATAATAGTAAGTAAAAGATATGTTAGAGATCGGTCTGGAGCATTAATGCAGAAACAATACTTGGAGAACCGTTGGATTAATATCTATTTGTATATTCACACGTTCTTTATAGCCATTGTAACTTTTACTAGGTTTTGTGATACATCCCCATTTTTACAAGACGTGAGTAATGTTTTTAAAATGCATGATTCTTAGAATGTAAGTGTACAAGCACAGTTACATAGAATAAACAGTGACAGTAAAGTATTATATATACTCGCAACAAGTTAAAACGCATCGAAAACTAGAAACGTCCATAGTTGCTCCGATCTCTCCCTCAGTGTATCCGCCATTACCCTTCTGCTTACAGCACCGGTCCAATGCTGGTTGACCATCATTCTTCTGCGTCCTCCAAAATGTTAACTTCTAGAAACACCGCATTTCAATCGCTGATCTTTAATAATGGGCATCGAAAAAGAATCATCATCCACATTAGTCTCACTCTTGCATGCTATATCTCTAAAGGAGTTCAAAACGTCAGCTCAATCCATTTCCCCATCGCCCTGTGCCACAATCGCGCATGATGCTATTTGATCTGCTCTTTCATTGCCTCGAACACCCACATGTCCCGGAACGAAATTAATGTAACCACTTTCAGTCACGCCTTTCTCAAGGCCTCAATCAACTGCTTGCGAACGCGACCCACTTTTACCTTCCTAATCATACTAATAGAGTAACTCAAGATGCAGACCTGCGCTACCTTCTGTGTGCCTACCCAATAAAATTCCCTGGTCACCGCCATAATCTCCATGGTCATGATACTCGTAGTAACAGCAAAGGCACCACTCTCCTCCCTGATCGTTTTACCTGCGCACTGAGCTGTGAAAGCCCAAGCACTGCAAACATGCCTAATCACAGATCCATCCGTGTATATAATCATATCCCCTTCTTTGTTATTCTCACTGACCAAAGCCCGCACTTCTTTCTCAACATCCACGGGACACCAATCTCTGCATTCCCTGCCAAGTGATATTACTACTCTCAAACAAGTTTCGAAATCTGTGGGTAGACTTATCTATTCCGCAGCAGCTGCCACATCTTAAAATCTGCACACGCTTTGTATGACATCCTCAGCAAGTCCCATGCACGACATTCCTCTCTTTAGTCTAGTATCTTTAATTTTCTGTATTTCGGAATTCAGTGGGTTTCCTTGTCAGCGTGTATTTGAAGGTACTCTCGTGTATGGCAATACTGTAATCTGTATTCTGCAGTTGTACAGTCAGGTAGGAATGACATAACTCTTGTTGATGTGTCTCTTGTGCACCCAAGAATTATATTATTATGATATATCAAGTCAGAAATTATTTGTTTTTATCGATATTGTTTTTTTCATGCCTTGATTGTCGCTACGAGAACGATGGCAAGCTGCCTGTATGAATGTCAGCTGAATGGCGACCAGAACATTTGACATTTCAATTGTGACCTGTCCACTTTAGTAAGGTTACAACAGCGATCTCTGGCAACAGGTACCACCGATGACCGCGTCAAACCAGGTAAGCCTCAAGTAACATCATTACCTCTCAATCATCATATTTTACTGATGCATCTGCGCAAGCACTTCTAAACAGAAACTCAAACAGCAGCCCATACACGTTTCATTTGGAGACTTATAAGCACAAACACTGTAGGAAGGAGACTTCACTCCTCTGGCTTGCAAAAGAAAATTCCTAGCATTGGTTATAGCTTTACTAGATTATATAGGAGCAACAGACTGACTTGGGCAAAATAAAATAATCATCAGACAAGGGCTGAATGAAGATCGACGATGTTTTCTGATGAAAACCGGTTTAATGTCATTTTGGTGACAGGAGAAATTGAGTCTGGCGTCGTCCTGGAGAAAGATTTTCTGACGTGTCTATAACAGATAACATAACAGATATGGAGGAGAAAGAGTACATGTTTGAGGTGGATTCTCCCATAAGCGCCGTACTCCCTCCATATTTTCATTTAATCTAACCGCTGATGTCTATGTTAATCAAGTGCTGAGACCTATAGTTGTGCCTTTCTTTCACAATCATCAAAATGTGGGAGATCTTTCAGCACGACAATGCTAGGCTTCACACTGCCAATGTAAGCAGAAATTTCTTAGCCAAGCTACGTTCTCCTGTATTGGATTGGCCTGGAAACTCGATTGAACTCTTAACATGAACCCAATTGAACGCGCTTGGGATGAACTGAACAGAGGGCAGCATAGCTGCAACGATACAATTGATCTCGAGCGAGGACACATGGCAGAAGGGAACACCATGACAAAACATATTTCAAGACTCTACAATAGTTGAGTTGCCAATGCCAAACTTATTTTGATGCTTCCGTGGGATACACGCAATATTAATGACAGATGTGACGGATGATAGTGAGTGCAGAATCAACTGCTTAATTCCGGTCTTGAAGTGTTTTATGTTTTAAAATCAAATAGTTTTAGTTAATTTAAATTCAGTACGTATACTAAAAAGTCTGCTGGTCGGTTTTTCATGATTTTCTAGTATATATGATCACACATTTGAGAAAAATGTTAATACACTCGTATTTTACATTTACAAACAAGCATACCTATGAATGATGTTGACAACTTTTCTACGGAGACATTCAGTTGCCACAGAAGATCTAGTGTATCCGATAGGAAATTAGAAGAAAAAGTGCAGTAAACGAGTCTACCATGCGGTAAATGAAATACATATATTTAAAAACGTTAAAATGCAGTTTCTTTTGTGAACTCATATCGCAAAAACAATTCGTCGAAGTAGCCCTTGGTTCGAAATCTGATCACCCAGATTGTGGTAGCGATAATGTTGGATATATAGTTGGATATGAATATCAATGTAAAGGAAATGCTTCAGTTTAGTTTTATAAATAAAATAAATTCACATATTTGTTTTATCATCGTGACGCCTTATTCAACATAACATATAATCAGAACTGGAAATATAATTATATTAAACTACATACATAGAATGCATGAAGGTATCTATGTTACTATGCAGGAGTATCTCATATGAAGGTGTATGTGCTACTATGCAGGAAAATTTCATATGGACGTATCTGTTACTACGCAGGAGAATCTCATATGAAGGTACATGTGTTACTATGCAGGGAATTTTATTTGGAGAAAAGGGTGAAAAGATGTGGATTTGTTATTGTCAAAACGACTCCGTAGAAAAATGTCGCAACATTCCTCTTGAGACTCCAGAGACAGGTATACAAAGTTTAAGATTGGCAACACATCCATGTGTACATATAGGTAACCCATCCATTTTCAAATGTAGACAACTCAGCCATGTGTACGTGTAGACAGGCACCTCAGAAAATATTGTATATTCTTCAGGAATGCCAAGAATATGAAATGTTGAGAAAAATACAAAGGCCTAGAGAAACAACAGTGAAAAACAATATCTGCTAACCCCTACATTAGTAACATGGCACAATCAAGTTTATAAAAGAGGCAAACGTCCGATATAAGAACATTCTAAACAAACATACAAAGAAGAAAATATTTCATTCTTTCTCAATATTCAAATATTTCTCTTCATGTACTTCATTTATCTCAGAGAAGCGACATTTCGCTGCCTTGAACATCATTCACAGCACGTATTTCGAAGCTATGGACCTCTTTTTGTCGGCCTGTGATACGTTAGGTCTTACCATTATCATCTCGTAGACATTAGTAATGTGTCAACCAGCGACAGATGTCCCCCTATACAGAATTAGTAATCACAGTGAAAGAACAGAAACTTAATAAAGCTGATAGGTTTGTATATCTCTGCTATATCCTGGACTTTCTATGGACACGCTCGACAGCTCAACTCTTTCGACCTTCGGTGCCTAAGAAATCTCATGGGACTACGTTGGCAGGATCAAAAACTATACACGGACATTCTTCAAAAGTCTCGTATGTAAAGCACCCAAGTCATGTTGATTAAATCTCACCCCCGCAGGACCTGCCACGTCATATGCCAGACAAGCGAGTTACAAATAGATTGTTATATGGGGCGCTGTGAGATGGTAAACACCCAAGAGGAGGAAAGAAAAAGCGCTTCAAGAATTACTTAAGAACTCTCTCAAACACTAGCATTGATCTCAGCCTCTGGTAGGCTACAGTTCTTGATCGCTCAGCTTGGCACACCGCTGGCATCACAGAATTTGAACAAGAAAGAACACAGCGGGCAATCTACCAGAGACAGAAGCGGAAGGAAAGATCTGAAAAGTTCTTACTCAGGACCTACTGCACACATGCACGGACTGCAATAGATCTTTGATGGCACGAATCGGACTCCTAGGGCATCTACGAACTCAAATAAGGAAACCAAAATAGACAATAACTAACGTTCCTTTTTTCATCACTTTTCATCACATATGTTTATTGTTTTTCATGCCATGTTCATCTTCGCTTGCGACTGAGGAACGTCAGATTACGTATTTCCGCGAACATCATTCATGGCACATTCATAACACAAATGGCACGTTGTAAAGAAGGCGTCGCTGGCAGAATTCGAACCATCACCCTCTTGAGCACTAGTGAACGGTTTAGCAACTACACCTGTGGGAGTGAAGAAATTTTATGTTGAACTAGAAATATGAGCTTCAACATTCAACAAGGAATTACCTGCACTAATCACTGAGGTGACAGTACCAAGTAGTCTACCACAGGTGTGTTTGACAATGAAAAAAGTAAGATATTAAATACCAGATAACTATAATGAAGTAAATTGTACAAGAAGACAATGGGAATGGGAACATCTGTATCGTGAACATTCTATACGCATTTGATGAGACCACATGGTATATCCTACAAGAAAATTAAATAAATTATATTCTCAGGCAGATTTTAGCAATTAGTTGGATATCTAAAAACACGGCCATGGAATAAAAAATAAAACCGATTTTAAACAGAAATTCACAGTAAGGAAAGTAATGGAAAAAAAATATAATTAAAAAGTATATGTAGGAGAAAAATAATTTAAAATAGAAAGCCTGACTTAATGCAACATAATAGTCCATGGAAAAAATATGTGTTGGTATTATACTGACTCAATAAAGTGATAAACCCAACAGTTCATGTCTGTAGCTGTTATATGGGCAAAATAAATACGTCAGTAGCTTGCCATTGTTTTCTTGATGACCCAGAATCACAGTTGTCTGCTGTTTGAGTCTGGAACCTTGGATGTCGGAGACGAGCTCTGTATCTTCCCGCTAAGAAGCCGGATAATGTATAATAATTATAACTTGCAACACAATAAATAAATCGAAAAGAATAAATCATATAATAAATTTGCATATTTGGGATCCCTCGGCTCGAGTGTTTACCATCTCATAGCGCCCCATATATCCACTACAGATTAGATAAATTCTACTCTTGCTTTTGTGCCATCACTTGAGTGTTTACCATCTCACAGCGCCCCATATATCCACTACAGATTAGATATATTCTACTCTTGCTGTTGATAAGTGCCAGGGATATTATTTTATGCCAAAATTTCTCTTCGACCACGACAGATAAGGTTGATGTGACTGACGATAACATGAATAATTTTGATGTGGCTGAACCAGATTTATGTGGCAAACCACATAATTAAGAGTGTTGGCTGTACTTTCCCAAGAAAATCATTTAACCATTTCCTTAGACCGTGTCATCTCAGGATTGTTTGTGATCAAACCAACTATATAGGTCAGCGTTCATCAAACACCAGTGGGTTACTGCACCTCTAACACATACAACATTTGCAATCATTCACGTTTGCATTTCCCAGAACTTATAACAATTAAATATAGATTAACTCCCATCATAGGTAAACTTCCAATACAGCTATAATAACTCACAATGTAAATTAACTCCTATCATTATTAAACTCCCAAAACAATTTAGATTAACACCCGTCACAGTTAAACTCCCAAAACAGTTATATTAATTGCTGCCACAGATTAACTATAATAACGGTTAGATTAACTGCAGACACAGTTTAGTTCCCAAAACACTTCAATTAACTATCAACAAAGATAAACTCACAAAACTGATTAATTTAATTCCCAACACAGTTACAACATCCCAAATTCTTAAACTAACACCATAACAGATTTACCACAACGACGTTAAATTAAGCCACAACACAGATTTCATCACAGATTAATCACAGCACATTAATCCGAACATTTCGATTAAGGACAAACAGATCTCTTAACCCCATCCCAATTATATTTACTCCACAGCAGTAAGAGTAACTTCCAACACAGATTAACATCCTATACATTTAGATTAACTTCAAAGATAGTTATATTAATCCAAACACAGATTAACTAAACCACATTTAGATTAATAACCAACAGTTAGTTTAATCCCAACAGTTAGTTTATTCCCAACAGTTAGTTTAATCCCAACAGTTAGTTTCATACCAACAGTTAGTTTAATCCCAACAGTTAGTTTAATCCCAACAGTTAGTTTCATACCAACAGTTAGTTTAATCCCAACAGTTAGTTTAATCCCAACAGTTAGTTTAATCCCAACAGTTAGTTTAATCCCAACAGTTAGTTTAATCCCAACAGTTAGTTTCATACCAACAGTTAGTTTAATCCCAACAGTTAGTTTAATCCCAACAGTTAGTTTAATCCCAACAGTTAGTTTAATCCCAACAGTTAGTTTCATACCAACAGTTAGTTTAATCCCAACAGTTAGTTTAATCCCAACAGTTAGTTTAATCCCAACAGTTAGTTTAATCCCAACAGTTAGTTTAATCCCAACAGTTAGTTTAATCCCAACAGATTAACCACAACATGTCGATTAAAGATCAGGACAGTTGCCGTAACTCCTTCCTAGTTATATTGACCGTATCCCAGGTAGATTAACGCCCAACACACTTAAATTAACTTTCAAGACAATTATATTCACAATAACATAGAATAACACCAACAGAACACAACAATGAACTATTTGGCCTGGAAAATTGTACCACACGACGAGGAATACAGTGCACCAATCACTGAACGCATATCATGTAAGCGTAGTATTAAATCCTTCAGCAATTGAATATTTTTTTTACTCTATATAACCAATATTACCTTCTCTCGAGAGGCAGTTTAGCTTACTACTATCTTACATATGATTTTTATTATAACCGTGGATACACTCCGAAATTATTCTTACCTAATAGGAAATCTCTGCTATATGGCTATACGTGACAGAAAAAATATCTTTGAGAAAAAATAAATAATACATTAAAGCTATCCCCAAGAAATAGCCAGTTATATATGGCAATGCTTAGTCAAATAAATCAATCAATGAAATGTACATAATTGTTGCTGGTATGTGACATTATTTCCAGAACGTTGTCTTCCATATGAATCTATTGAAATCTTTATCAGTATTGGGTGAGTTGTCATGTCTCCTCTAATGACATATGCATTCATTCTTGGATATCTCTTGTCCAACAACGTCTTGGGCGACCTCTGTCTCTGCTCTCTTCAATCTCTCTCCAGCAATCCTCTTTCTATGTCGCTATGTCTCTTTATAAGCTCGAAAAAACATAACTTTCTTCTCAATATAGTGTATAGAAGCAAGTCTTCTTGGACGCTTACTTTGTTTAGCCCCTCGTGGTTCTACTTTTTTCTGTCCATATTTTTCTCACCATTAATTTCTGTACAACATTTGCTATACGTAATAGATACACCGTAGAACAATAAGCAGCGTATATGAATAATGACAAATACTAAACGAATCAATTCAACAAACACCAAAACAAGTAATACAAGAAAAAGAGACAGCAAATGTATGAAAGAAGAAATGGGTGACAGAAAACTTTGCGATTGATGGACAGAAGAAGAAAAAGCAAATAAAACAACGATATATCTATATATAATAATACATACATAAATTAAACGGAAATGTAGGCACGTGAAAAAAGCCTGGCTGAATGATAATAGCAAGGAACACAGACCAACAATATATACACACTAAGGTATGTGAATTAACAGGAATTATAAAGCAATCAACAAATAGTTGTTTATGTCCGAATAATGGAGAAAGAGAAAATAATAGACAGATGGTCAGAGTGTATACAATAATTTATGATGACAGAAGCAGATCAGAAACAAACACTCATGACGAATGTGAGGAATCATCAATATTAAAAGCAAAAGTTGAGGGAGCAATGCAACATATGAAGAAAAATAAATCCCCCAGGGTCAGATAATATCACCATTCACGAAATTAAAGCCGTTGAAGAGTGAATTGTGTATTGAAGTGATAACAGAAATGCTGAATGATATCTATAACAGTGGCTGTTTACATAAAGATCTCTTGAAATTTATCTGAATAGCTCTACCAATACAACCTGGTGGCATAGATTGTAGAAAACAACCTGGTGGCATAGGTTGTAGAAAACAACCTGGTGGCATAGATTGTAGAAAACAACTCACAATTAATATACGAAGCTGTGTGGGAAAAAATTATGATGCGATTTGTAATGATAAGAATACAATCAAGCCAGAAATTGGAGATGAACAATGTGGATTTGTAGAAGCCACAAACAACGCAATATAAGTCAATCAAATGTAAAATGTTCTGTCATCCATGTCTTTTTTATTAATAGAAAGAATGACGGAAGTAGACAGAAATATGTATTCGTGCTATATTGACTATACTAAGGCATTTGATACGGCACATTAATAAATAATTGGAGTATTGGATAATTTACACATTGATGGTAAAGATAAGAAAATCAGAAAATAATAAGAAACATATACATATTGGCAACAATGAGCATGCATGATGCAGTTTTGATAGCGGAAAATAAAACGCAATTACCAGAAATGATGAATATCGTTGCAAAAGAAAGTAAAATAAGGGGCTTAGTCTACATAGAAGAACAACCGAAGGAATGGTAATATAAAAAATATAATGTCCTCTCGAATGCGATATCAAAGTGATGGGAACAATATGAAGCAAGTCAACATATTCAAAAAATGTAGATACATTAATAACAACAGATGAAAGATGTATTAAGAAGTCCAATGTACAACTGCACATGCAAAGGCAACATTGTACAAGATGAAGACCATCCTATGTAAAATAACTTTGTCATTTGAGGTGAGGGAGTTCTAAGAAGTTATAATTCTGATGAATGGAAGTTAATTTTGGACACTTAGCAAAACAATGAAAAATTAAATTGATGCAGCAGAGATCTATATACCCGAAACCCGTAAGTGTCGTATGGGTATAACATTGGAAGCTTCCGAACACAGAGTCTTCCAGCGATTTCTATCTTCAATGATGTGTATGAGTGATGAACAAATCTAATCATGTCCATTCCTTGATGTTGTCTGTCCATGTCTTCGTTTGCCTTCCGCAGCTTCTTCTCTCTTCGACAGTTCCCTGCAGTATTGTTACTGATAAGGAATCAAGTCTGCATACATGTCCAAACCAATGCTAGATACCGTCGCATCACACTATTGAAGACAATGATTCTTGTAGATTTGCATCATCATCAGGTGCCATGCTGGCTGGCGTAGGCGATCATAGCTCTCTGTCTACAGTATTATGTATCAAGATCGTTGTTGTTTCAACTTGCCTGTTGTGACTATTTTCTCCAAACCTGACTGTCTCATGAAGTGAACATGGAGCCATAGAGAACTTCCACATAACCAGTAGGCAATTGATATCGAGGGATAAGCACAGTGAACCTTATCTTTGCTGCACAGACTCTGTGCATAGGTAGAAACCTGCCTTTTTGGAGGTGTGGAAGTCATTTTTTGGCTCTGTTCGGGGTGTGTCGAAAATTCACAGACTTCCCAGCACTATAAAGCACTACAACATAAAGTATTTACAGACGAGATCGGACATCGCCTCGGTTATTAAGGTACGCGACAAGCACTGAACAACTAGGATGCTTTGGCTGAAAAATTGACTGCTAGAATACAAATAGAACAACAACGCAAACAACAATATTCCCAATACACAACACAATAAGAACGTCAACATCTACATAAGCACCATTAAGTCAAGGAAACTTTGGACTAAGAACCAGAAGATCAAAGATTATCATAAAACCAAGTCTTCAAGTAATATTCTACAACTAAACATCTGTGGCACAAGAAATAAAACTAGAACTTACTAATTTACTGCACAGTCACAAGACTTGTTGCCCTCTTACAGGAGGCTATACACAAAGACTGTTAAACATATATGTCAGGATATACCAGCTATGTCTGTAAGACAATCAATACAAGGTAACTGCGTGAAACGTAACAACAATTAGACTTACGTCAAACACAGGTTTATATTCCGTTACAATGGGACACGACAGACTATATCTAAAACTAGTGGGTAATGATGGGCAATGATGAGCACACAAGAAATCATAAAAATTACAATACACAAAACACATTCAACGTTTCAACCAAAAGGTCTTTATCAAGAAACAAACAAAACATCAAAAGACGACGAATGGAAAAATTCGTCCATGTCCGTTTTTTCCATTCGTCGTCTATTGATGTTTTGTTTGTGTCTTGATAAAGACCTTTTGGTTGAAACGTTGAATGTGATTTGTGTATTGTAATTTTTATGATTTCTTGTGTGCTCATCATTGCCCATCATTACCCACTAGTTTTAGATATAGTTTGTGGTGTCCCATTGAAACGGAATATAAACCTGTGTTTTACGTAAGTCTATGTCTGTAAGTGCACCAACTGGAATAATTACCTATATCAGGAATGACATTTAGAGAAATGTTACCCAGCTAACAGCCCATCCCACAGATGTGCTGAAAATTACCACCTGACACACTGGAGAAAAATACACAATCTACAACTTATACAATCACCCAGACAACATGCAACTTATCGGACATCCATGCAACACAATTTATCAAAACAGTACATGCTGGTGACTTTAATGGCCAATCACCCATTGAGGTTACCACAAATACAATAAGACAGGAAAATACATAGAGAAGCTCTGTGAAACAACACACCTGTCAGTCCTTCAAGATGCAGGCTGTACCAATAATTCTGCATAGGAGTCATCTATATATCATTCGACTCGACTTGACTATCTGCTTATATGATATAATAGACTCCTTCACTCTAGAAATTCTTGATGGAATCGGAAGTGGCCATAGACCAATTCTCATCACAAAGATATTCTCTGTGTGATCAATCATAAAATAGGTTTGGTGATAAAATGCACACAACAAACGCATATTTGAAACAGAAAACACGCTGGAATATTGGCACGGCAGATTGGAAACAGTTCCATGACACATCTAATTTCCTGCTGTGTAACATCAACAGCAATGACCTAAACCGTAATGTCAAAATGTATAATTTCTCTGACTTCGCACACAACATGTGCAGCTTAACAATCACTTGAACAGAACGCAACCACAACACACTCCATGGTGTAGACTGTGCACACATCCCTTTGAAACTGTTGATCACCACCTTTTTGCATGTCCAGCACTGAATGACATCAGGAAATGCTTCTCCCTCCAGGACATATAAATGAAACACATTATATGGAACAAACCAACAGCTTCCAAACACATGCATATATCTCATAAAGGCAGTTGGTCAAATGGCATGATCCCATAGACCAGCAACCAGCTTAGTACATGTCCTATCTAAGTAAATTATTGTCTAAGTACATGTCCTACCTAAGTAAATTATTGTCCAAGTACATGTCCAATCTAACTACATGCCCTATATAAGTACAAGTACATGTCCTATCTACGTACGTGTCTTATTTAAGTGCATGTTCTATCTAATTTCATGTCCTATCTAATGCATGTCCTATATAAGTACATGTTTTATTTAATTACATGTCCTTTCTAAGTACATGTGCCATCTAATACATGTAGTATCTAAGTACATGTCCCATCTAATACATGTAGTATCTAAGTACATGTCCCATCTAATACATGTAGTATCTAAGTACATGTGCCATCTAATACACGTAGTATCTAAGTACATGTCCCATCTAATACATGTAGTATCTAAGTACATGTCCCATCTAATACATGTAGTATCTAAGTACATGTGCCATCTAATACATGTAGTATCTAAGTACATGTGCCATCTAATACATGTAGTATCTAAGTACATGTGCCATCTAATACATGTAGTATCTAAGTACATGTCCCATCTAATACATGTAGTATCTAAGTACAGGTGCCATCTAATACATGTAGTATCTAAGTACATGTGCCATCTAATACATGTAGTATCTAAGTACATGTGCCATCTAATACATGTAGTATCTAAGTACGCCCTATGTAATATATTGGTTTTTTCTTATTTTGATAAAAAGCAAGGTATAAGTATAAAACCAGAGAAAGAGAGGGAGAGGCTAGATAGAATTCATGAGTTATGTTCCCATACTTGACATACGATTAAATCTTTTCCAGCATCAAAACGGCTAATTCTCCCTATATTATCTAAACTCTAGGAGAACTTTATCCGATTTCCAACTTAGCTCTGCTGGTTTATTATTAAAAGTGAAGTGAAACATATCGGTAAGTAGTAAGGACATTCTAGTGCATGGGTCGGGCACCTTTTGCTATCTGTGTGCCAACATAAGGTTTCAAATTAATCAGAGTGTCAACATCACATATCATTTTATACAAGTCGAGGCCAATATTCTTATTTTACCATATATTTTTTAAATATTTTAGTTAATTAATATATAGTGATATTCAATAATATGTAAAGTTGTAAACAACATTAAAAGAAATGGAGTTTCTTGAAAGATTTTTTTTAAAACTTTTTTATTATTAATTGGAGCATTGCCCATGCATGGTCTTGACCAGTTGCTCAATATCGACAACATACTTTGTCACTTTGAGTTTCACACAATTTTCTGAATATTTAGGCGTTAGGCGAGTGCCGAAATGAGCGAAGAAATGCCGCTAATTGATTTATAATAATCTTTATACAGGAAACGTGAAGAGTCTGCGCGCCATTTGAAATTGCTTGGCGGGCCAAGTGCGGCACGCTTGCCATAGGTTGCCGACCCCTGTTCTAGTGGGTTTCGGCAATTTTCACTTAGCTTCGAGTGTTAGCTGTCTATACTTAAACACTGACTGGCGAAGACTCATATAATTAGTTCAGCTGAAATGATCCTGGTGTCTATTTCATCCTAGGAAACTTGATAAATCGACATACATGAATTTAACACCTTCATATGCTGTTCTAATCCATCTGACGACCACACAAGTTGCACCTAATCCATAATCATATTATTATTCTTGATAACGTATTGCATTGGATTCACCGGGGAACATAGAATATCTTGTCCCAACAGACTTGTCAGCCTCACATACTCGATGTGTACAATTCTCATCGTTAATTCCCCTAGCATACATAAAAGTTAACTCATCTCGTAATGTATTAGATCTTAGAAAGCACAAAAATTGCCAAGTCTTTTGTGAAAATTTATAAGCAAACAAAACTTCTTAATAAAACTCCCAGAACTCAGAGATTTATAGCTTTTGAGATAATTTAAGAAATTATAAATTTTTCGTGAGCTAATTAATATTAGATTTCAACATAAATAGTAATCAATTATTCCACTTTCAGAATATAAATTTGTACTTTGCATTATTATACGAGATATTATAAATTTGTAAACATTTTGATGCTGTGTTTTTCGAAATATTCTTTCAGATAACATTAAGTTATTACTTTAAAAATTGAAGGCGAAACACAAATACAAAGTGACATCATTGCAATTGAATATTTAAATTTTTCACACCTCCCTAAAGTACATTATTAGATAGTATTATTACATGGTAAATTATTCACAAGTACATTATTAGATAGTATTATTACATGGTAAATTATTCACAAGTACATTATTAGATAGTATTATTACATAGTAAATTATTCACAAGTACATTATTAGATAGTATTATTACATGGTAAATTATTCACAAGTACATTATTAGATAGTATTATTACATGGTAATTTATTCACAAGTACATTATTAGATAGTATTATTACATGGTAAATTATTCACAAGTACATTATTAGATAGTATTATTACATGGTAAATTATTCACAAGTACATTATTAGATAGTATTATTACATGGTAAATTATTCACAAGTACATTATTATAGAGACAAGAGTGACGAGTTACGGGTCTTGACGAGTTTAGGAGGCATGAGGAGCATCAGAACGAATGAATAATACCCCCCCCCCCACAACAATAAAAAAAAAATTAAACAAAATTTAAAAACAATAGTGTAAGTGTAAAACAGCAAGCTTCTTCTTCTTCTTCAGCTTTAATTCTCAAACTCCCGCTGGATCTCCTTTGTAGCAGGACAATGGTCCAGCAGGATGTAGTCCAGAGAACGGAAATGCGTTTTGTCGCCGTGTTATTTGCACCAATGGTCCGACACATCCGTCTTCAACGGAAAACAGCTAGCAAATGAGAGATATTGCGAAAAGTCAGCAACAAAATTAGAAGTGCACATATAAACTGAGTGCTAATAATGCCAACAAGAGACCGCTCTCTGAACAAGAAAGACGAGTTCATCTCTCATAATTCAATAACGTTGCTGTGATACATAATGGTCAAAAACATAACAAAATGGACAATATTCTTACAAGCAAAGACCGAACTCTACTCTTCGTAGATGACACTAATTTATCATATGATGCTTGGCAATATGATTTACTATTCTTCTCTGTTGGACATTTTTACCATTTTCATGTATCGCATGCTGGTGCGCGTTACACATAAGCAAAGAACTTCTATCAGATTTATAGTTCGTAGCAGCCATTCACATCACTTTATGTTCTCTACATATCGTGTTCATTATTTTGCAGTTGACATGACTCGTAATACTAATAAATTTTCACGCGCGCGCATGCACATACGCACACAGATATATATACATATATATATATATATATATATATATATATATATATATATATATATATATATATATATATATATATATATATATATATATATATATGCATATATATGCATTCGTTCATGTTTACTTTCTGCAAAAAGAACAGTGTCGTCTTCAGTAACTTAGTTTGCTTATTATAATGCCACATCTTGAGTCATGGCATTCCTTCTATATATTTAAAGATATTCTCTGTGTGATCAATCATAAAATAGGTTTGGTGATAAAATACATCCTTGTCTTACCCCTCTACTTATATATATGAATAGTGGGTAAATGATTTCATACCTTATTGATGCAGTATGTTCCCAATATATATTTCTAATCAGTCTGATGTCTTTTCCGTCTGTGCCTATTTCTTGAAGACATTTGATTAATTTTTCATGTTGGACTCTGTCAAAGGCCTTGCTGTAGTCTATGAAGTAAATATGGATACTTTTTTGACGTCTATATATGTTTCTATCAACAGTCTGATACTAAATATAACTTCTCTGGCTCCTGTGTTTTTCCTAAAACAGAATGTTCTTCACCAACGTCAGCGTCTATCGTGTTTTTAATTATTTCATGTATTATCTTCAGTAGTATTTTAGTTATATGAATCATTAAATTCATTGTTCTATATTATGTACAGTCCACAGCTCTGGGCTTCTTAGGTAGTGGTATGAATAGTGATGATGTCAGGTCTTTAGTTACGTGGCCTGTTTCATATATGTAATTGCAAAGTTCCGTGATAGTTTCCACACCAAATTCATTCAGAGTTTTTATTATATTTGCTGTTATGTTGTCAGAGCCTGCAGCCTTTCCACATTTTATCGATTTTACGACGTTTTCTACTTCTGTTTCGGAATTGCTGGTTCATCATTGTGTATTGTAGTTTTATTTTTGTTCCGTTGGTCGTAAAACAGTTCTCTCACATAATCTACCCATCGTTGTAAATATGTCTGTCATGTGACATGTTCTCTCCAAATCGTTGTCATCCCAATGAACTCCGTGAACCCTTCTCTGTCTTGGGCGATGCAGCTTGTATTTTCCATGGACGTCATCTTGTAAGTACTTCTGCTTTATCAATTATAATTGTTCCGTTTTTATCCTTAATGCAGCCACCCCCATTAACAGAACTTTTCTCATTTGTGATCTCTCTAGCCTTCATTGCTAAAACCTTCTACAGAAGTTAGTACTGAATAAACATCCAAATAATACGAGCCGTGGTAGTTACGTCATTCGACTACCGATTTGCAGATCTTGATTTCGAGTTAACATTACTGAATTAAAATAAGAACTTCACTTAAATGGTTCACCTACTAGTAAGGAAGTATGTCACCAGGAGCTCATGCTCTGAAAAGATCGAGGAATCGTACCATCACGATGGAGCACGTGCGGTATGCAATCCTATTCAGGCGGTTTGTGGTCAGACACTGACTAGACAGATGATAACTTAAAGGTAAACCGTATTCTATGACGCTGGTTGATAACTCGGCTTTCCTTGAGCTTTAAGAACAACGATTCTATTATAGAACATTTCATAAATATGCGTTGCTCAACGACACATATATAAGTTTTATAATAATAATAATGATAATAATAATGATAAGGAGAATAGCAAAATATAATAAGTAAACATTATTTTACATGAGTTAGCATTTCTAGATGTGACAAATGATAGCGAGACGCAGAAATTGAAAACCAGTAAAACTGGCCTAATGAAGCCATCTTGCTAAATATTCCCAATATTTTGTGACAGAAAATCTTTGAGATCTGCAATTGTCTTTTCAACTCGCTATTCTTTCTTCGCGTTGAATTCTTACGTTTGGTTCTTTAATGATGTTCTTAACTGTCTAATTTACAGACACACGAATATTGGCTGACTGTAAATGTCTTTGACAGAAGATAGAAAATGTATGCGATGATTTGACGATACGTTAATTTTCCGACAAAAGGAATGAAGAGATGTACATATAGAGAAAAACAAGATTGATATGTCGGGGAAAAGTATCAATCTGCCCTAGATTTTTTGGATTAAAGGTGTCTGAACTTGTAAATAGACAAATCCCTCTTGGGGCTCTTTTTTGCTTCTGAATTCTCTGTAGCATCTGTTGGTATTAACAGAGAATAACGAGGGGGGCAGACGATACTCGAATAGAATGATGACTTCGTCTGGCTTTAGAATTGACCCCCGACTTTCAGTCGCCGGTATGAGAAGTTTGTAAACAAGATTGCTCTGGATTTGATGATAAACTGTGAAGATATCGCAGGCTCATAGGTCACCTTGGTATTGTTTTTGTAGAAACCACTAGATCAGGGAATCTCAACAAGGGCCTCTTGTTGTACAATCAAAGATCTAGAATATTATTCGTTGCTTACGTGCTTCCTTAATCTATCAACAGTTTATAACACATTCATCAATATGTTATACACGCATATATGAAATTGATGACAACTTGCATTTATTTGAATGGAATTAAACATCATCACGAGCTTTCAGACTGCTATAGGCGATCAAGATTGTGAACAATTATTAGTGATAAGTGTTTGAGATTACTCTCTCGGTTATGTATATTTCTGCCCACATTAGATTTGCTACTTCATAAATGTATCAGTGAAATAAACTTTAGCCCCCTCTATCACATCTTTACTGTAGCAAAGCTCTCTGTCACAAACTACTATGGCAGAAATTACTATATCATAAACTAATCTATCGCAACGGCAATCTGTATGGAGAACGCTCAAGCATAAATGCAGCTCATTTTCATCAAAGGAAGAGTGAGAGTAGCACTATCCTGTGAAACGTGGAGGAATCGAATGCTAACAATTATTCTCATTCGGTCATGACATTTTAACACACATGACTAAGACACAACACACATGACCGAGAAACACAGAAGGAAATAATATAATGAACTACTATATCTAAAGATACAACATAACAGAAAAATAATGTACCTAAAACTACGATATCACACACTGTAATGTCTATATTTTCACAAAATGCGATGTCACAAGCCGCGATGTCACAAATTGCGATGTTACAAACTACATAAACTACTATTTAGATCATTGCCTCACAATGCACCTATAGTTGGTGCACACAATGTTATCAGTATATGTGGTGGTTCGTTCATCTCATTGTCCTCATTTTACCAACAAACAAAATACTACAGTAATGTATTATGTGTGTTTGTACTTTTAACTTGATATGGGGTAGTTTGGACTGGGAAATGTTCCAGAAATATCATTAGCATTTCAGAAGATCGCTTGACAACTTGACGAATAGTGTATGCTGCGAGTAGCACAGTCTTTTACATCGGAGTAGACAGTGCTCTGTCATACAACATTGGCAGTACAATCAATAGTTGACTGACCGCTTGCTTCTTTACGGTCAGACATTGTGTCCATTTATGTTGTAGCGGGGTTAGTGAGTCAGTCTTGCATTCCTTACTTGCTCCAACTAGATGGAGGCTCGACACTAAGAACGGTGTGCCTTTCAAGTAGTTAAAGACATTTGGTTTTGGAATATGATTATTTATACAGTACGTATGTAGAAACCTGATTACAATACACCAAATCCGGTATGCCTGTAACTGTTAGTTCATCAATAATTAGATCCATATTTTATATGCCCCGTTTCACTGCTTGCTGAATGACATGAAAAATGGATTGACAACGAACAAGTCCAAGATCTGTACAAGAAAACATTGAGATAGCTATAAAGAGCGCTGAGAATTACAAATGAACAATATAAATGGCAGATAAAATGACTAATTAAGCAGAGACTAATACTAACAAAAAATGAAATATAATTCCGGTCAACTAACTGCATTTTGGTTCCACAATCAAAGATTTCCAGTCTTATTTGCTGCTCACGCACGGTTCGGGCCTCTTCACAATTATGTGATCTGACAATGTGATACAGTAATTAGTTCTCCCATCGTGAACTAACTGGACAAGTAATCACGTGATAACGATTTCGCCGGTAATATTACCCTGGAATAAACACATTTATTTAACAAATACTCCACACAGAATGCCAGTTTTCCTCATACTTACACATGTCAAGAAAAAATAACGTCGTCTGATCGCATCTTCTTTCTCAGATTAGACATTTCATTAAATTAAATCCTCTGCTTGTGTCTTCTCTCTCAGACTAAGTATTTCAAGGAAATAAAGATTTTGATCATGTTTTCTCTTTAATCAATCTATTCATATCTCAATCTACAGATTAGACAGCATGTTAAAATGAATTTAATGTTAACATTCTCCAATCTTGTTTTCTCAATTATATATATATATATATATCGGTCACATAATCTAATTATATATATATATATATATATCCTTACAAATGAATATGATGATTTCCTTTCAATCCAATTTTCGAAACAACACGTATTCGTTTATGGCAACCATTTAGTGTTGCACGTGGTCTGGTTCTGTCGAGCGTTTTTCGTCCCGCTGTATATCAAAGGGAATGAGGAAAGGGAATAATCTATCCTGACCGACTGCTACCGCTTCTACTTAGACATAAATATATAATAGTGGTTACTACCACCCAAGAGCTGTAGCTGCTGTATTAGATCACTGCATATATTTTTCAATAGCGAGGTGCAGATGAAATAGTCCATCCATGAGCTGAGAACTTTACGTTAGTCTCGAGCTGAAGACAGTTTCATGTTAGTAAAATTAATCTGCAACAAGCTACATGCATTTATAGCAAAGAGTGAAAGCATTTATACACACTAGCACACCTTCATCCCCGTTGTGATGGGCACGATTAGAAAAGTTCACATCTGGACAATGACGAGGGAGAAACTAGTTCACATGTTTTGAAATTACAAGAAAATCATGACAATGTCTTAGAAAACTGCACATCTCGTATGATGAACATTACATGCATAAATGACTGCCCATCTCGTATGATGAACATTACATGCATAAATGACTGCCCATCTCGTGTGATGAACATTACATGCATAAATGACTGCCTATCACGTGTGATGAACATTACATGCATAAATGACTGCCCATCTCGTATGATGAACATTACATGCATAAATGACTGCCCATCTCGTGTGATGAACATTACATGCATAAATGACTGCCCATCTCGTGTGATGAACATTACATGCATAGATGATTGCCCAGCTTATGGGATGAACTTATGGAAGCAGATTGAGTGAATTCATATTTAATAAAAGTCATATCATCATCATCATCATCATCAGGTGCCATGCCGGCTGGCGTAGGCGGTCATGGCTCTCCACAGTAATCTGTCCACAGTATTATGTATCAAGGTCGTTGTTGTTTCCTTGCCGTGCCAGGTTGTCAAACTGTCTAATATTTTCTCACGTTGTCGCCCTTTGTCTCTGTTGCCTTCAATTTTGCATGTTGTGACTATTTCCTCTAAACGTGCCTGTCTCATGAAGTGGCCAAAAAAAGAAGATTGCCTTTTTCTTATATTGTTGATTAAGGTCCGTTTCGCATTTTACTCTTTCAATGCCTCTATTTGTCATATAGAATTGAAATAAATACCGGAAAATGTTCGCATGTAATAAAATACAAAAAAAACAAAACCCACAAGCCTGGAGCCAGTTAACTCTGGAGCTGAAAGTAAAACTGCACCGTCCAGCACTGGGATAAGGAGCAGCAACGTCATACTCCCTCTGTGTTCTACAATCCTCATCAATTTTCCTGACTGACTCAATGGCTCCTAGGCATTTTGATCCAACATCATGCAGTTGAATAATTTCTTATAGACCTGGATCTAAAAACCTGTTATTAAACCTACAAACAAGTTTTAAAATCCAGATGTTGCACACGATTCTTCATGAATCACACTGCATCAATGTTCATCAATCCCTCTAGATATATTGTCACTGAATTTTGGTTCCGAACTATTTGTTATCCAATGTTTCTTTTCTATACAAAGAAATATTAGAGTAGAAAAGAACACCGATGCACGACAAAGAACACCGTAGCATGGCGATGATCACCGATGTAATGTCATTTATTTTCTTATGATAATAGTTTCTTTTATATAATGTTTACAATTATTTTATTTTTCCTCGGACAGTCTTGACAGTGGGAATAAATACAAGATATTTCATATTCATTTTGGGCATAAAGAAAATATACTGAAACTGTATTATAAAATGAAGATAAATATTGTCTGACAAGAGGAAGATAAAGGAAGGATACACCAAGAGGTGGATAATTTAGAGGTTTTTTTCAATGACAATATCAAAACATCATTTTAAAAAGTGTTGACAATCCATAGCAGCAAGGTTTCTGTGCGATATATGTGCCTTGTCTGTTCTAATCAGAACATATACCGACATTGAACAGTGGACAATAACATTGTGTTAACAGAACATTTGATAAGAACATTATGTTGACAGAACACTGGATAATAACATTGTGTTCACAACACATTGGATAATAAGAATGTGTTATATTATAAAAGTATCGTGAACATGGTTTTAATAAGAAACATGTATGCACTTCATAAACATTGATTCTTTATAATTGACGAGGGAAATGATAAAATAAGTGTAATAGAGATAGAATAAATGAGAGAATAATGATAGAATCGATGTCATGTAAAAGGAATGATGAGTGGATGAGTACTTACAAAATAATACCTAGAAATTAGGATATCGAAAAGAATACTAAGAATTTATGACTTAGAAAATAGGGTATAGAAGATATGACTCGTCAATGGTGGAGTATCCACGTGAGCAATGGTGGAGTATCCACGTGAGCAATGATTACATCATTAATATTCGTTTGTTACATCACAGTTGCCACATTATTTTATTTATTTATCTGGATCTCGCAGACGGGAAAAAAATCAATTTGTCTATTAAATCCCATTGACGGATAAGCGGATAGCAAACTCATTAATAGAAGAGTACAAGGTATGGAGACGGAATTGAACGGATCACTGAACGTTGATTGATCACTGTTTTCTGTGATTACAATTGTTGGCTGGAATTTATGTCAAGGATTTGGAAAAATCAAGGATAGAATGTAAAATGTGCCCTCAATGATGTGGGTAGATCTATTTGTATTTATACATGTTGGAGTATCTAAGTATTCTGTCAATAACAAAAACTGTCAATACTGCATATTTCCCGCAAATGAGTTGCAGGGAGGGGATTGAATAGTTTTGTGATAAAGTCTGCATGCTCTTGCTGTCGCCACGTCATGTACAGGGTGAGTATTTTAATTTACCCTCCGACAGAAAAAAAAACCTAGTCCTTACCGGGTATCTAACTTTAGACCTCACTATTGTGAGATGAACGTTCTAATCTCTCGGCCATGCACCACACATCTGAGTATTCGATACCACAAATGTTTCCTAAATTTGATACATAAAATGTTCATCATTTACTACAAAAAATGTTGAGTAGATCTTGTTTTTTGGATTCAGAAAAGAATTTCGATAGATGTAGGATTTTCTTTATGTAAGAATGTCTTGTAGACGTAAGTATCCTGCAACGAATGTTGTATTAGATATAATTGTAGATAGATAACATGGATTTCTGGACACCTTAATGAAAGAATATGAAACCATATGTTTTAATGGAAACAACTGCAGTAAACCTGTAGAAAAGAAAGTATTCTTCAAAATGAATGTACACTCCAATTAGCATTTGTGTGTGTGTAAGACACAATCCACCTTGTGTGCATGCATGTATGTGTGTGACAGTCTGTTTTGTATGAACGACTCAGTCTGTTTAGTATATGTGATTCAGTCTATTTTCTGTATGTGATTCCTTCTGTTTCTTATGTGTGATTCACGCTGTGTTGTGTTTGATTCAGTCTGTTTTCTGTGTGTATGAATTAGTGTGCTCTGAGTACGTGACTAAATTTGTTGTGTAACGCGACTCAATCTATGTTGTATACGTGACTCAATGTGTTGTTTTTTTTTGCGCGACTCAATCTGTTTTGTGTTCCGGTCTCCGTTTGTTTTGTATGTGTTACTTAGACTTGTGCGTGCTACTCCTTTTAGTATGTGACTCAATCTTTGTATGACGCAGTATGTTGTGTGTGATCTTCACTGTTAGTTTTAGGTGTTACTAGTCTATCTTGTGTCTGTGTGTCACTGTGTTTTTTGTGTGTGACGCAATACTGTTTGGTTGTGGGTCTAAGTATGTTTTATGTGTTGCTCAGTTTATTTTATTTTCATGACTCAGTCTTTAGTATGTGTGATTCATTCCGGTCAGCTTGCGTCACTAAGTCTGTATTGCATGTGTGTCTCAGCCTATTTTACAAGTGTGGTAAATTGTGTGTGTGGCAGTTTGTTTTATGTGTGTGACTGTATTGTGTTTTATGATTCAACCTGTTTTGTGTGCATGATTTAATATGTTTTATGTGTTATACTGGGGTGCAAAGGGAACGCATTGCTCTAGGCGGACCCAGGGTTAGCAGATAACCAAGATACCAAATGTACCTCCACGCGGTGCACCCTGGAAACAGAAATACAGCAGCTCGAGCTGATTCTGGCCAAATAATTTGGGGATCGTGTCCGAGAATGTGGAGGTAGCAGATGGAAAGAAATTTGACTGCACAAGAGACAGACAATATCTCCGACACCACCAGCATCACCACATATCACCACATACACTGTCGACATACAGTGAAGCTAGTCAGTCCAGTCCGAACATTGGAGGGGCGGCCAATGTAAAATGCACTTAAAAGTAGATGCAGGAAGAGACCCAGACCCATTCATTGGCGTTTAGTAAAGCAAGAAGACCTAATCCAACTCTAATGTCGAGCCTTCCTAAACCGGAAATATGCTCGCGAAGAGAAAGAGTTGTGTACCCGATGGGCTTAGGCAAGAAAGGGACAACGATGGTAATCCTGGCCCAACTCTACTGTCAAGGTTTCCTATATCGGAAGTACACTTGCAGAGAGAAAGGGTTCCGTAGCCGATGGGCTCAGGCACAAAAGGGACAACGATTTAGCCCTGGCCCAACTCTACTGTCAGGTTTTCCTACACCGGAAATACACTTGAAGAGAAAAAGGGTTCAGTACCTGATGGGCACAGGCGCTATTGGGACAAGGACGCTCAGCTCGAGAACGCCTTGCTCTCAAACGCGTGGTATGAGACTCGAACTTGGACAAGTGGTACACGATGTCGGTGAATGACACCTCGGCTAAGAGGGCGAAAGAGCCAGGGTCCAACTCCTCTGTTGAGTTCTTCCCCTTAAGGAACCAGGCTCACGGATGAGAAACGGTTCAGTACCCAATGGGCACAGGCACAGCACGTCCAATTACACGAGGCAAGTTCATAGACAGTGGAACACCTCGTGCGTGTCAGACGAAAGCAAAAATCGTCTGGGTGAAGAGTCGCCACTACGCGTGCCTGGAGACAGATATAGAGGCTGTCACAGGCTAAGGGTAGCCCACCCGAATTGTCAAGGTATGCCGAAATCGGATGTGCTAGGCCTACAAGGCGCATAACGGTGGCACAACGTAATCACGCTCCCGGCGGAAATCGCACGGATATCCGTGATGGTTACAATGGAGCGAACGCAAAACAAACAAAATGTGTTATACTGTCTGTGTTATTTGTGTGACTCAGTTTGTTTTGTGTGCGTGACTCAGTGTGTTATGGTGTACGTAATTTAGTCAGTTTTGTGTGTGTTATTTTAACTGTAAAACATAATTCATCAAGTTCTCTACTGTAATATATTGTCATTCAGCAGCGTTACGTTTTCAAAGATTATAGAACAGTCTTTAATTTAATAAAACTATATCTTATTATTCTTTCAGGATTCAATTTCTTTTGCCTTTATTTTTGGTCTCTCTTTCTCGCTCACACTATATGACATGTTTATATATTTTTATAATTTGTAAAGAATTTATTAATATAATTGATTCGTTTCAGACATTTTATATTTATTTTGTATATAACAGTCTTCTGTTAGTGATTTCCAATGTCAAAGACCATAGAAAATGGCTAAAACAATGTTTTAGTTACAGATATTATTTTGTATATATCTGAGTCTTCTGTCAGTGATTTAAAGTGTCACGCCTACCAACGTTAAAGAAAATGGGTAATGTTTTTTTTTTTTAAATTTTGGGGGTGGTTACAAAAAGTTGTATTCGTCACCGCATGCAAAATATAATATTTAGTTGACTGTATTGTTGTGGGTAAGGATTTTTTCCAGGAACTGATGACGAAAGTTGGATACAATCAAATGGAAAACATTGATTTATACTGCACTAATATTTGTTTGTGAGTGGCAACATGTTGAAGAGTGAAATATACAAGATTTCAGAAAGATTGTCGAGCGATGAAGAGATAAAAGAACCATCAATCTCATGTAACAGTCGTGATTTAACAGCAAACAAAGACAAAATGTAATTCATGATTTAAACCGGATAACTTTCGCTAGTGTCAATTGATCATGTTTTCTATACAGAGTGATACCTTCCGGAAGATAATACTGGTTGGAAGTAAACATAGCAAGAGTTTCCTTGATGGAATAATTTGTAAACAGTGTTTAATCTATAGCTTGGTCTCCTAATATCCTGGTATGAGATAAAGTCACAATAAACGCCGGACAGAGATATGCCTGATGAGATAGAGAAACACAGTAAATAGAAGCAGATGAGATAATAAATGCACGAGGCGAAACATGATCAAGTCGACCCGATTAGGAACGCCATAGACAATCGGCAGAGTCGTCACAAACATAATTAATTTCAAGGGGTCGCCACAGTCGAAACTTAGTGCGGTAAAGTTCCTAGTTTCCTCATTGAGTACAAGTGAATGTCAGTTTTACTTGATGAAATCTAAGATATTCGGTAAACGTATACAAAAAACATATTCAATTTTCAACATTTCACTGTAAATAATTAGGAGGCACAGTGGTTAAACAGTTCGCTTAGTGTTCAATATGTACAGGGTTCGAATCCGACTCTTTAAATCTTATTTACAAAATTAGTGTTTTTTAGGAGATCACTATTGGCTATAGCTTGAAGATATAGAGTTACGTGAGTTGTGCTTTGTGAAGGCAAACTGCCGCTTCTTTGATAGTTATGAAAAAAATCTGAGTACATTGAAGTCAAACATCTACATATAAGAAATCTTAGTACAGTGGAGTCTGTAATCTACATATAGATAAATGATGTATAACATGAAGTCTATCATCTAAGTATAGAGAAATCTGAGTGTAATGAAGTCTATCGCCTGTATAAAGAGAAAATATAAGTGCAATAAAGTCCAGCATTATCATCATTACTATATTTAGAGAAATCGTAGTACATTGTAGTCAATCATCAACATATAGATACAAGAGTACAACGCAGTCAATCATCTATATATGCAGAAATACGAGTACAATGAAGTCAATCATCTAGATTTGGAGAAAATGTATTAAATTAAAGCCAATCATCTACATATAGAGAAATCTTAATAACATGAAGTCAGTCTTCTATATATAGAGAAATCTCAGCACAAGTAAATTAATCACATGTGCAGAAATATTAGTAAAATGAAGGCACACTTCTACATGTGAAGTAAATCACATAGATATAAAAATATCTGAGTAAAATGAAATCAATCACATGTGGAGAAATCTGAGAACAATCAAATCAATCACATGTGGAGAAATCTGAGTACAATGAAGGCACTAATCTACATATGAAGTCAATTATCTTCATATGAAGAATCTACGTACAATGAAATCAATAATCTAAGTATTTTCAACATTTCGCTCAATACATAGGATACTGAGAGAAAAATATTCATTTTGGACCATGTTGATAAAATGTTCATATTCGGACAACAATTAATTTTGGACCATGTTGATAAAATTTTCATAGTCGGACAAATATTAATTTTGAACCATGTTGATAAGATGTTCGTAGTCGGACAAATATTAATTTTGAACCATGTTCATAAAATGTTCGTAGTCGGAAAAATATTAATTCTGAACCATGTTGATAAAATGTTCGCAGTCGGACACATATTCATTGAGTATATTGGATGATTTTTGAAGTCGGTAACAGGATGATGAATACATTTTGTGATCTGATTATTTACCAGCGAGATGGTAGGGTTAGAATATAATAACATACGATAGCTAATTACTAAATATTTCTATAGTTAAGGATAAAATAATAATTGTAAATGTATAACTTATTTTATACTGAATATGAACAGTAGCACATGTCCATCTATTCAACATTCAGATCTCAGAGGAGCACGAGTCTTCAACATGATCTGTCGTCCTAGAATTATCGTCAAAATGATCTGTCATCCTTGAATTATCTTCAACATGATCTGTCATCATTGAATTATCTTCAACATGATCTGTTGTACTTTATTTATCTTCAACATGATCTGTCGTCCTTGAACTATCTTCATCATACTCTGTATTGCTTGAACGATATTCAACTGAATATATTCCTTCGAGTTTCGTATTTAACAATCGTTTCCAAAATCTGTTTCGTGTTGTTCATCCTAGCGCTTCAGATCTTTCTCGTGTCATTATTTTAAGTCAAAAGGAAGTCCGCCACAACTTTTGCCCTGCCGGTCTTTGGTATTTCATGTACATCTCCGTATCACAAAATCCCTACTGCTACCTAATTGTATTGTTCATTCATGATCAATAAATATCAATAAATAATATCATTTCAAGATTGAGATTCTCACCACATTCTTATGTATGAAGGTCTAATATTTGACTATTTTCCGTGATTTGTCTTCCATGTTTTTGAGCGATTCATCGGCTTCATAGTTTTATACCGCATTATACTCTGAACTATTTCCCCACACTGTTTTCTCACTTGTACAGAGACCAAATTACAGGCTTTCGAGTACAAAGGCTACAGACGAATTCTAAGAATTTCCTATAGGGAACATAAGACCAATGTGTACGTAAGAAATAAAGTAGAGTTGTGTGCAGGTGTTCAGGAACCATTGCTTTCATTAGTGAAACGACGAAAACTAGCATGGTTCGGACATGTATGTATGCAGGCACGATTCTTTGTCAAAAACAATACTGCAGGGAACTGTCGAGGGTGGAAGAAGCAGAGGAGGGGAAATAAAGGCATGGACAGACAACATCAAGGAATGGACAGGACAAGATATTTCCACACTCATCCGCATCGCTGAGGATATAATTCGCTGGAGGACCCTGTGTGCTGAAGCATCCAGTGTGGTACCCCTACGACCCTGAAGGGTTATGGGTTTATTGATTGATTGATTACTGATTCTGCACATAATATTGAAATGTTATGGATGTGCACTGCTATCTTGCGAGAATAAATTTGTTCATAAACGCTAAAGCACGTTTACTGGCAGTGCCACAGAAACAATTCAGCATCGAGCATAGGCAATGGAATTGAAATCGCTTAGGGCCCACATCGGCTATCAAAGTTTCATGAAATGCGTTTTGTTCGTAGACTAAATGAGTATCATATCTAAACTACCAACGAGCTGTTAGTGTGAATATAATCTGTAGACTCTATAATCAAACCGTTGTGAATATCATCTCTAAACTTAACAATCTAATGTTTGTGAATATCATCTCTAAACTTAACCTAATGATTGTGAATATGATTACCAGCTTATACTATCTAGCCGTTGTGAATATCATCTATAAATAACCAAACTGTCAGATACTCAGAGGATATCCGACAAGGTGAAGAGTAACAAAACCACAGATCAATAATCACTATGCTACTGTAATATTTGTTTTGGCGACTATAACTAACAATAGTAAATTTAATGTAAAAGAGAAATAGCAAACGGACTTTACGTTGGCTCCAATGGGGACCTTTATTACAAAGCAAATACAAACACCCAATAAAGAAACACAATTGTTTAATTAACTATCTATCTATCTATACGATGTGGCCCTTGTGTACCTTGCGGCGTCAGGGGTGGAAGAGGTCTCTGGGGATGGCTTTCTTGTGTGCTATTTGTAAGCTTGTTCCTGTGGATTCTTTGATTTTTGTGATCTATCTTTTACATGGCCTGCATCTGGCTTTATTTTCGTGATGTCTATGTGTCTTGGCCATTTGTGGCATGCTATCTGTTGGTAATCTGGATGCGGGTGAAAAACACTTGATATGTTGTCTGTTGATGTGTTCCAATATTTGGTATTGTTTTGGGTTTCTGTCTGATGTTATCATTTCTAATTCAATTTCTTAATGACATTCCGAGTATTCTTCATTGACATGTAATTTCTGCTGTTACTATTTTTCTTTTGTCTTGAGCTGTCATTGTCCAGGTTTGGCACTGGTAGCACCGTGATGGAATAATAATATTGTAGTCTTGTATATTGCAACTTTAGTATCTATGCTTACATTTTTGTTTAATTAAATTTACATTTAAACTATTATGAAATTTCATGAATTAAATTTTTGAGTAAATTTACATTTTAATAATTAATATTTTTGTTTACATGTTTAATTAACAGTGGAGTGAAATGGTCATGCGACTCCATTTCACTGCATTATAAAGTACCTCTCCACCCAAAAAATAAATATGTATACGTTACTCAAACTTTGTCTTGAAATATGTGACAATTATATATGTAACAGAGATATGTACAATATAGCTAACACACATATAAATGATCATTCTAGACAATTGGGTTGAATTTAACAATTAACTAACTCTAGACCAGTGTTTCTCAAAGTGGGAAGCACGCTCAGCGGAAAGAGAGCAGGAGAGGGGGGAGGGGGTTATTTATTAAGAGGAAATTCGAAAGTTAGAAACTTACCCCGATCTTACAACATGAATCCAAATTAAATCCAAAATATAAATTCAATCTTTATAGCAAGACTGTTATCTGTGTCAGGCGTGTAGAATAACTCAAATACATAGAAAACTGACTACCTGCGCAAGCAGATGCTTCAGAAAAGCAGCAATCAGAATAACATGATGATGATAATTAATATGTGAGCAAGAAGCTCTTGACAAACCGCAGAGTATCTGACAAAAACCACAGGTCGCCTTCAGTTGAGTAACTGAGATTACACCCGAACTCTGATGAGTAACTGAGATTACACCCGAACTCTGCTGAGTAACTGAGATTACACCCGAACTCTGATGAGTAACTGAGATTACACCCGATCTCTGATGAGTAACTGAGATTACACCCGATCTCTGATGAGTAACTGAGATTACACCCGATCTCTAATGAGTAACTGAGATTACACCCGATCTCTGATGAGTAACTGAGATTACACCCGAACTCTGCTGAGTAACTGAGATTACACCCGAACTCTGATGAGTAACTGAGATAACACCCGAACTCTGATGAGTAACTGAGATTACACCCGAACTCTGATGAGTAACTGAGATTACACCCGATCTCTGATGAGTGACTGAGATTACACCCGAACTCTGATGAGTAACTGAGATTACACCCGAACACTGATGAGTAACTGAGATTACACCCGAACTCTGCTGAGTGAGTGGAATTGCACTCGAAATCCAATGAGTAACTGAGATAACATTCGAACTCTGATTACTAACTGAAATTATATTCGAACTCTGATGAGTAACAGAAATTACATTCGAACTCTGATGAGTAACTGAGGTTATACTCGAACTCTGATGAGTAGCTGAGGGTACACCCGAACTCTGCTGAGTGAGTGGAATTGCACTCGAAATCCAATGAGTAACTGAGATAACATTCGAACTCTGATTACTAACTGAAATTATATTCGAACTCTGATGAGTAACAGAGATTACATTCGAACTCTGATGAGTAACTGAGGTTATACTCGAACTCTGATGAGTAGCTGAGGGTACATGCGAACTCCTATAAGTGTGTTATTGTCTCAAAGGCATGGTTCTGTTAGGGATGTTTAAGGATTTATGTTTAGTCCCGGAATGTAAGGGGAGAGGGAAGGTTGAAATTTCAGTAACCCAGGGTCATCATGCCCTGTGGTATAAGTTTCAGTGTCGGGTAACTAAACAGGAAATGGGTGGCTGGGGTAACACAGAACAACAAAATTAACAAAAATAGGTATACATTATATCAAATTAAACCATAAAACATCTTAACAACGAGAGACAGTGACAGACGACGTTTCAACTAAAAAAGCCTTCATCTTGACAAGCAACGTACAACAGTAAATAAATGTTACATAGATTACACGTGGGGGTGATAGGAAGTAAAAAAAGGACAAGGACAGTAGTGACGAGACGACAAGGAAGAAAATATCAGACAGCATGACATGGGAAAAGAGAATGTTAGAGGAAGATGAAAGTGGTAAGTAAGTGCACAGAAATAAGTGGAAACAGATAGTTTGTTCCTTTCGCGCAGCAAGCGACACATAGGGCAGAGGTTTTGATTCGCCATATGATGCAGTCCGCTACCTGCAGCTTTAGTTCCTGGATGGTCTTACAGTCTATTAATTCCCCTTCTTTAAGAATGGTGTTTTAAGGGTTGTTTTGGGTCTTCCTCTTTTTCTTTTACCCTCAGGTGACCACATAAGGGAAATAGATAAGGTAATGCCAAAAAATGATAATGAAAATGACTTAACTCGATAGTAGTTAGCGGTGAAAAGAGAGTGGAACTGGATACAACAAGTTAAATTGCAAATTGTGGCTTGTTACCACACGTTTAAGGACGCAGAGGAAGAGAAAAATCATCTACGTGCTTTAAGAAGCAATAAAACTTGAGTGGTCAAAGGCCCGATAAATCACAGAAAGGGAGTATAGAGAATGCGCGGCAAACAAGAACCTAAACGTAAGACAGGGCCGTAGTTGCCAAAGGTGCAGGTATCCATAAGCATAGTTCGAACGTAATGGCATCTAATAACAGATACAAAGAGAGAAAGGGGGTTGAGAGAAGGAAGGACAACGAAATGGGGCAAATGAAGAAGCGAGAGATAAGTGAAGCGAAAATGGCAGATCGACGTTGGTCTCAAACAAAGACAGAGGTACGTCACACAAGGAAGGAATGCAGATGTGGGAGGGTGCCCAGGGGAAGAATGGATAGCTGAGATGAAGAGGAGGGGAGCATATTGGTAAAGTGCGTCGCAGAAAGGTATCAAAAAGAAGAAAGCTGATGTAGGAAGACGTGGGAAGACGTGGGAAGACTGCAACATATACTTCTGGGACAACAATTTCATCATAATTCTGTCAGATCTCTTGATCCATATTTTTTGACAGCACCTCTAGCATTCCCTGCCACCTTGGGGTCTGCCCCGAAAAAATTCAAAGGTGCAATGTCCAATAATTGTTGAGACTGAATTTTAAACGATAAAAACAAAAGATATACAGCAAGTATGAACAGTCGGCAATGGAATCAATAAGATTTTTTTCTCTTCACTTTTATTTTAGGATTCAGGAGGTCATGGAACGAAGATGTGTGGCAAAAGGGGGTCAGGTGCCAATAAAGGTTGACTGAACACTGCTTAAGACACTTGCTTTGTATATAATTCAATAATATATAATCAATAATTATAAACTGTTTTATATATACATAATACATCATTCTAGATACTTCAGTTGAATGTAAAGAATACTGCTAGACAATCAAGTTCAATGTAAATAATGAATGATTCTACTTACGGATAGGTTTTTTTGATCCGATGCAGATGTTGGGGTTCGGAAAGTCAGAAATGATGACTTGTTAGTCTTTTCGGAACTGTCACTTTGACTTGGGTCTTCCTCCTCTACGAAACTCATATCCTTTCGAATTTTTCTCTTTAACTTTTCGATTTCATTATCGTAGCTGCCTTTTGCAGGTGACACCATGGGTGTATCTGTAACCACCTGCTGTTTGTAAATATTCTCATCCTCGTGTTTGGTGATTTCGTGATGTTTACGCTCTATATCTATTCTTCGAATGATACAGATTGTGACCAAGACAGAGATGGCAAGCACCGACGTAATACAGATCAAAGCTATGACAATGGCAATGTTGGCTCTGCTTTCTTCCTCCTGTAAGTAACTGTCAGTTCCGTTGAGCACAGTGATGATCATGTTAATGTCCCGGGTTGATTCTAGATAGCTGTCACCACCATCTCGAGCTAGAATGACCAGGCGGTAGGACCCAGCGTCAAATATGTTCATACGTTTAGCTACGACCAGCTCACCGCTTAATGCGTTGATAAAAAACAATCCTTTTTCGTTGCCTCTGATGATTGCAAACCTAACAATACCGTTGTCTCCTTCGTCCAGATCCTCACATTCTACTCCCAGTAGAAAGCTGCCGGGTGGTTGTGTGAACATAAACTGAAATGTGTTATTGTGTTCGCCTGGAAATGTTATGTTTGGCTTGTTATCGTTGTCATCTTTAACGTTAATGGTTACTCTTGCCACGTCATAGAAGCCAGGCTCACTTTCATCATAAACCATAACATCAAAACTATAAGTGTCCTTGAGTTCTCGATCCAGAGATATCAGTGTGTAGATATTACCAGAAATTTTATCAATGCCAAAAATATCGACATACGTGGAATTTGCAACAAACTGGAATCTTAAGTGATTATCCAAATCTATATCCGGGTCGACTGCTATCACAGAATCACAAGAAGTATGTCTTGGTTTGTTTTCCAGAACACTCATTTCAAAATAAGGCTTAAAAAATTGTGGTGGATTGTCATTTAGATCACCAATAAGAACTGTTACAGTGACAGACGATGATATGGATATGCTGCCTTTATCTTTTGCAACGACCTCTAATTCGTATAATGATTTCTCTTCTCGGTCCAGAACTCGCATTGCTTTGATGACACCGGAAATGGGGTTAATTTCAAATTTCTTGTCAAAGTTTCGACTCAAGCTATAGGTGACATTACCATTTTCGCCCTCATCAGGATCCACTGCTTCCACCCTGGTGACAATTTGTCCAATTTTATTATCTTCATCGATGTGGACCTGATACCTGCTCCTTGTAAAAACTGGTGCATTGTCATTAACGTCTTGAACGTAGATAGTAAATACGGTGGAATTGTACATGGGTGGCTGGCCTCCGTCGCAACACGTAATATTTATGAACTCCGTACGCGACTTCTCGTAGTCCAGATGTCCTTTAAGGATGACTGTATAAATAGAATCCGAGTTTGGAAACTTCTGCAGCATAAAATGTTCATTAGCGATGCTGCAAGAAATGTGGGATTTCTCGCTGCTGTCAACGTCAGATAACGATATATGCGCAATATAACTACCATCTCCAATAGATTCCTTCACATGCTGAGAGGGTAGAGTCAAATCAATTTTGGGGGCGTTGTCATTGACGTCATCTATAGTTAGTTGTATAGATATTTGAGAGGATTTAGCCGGTGTTCCATTATCACTTACAGTCACTGCAAACCTGAAGGATCTGTCTCTCTCGTAATCCAAACGTTTGACAAGGTAAATGTCACCAGTTGTCTCGCTAATAGCTAAACAATCTGTTACCTTAGATGAAGTTAGAGAGCTGAAGTAGTAGCTTAATCTGCCATTTTCTCCTTCGTCTGGATCATCAGCCAGTACAGTCAGCACCGTAGTACCGACTGGTCTGTCTTCAGGAATTGAAGTATCAAATGATGATTTCCTGAATTGAGGCGCATTATCGTTCACATCTATTACCCTTATATAAATATCCACAGAACCTGTAAGTTTTGGTACACCGCCATCCTCAGCAATAACTTTTAGTTGATAGTGGGATTTAGTTTCTCTGTCAAGATTTCTTTTTAGCACAATACCAAGATCCGAGCTAACTCCACCAGCGTTATGAATTACCTCTAGTCCAAATACATCGATTCCACCCTCGAGGAAATAAGACTGGATAGTATTGTTGAGCCCGGTGTCCATGTCAGTGGCCCCACTTATCCGTAACATCTGATTAACTTCTAGATTCTCTGGCACATCTAATGAGGTTTTGTTCAATGGAAATGCAGGTGCGTTGTCATTGATATCTTCAATTATCAGTTTAACTTTTATAATTCTCAGCAAATTGAAACTGTCATCATTGCTGACCCTGTAGAGGCTGACATCGAAGTTCATTGCGCATGTCTCGCCAGGGAGAACACTGTCGCACTCCTTTTCACGATCGATAACATGAGCAGTTTTGATCACGGATGTCTTACTATCGATTGTGATCTGTGAACTTGTAGGTGGAATACTGTACTGTAGCTTTAGGAATTCTATTTGACTAAACTGACTATAAATGAGACTGTCTCTAGCTACATTGCCGATATATGTCCCTACTTTCTGTTCTTCTCTGATCTTGTAGGTCAAATCATACTGCTGGCCCCAGACTAATGGTAAAATCTCGGGAAAACACATAAGACTAATGATAATACATAACTGGATAGTCACATCAGATCTTACGTTGTCCAGCATCTCGTAAGTGGCCGTCGATCTTTTCGTACACGACTTACCACAGTCGTAATTGACAGCCTAATAAATGAATCTTTAGTAGAGCAGATAAATGATTATATACGGCCAGTCATAGTTGCATGGAGTGTGTCGGTTCTTTCTGTGGAATGGTCAAAACAAATAGCAATATTACTTGATTTTTCAACTAACCGAAAACAGTATTTAGGTGATTTAAAACAATAATGACATTGCATTATTTAACTCATGAATGAATTATTCAACTCAAGAATGAAATGTTTGTGAATGAAATGACACGTGAATGAAAATTTATTGCTCCAATATATTTGTAATCTCCAATTAGCCATTATTTATCACAGAGTATAAAGTTTTACTGTAGACTTCTGTCTACTTGTCATTGCTAGTCCTTTCTTCTCATTTTGTGCGTTCGTTCTCAGAACTCCTGTAGATTAACAGGATGTAGTCCCAAGAAAGGGGTGTGTTCTGTTATGATGTACAGCTTAACAGCGATATATTCGCCATTGTTGTTACTTGATGTCCTTCCAGAAGTTATATATATGGTCATTGTAGTTATTTCATGTCAGTAGTTAAAATATAGGGTCATTGTTGCTAATTAAATAATCGCAGATCGTCTTACAATTCGAGAACTTTCAGTGAGCATTGAGGTTGCCGGCTATTCCTATACAGGGTTACAGTGATCCAGAAGCCAAAATATAGTTGGAGGTGTCAGTCCAGAAGCATTGATATGACAGCAAAGCAGTAACCCATGAGCCAGTTCATTCTGTTCTCCGAATTATGTCCTGCTAATTTGCAAGATTTTGCGAAGGAACGCAGAAAATTAATAAGAAAGAAGAAGGAAAGACAGAGAAGATATTACAAGTAAAGACAGAGAAGATATTACAAGGACAGAGAGAGTTGGTATGACATCGACAGAGAATAGTATGTATCACAAGATAAGAAAGAGTGTGTATCTATATAAGGAAATATAGAGTAGGAATAAGGAATAAGGAATAAGAGTGAGCATCACAAGGAAAAAAAGGGTGGGTATTAAAAGAAAAGCGAAAGTTGGCATCACAATGGCAGAGTAGATATCACAAAGAAAGACAGAGTGTGTATTACAATGACAGGAGAACATGTGTATCCTATAGAAAGTGAGAGTGCCTACCATACGCAAAGCACGAGTGGGTATCATAAGAAAAGCCAGAGTCCGTATCACAATGAAGAGTATGAATCACAAGAAATGAGTATGTATTACAATGAAAAGAATAGTACTATCAGAAGAAAAGAGAGAGATAGAGAGAGAGAAAGTACACATCACAATGAAAGAGGTAGTTGATGTCAAAAGGAAAGAGAGTAGGTATCACAAGGAAAGAGTGAGTTGATATCACATGAAAAGTGAAGGTGAGTATGCAAGTGAGTGTGGCCATCATAAGGAAAGAGAGAATGAGCATCACAAGGATTGATAGAGTGGGCATCAGTAGGAAAGAGACAGCATGTACCAAAAAGTACTATAAAAAGGGCAACAGGGCAATAGAGAAACTAATAATAGAAGGAAACAGTCGACAGAGCAAAAACTAGTAGGATAATAGAAGAAAACAATCACAAAGAAAAGCTCTTATATATTGTGTCAACGTTATAGTTAAAAAGTTGTGGTCCAGGTCAAAAGAACGAACTTGACAAGTCAAAGAATTCCCTATGTCAGAATAAGGTTGGAAGGTGTGGGCCTTGCTATCCGAGCCGAAGTGACATGTCAGAATAAGGGAGTTGTGGGCCATGACACCAGAGCGACATGACACGTCAGAGAATTTCCTATGTCAAAATAATGAAGTTGCTAGGTAACAATAGTAATGAATGTATGGTGATCGTCGATAGTACTATAATACATGTGCACAAAAAAAAAACGTAAACATGACCTGAAAAGCCTAATTCGATTATTTCCGTGAATTTCGTTGGTCGGTATTAGCTACTGTTTGCATGCGACTTCAAGTATATAAATAGTGACCAACGAATATCACCACAAAAAACGGAAATAATTAAGTTCTAGTTAATTGTTTAAAAAAAAGTTTTTCTACAGCCGAGAGTCACGGATATATAAGTAGAATGAGAAAATGTGCACTTGGTTTAGTCAACTGAATCTCTTATGGTGAGGTACGCTTCGTTCAACCGCGGGCTATTCCAAACTGGTTATATCGTGGCTTTACAACCATCACCAAAATAGTGGATGTCGCGGTTCTTGTAATTAACTCACCACGAACCACGGAATATGAGTATAAACATATATGCCTATATATACACATCACATTTTGTGGAGTTAACAATAATGGACGTGTCCAGTTTGCAGTGATGATGATCCGACGACTAACTAAATAACATTAGCCGCTTCTGAACACGTTAAAAGTAGTAAGGTTAAGGCACTTAAACAACGGACATTAGCAACCGGATCGTCAAACTACTACACACAATCATTTATTGTTAATAAGAACATGGTGTGCGACAATACAAGAAAGTTGCAATTTATAGCACACGTGATTACAGCTCACCTCCCAACATGGTAGTTGATAGTTGGACAAACTTATACATAGCAGCTACACGGTCTTCTGGAGTATTTTAGTGCCGCGTGTTTTAGTGACAATACACATTAACAGTAGAATAGTTATATACTTGAGCAAGTCCTTCACCAGAGTTGTCCAGAGAGCTGGTACCAAACAGCGTAATTTATTTTGGCTGATCCGACTTTTTCTGTTATCTTCATTTGCTAGAGACACAAAATGACAAATGATGAGTCCTATCAGAAGAGATAAATCATGTATTTGGGATCAGTGCGCATGACTTTTCTGGGGAAGCACCGGATTCGGAGCGTGGTTGGTAAACATGTAGAATGTGGTTCACAATTTGAAACAGTAGACAGTTAGTATTTCATTTCAAACATCATCATCAAGTGCCGTCCCCGTAACGAAGGGTGACTGCAACGAACCCTCAATCTCCTCTGTCTCTTGTTTTTGTGGTGTACCCTGCTGGACTGTAACATATCCATGTCGTAATATTTCTCCTCTACTTGTGTCTCTGCCCACTCCATTTCAAACACGCATTGTAACACTGGCTTAGCTCGACGTTCAGTTTTGCAATTTTGGATCTAATTTTAAAATCATCATCCGCCTCCTAGGTCAACACAGCTTAAGGAAATTGCTACCTAATATCATGGAAAAGAAAATGCGACGGGCTGGCCAGATCATCCCTAGGTTGGTCAATTAAATAGGCGTAACGGCGTAGAGCATTGGCTTTATTGTACTCAGGTGTTTCCATATCAAGCAAGTCAATTATCCCTCTAAGCGAAGCTGTGCGAATATCACTGTTGGTATGTAACCATGTAGATACAAGCGAGAATATCACTGATGGTACGTAAATATATAGCTACAAACGATAACTCCCAGAGATCTCCGAAAAAAAAACCACTTTGTAAACAAGACGACATGTGCCGGATTCGAACCAGTGATTTCTTTAGCACATGGTGGCACCTCGCCTACTACGCTACGGATCCGCTAAATGGAAAAAATACTCGTTCATATTAACGAGTTCTTCATTGTGATTCAAATATGATATTAGTATATAGTGTATACATCAAGAACATTTGATGCAGATGTCTATATGACACGACCAATAATTGAAACATACACAGTAGGGCACACAGATTGAGAGGCTGGAGAGGATTCAAAATGAAGCGATGCGGACCATTCTTGGATGCACAAGGGACACATCTTGTGTGGCTATGAGATTTATCCTTGATTTACCGAGCATATCTCATAGAATTGATATGTGGCATTCCAGTGCATACCTCAGAGTGAATTCTAACATAGACAACACACTACACAGCGAGCTCCCTTTTGTGAAGGGAAGCAGACTCAAGAGAGGCAAATCGTGGATGGGTCGGGCCGAGGATACTGTTAAACTTTTCTACGCCCCAGAAGACATATCTCCTGGAGAGGAATGGATACCTGTTCCTACAGTCTTTCAATAGGCAATCAAGACCATCATTACACACACAGAGTGCAGGAAACACAGCCACGTAAGCGTGGATGCTGAGGTCAAGGAACTAATATGCGAGAATGCCGATGATTCAGATATTGTGATTCACACGGACGGGTCGGTCATCCATCACCAGCGATGCGCATGGGTCTTTACTGTCAGATCAAAAGGGAAAACAGCACACGAAGCCAGTGGTGCTTTTACCGCAAGAACACGCAGTCTAACTATGGAAGTATTCACCGCAACGCGGACACATTACTGGCTGGAATCGCAAACCTATTCCCATGCTTGCATACTAAGTGATTCACTGAATATGATTCAGAAAGTCAAAACAGGTGATGTACGTAGGGAATGGGCGGAGTCATTGGAGAGTGCTAAAATGCGGACATCACTACAAAAACTCACGCATATTTTTGTCCCAGGACATGCGGGCGTGGAGGGAAACGAACGGGCCGACAAATTAGCTAGTCTCGCCATTACAACAGATGGTCAGTCTATGGACCGAGTAGACATACTCACTGCTCTTCGTGAGTCCTCACGATCAGAGGATTTTGAGATGAATAAGCATGAGTCAATATCAAGAATACAAGAATTGGGAGTGAGGATGAGCGTGGCCCGAAGAGAATACCTGACAAAGATTTCAAAAAGAGTAGTGAACCAACATAGAACCGGAACAATCAGCCGTTATACCCTGAGAAATTTACTTAAGCAGAGATCGGAGCACCTATGGACGTGTCCGGTGTGCGAAGATGATAATCAACATACCTAATACCTAATGTAGGATCCACCTATTCATTTCTGTGTAAGTACCATGAATGCACCCAATCTTATTGCTAAGTACAACATAAACCATCGGAACTAGAAACAATTTTGATTGGTCTGTTTTTGTGAAATGATTGATACCACTAACGATAATGTAGTGTTGTCTTCTTCTTCTTCTGCGTTCGTTCTCAAACTCCTACAGATTAGCAGGATGTAGTCCGGATAACGGAATGCGTTGTGTCATGGCTTACAGCATTGCTGTGATATATGTGTCTTTCGACCTGACACATCTGACTTCAGCATGGCTTTGGGTCACTGACCATATATGAGATGGGACAGCCAACTCCATCCCATAATCTCCTTAGTCGCCATTTACGACATGCGTGGAAGGTAAACAGTGTTGCTATTCTTTGCTCCCCTTTTAGTGTTGTTACTATTTACTAATAAACTTAATAATTAAGTACAAATATTTCTTGTAAAATATTCTAAATAAAAAGAACACCAACAAAGGAACACAAAATAACACAAAACTCAAAATCTTCAACTCCTGCATAATTCCAACATTAACATATGGATGCGAAAGTTGGAAAGCAACATCAAACTTAGAACAAAGACTAAACACCTTTGAAAATAAATGTCTTAGAAGGCTACTGAACATACGTTGGTCAGACTTCAAATCAAACACAGTTGTCAGACAAGAATGAAAACAAGAATGTGTATCTACCTATATTAGAAAGCGTCGTAATTTCATCGGACACGCGCTTCGAATAGGTACTGAAAGACTTCCCTGTCACGCTGTGATGTAGTGACCAAAGAGCAAAAGTAAACGAGGAAGACCAAAAGAAACTTCTCTTGATTCTTAATTAGAAATTGGCCTTACAGCACATGGGTCATTCCCATAAGTGCTCCGCCCTCTGTTTCAGCAGCCATTCGACTCATCAGTACATCCACTTTAGGTTTTTTAACTGCCCTTGGTAATCTTAGCATTCTTCTATAGAACCACATTTATGCTGTCACTAATTTTCAACTATCCTGTTTATTTATTCTCGAGGACTCACATCTATATGGTTATATCTATATGGTTATATCTATATTGTATATTGATGCTGATGTTATAAGAAATTATAAGAGAAATATCTTGAGAGATTTATTGTGCATTTTACTCCTAAATTATATTTAATTAAAGGAGAGAGGGGAAGTGACGGGTTTGACCTCCTTTCCTACAGCATTGACATGACTGTATATCTATATTATGACCATTGTCCATATCTTAATGTATTTGTCCAGATACTATTGTTGTGTTTAAGAAACATCTGTTTCATGAACCCACTAAAACAATCAAGTTACTAGCAATCAATAAATATCAACTAATGCAAGGGAAGTCCACTAATATAGAATACAATACTAATTTTTTTTTAATGGATGTTTTGAGTACAGAAGTCCCTGACTAAAGCAACAATATCCAGGATAATATCAGCTGGAAGGAAACATCAAGAGATGTACACATCAGCTGGAAGGAAACATCAAGAGATGTACATATCAGCTGTAAGGAAACATCAAGAGATGTACATATCAGCTGTAAGGAAACATCAAGAGATGTACATATTTTTATCAACATAAAATAATCTCAAATTCATTTATGAACAATCGTCATCATAAGATGATATCAGATCTAGTCAATGAAAAATGGTTCTCCACTGCTTCAATTACTTGTTTCAGTATTTATTTTCCTTAGACGGTGCACTTCTAATATAATAGTCCCTCATTTCATCTATTTATTACAATACATTCTAGAATATAGTCAGACCGAGCACACAATTCTTGAATTTGTTGAACTCTCATTGATAATGAAATGATTAAAATAACAAGTTATCTCTTATGGTGAAGATTTTCCACCCGCAGACGTTATAATAGTTTTTTTTTATTATCAGTATCAGAGTTCTTTAAACATAAACAGATAATAGAGATTGTGATTCGGAAAACTACGAACTACGAGTATATGTTCAAATAAAAAATTTGAATGGGCGCAGATTTGTAATTAACAATGAGGCTATCCATTCATTTATTCTGAATGTTATATTTTTATACAGAGTTATATTTTTTCATTGCATATTTTGTCACTATTCATTCAATATCTACTTTATTCATTCAACATCTAATTTATTCATTCAATATCTACTTTTTTCATTTTACATCTACACACAATTGAAAGATGACACTTTGTTTAACAATAGCATACTATGAGCCTAGTAAAATAATTAAAATCAACATGTTGAACATACCGGCATTCATGAACGCGGTAAATACCATGAATAGTTGATATTACTGTGTTCATATCCTTTACCAATGTTAACAAATATCAGCAAGAGTTAAGTAATGTGAACTATTGGCTAATACTAACACACGATGACATGTCATAAGCTAGTATCTGTTTATATTAATGTCTACTAATATTGATACATAACATACTTGAATGAAGTAACATCCAATATCTTTCTAATGAATGGGTCCCAGTTCGACGGAACTAAAAAAATGGACTTGGACGGTCAATAATCATAGTCTGATACGAATACAATTATGTAGCTACAATATCCCTAGTGATTGCTAGAAACCTTCCTTATCTGTTGTGTTGACACTCATTTCACGGGTAAAACTGTCCACTCAAACCGCCTGGCTACAGCTATAACCATCACTTTTAGTCGTTACTGCCTAAAGACACAGATTTGGCCTCCGCCCGTCTCTCGCATGCGATTAATAACAAAATCGCTCTTGCGTGGTCTGTCGTCGGCGCGGGTTCCAGGTCCTGGTGGCGCGTAGTCTCCACGTGAAGCCACTAGGTTTGTTCTTGTGTCGCTGTCTACTCATAGTTAGCGGCGTTTTGACATTTAGTGTGCTGCTGGGTGTATCGCAGGTTGTTCTCGGCACACAAAAAGACGGCTTACAGAAATACAATACTGTAGCTAAGAGATCTCCTGGCAAAGCATTTTGTCATTTATACTTAACCAACCACAGGCTGGAATGTTGTTTTTACTTACCAGTTTCTACCTTACAATCAGAGAAGCAGCACAGCGATGAAACACAAATGTACATATCTTTAGTCAAGTAGGTTCTGATGCCCTCCCAATACTGATAGGTAGGTAGGTAGTTAATGAGTTTGTCTCTCTCTTTTGGAGAGTCGCGCGATTTTTGAACCAGCGGACAACAATGTCCAATTAGGTTATATCAGGACACACTACCATAAAATATTAGAGGTAACCAAGAGTCCAATGTTTCTTGATATAGATTAATATCGATAGTTTGTTAAAATGGTGCTATATAATTAGGGAAGCTGGATGGGATGCTTGTGGTTTTAAGCTTTCCCACTTAGCAATGGGGATCATGACATTTTGTGCGAAGAAGATTAATAACTAAAGGGCACATCCCCCTCCCGCAACTTATGTTTTTCCTTCTTCTGCCTTCATTCTCAAACTTCGTAGCAGATTTGTAGGGTTGATATTATGTACTCACTGCAGCAGAACTGAAATTCAAAATGCGAAACTTGCAACAGGGTAATGAAGTTTTACTAATCACTAGAACCACACATACATCAACCTTTCAACCAAAAGGCCGTTATCAAGAATACGTACGCGACATAATACGACGAGTAAGAGCGGCACTATTGACGTTCACATGGCAAAGCTAGATATAAATATAACCCGGTAGATTAGACACAAGGAGCCCAGAGATGAAACATACGAACAGAAAATAGACAAAACACACATAAACATCAATGAAACATACCAAACAGAAAAATGGTCGAGCAATAGTATATCACCCGTAGGACTGCCGAGAATAGATCCCGAAGGGCTCAATCGTACAAAATTGATACAAATATAAAGGTTCTTAAGCGCTTGTCGGTTCGGTCATCTAAGGACCACTTAATGGTCATACGAATATCATCGCCCGTGCCATTGAAGTGGTCAACGTCGGAAGTACCAGTCTGGTTTTTTATGCTACACATGAATCCACAGAATCGGTCTGCGAGTCTCACGAGTTACATAATATATGTAGGATTTAGTCCGGAGAACGGAAAGCGTCGTGTCATGGTTCATAGTTATCCTGCGATATGTAGCGTTCTTCGGCCTGATATTTCCCAGTTCAACATGTTTTCTGGGTTCTCTTGGACCATCTTTGAGGTGGAACAGCGAACACAATCACATACTATCATTAATACCTCTTACAACATTCATAGAAAGTAAACATTGTTGCTATTCATTTCTCCCCTTTCGGGTACAGTAACGTTGCTATTCATTGCTCCCCTTTTGGGTACAGTAACTTTGGTATTTCCTAAAACAAAATAATAATTTTTTTTTTAAACTGAGGTGGTTGGCACCTATTTTTACATTACCTCTTCCAACCAGGTATGTCGTACTTGCAACTTTGAAAACCATCATTTGTTGCTGAATGTCCAATTTTTGTTGTTGAAGGAAGTCTAATAAACTGAAAATAAATGATAATTTGTCATAGCGATGACACTCAGTTTGTCATAGCGGTTTCCAAGATGTTCATAGGTTGGATGATTGTATTTTGGTTAGAGAGCATGACCCCATTGCCCGTTGGATGGTTGTATTAATCAGAAAAGAGTAATATATAATCCCAAGGGTGACCATATCCTTTCCCCTAGTGTACACTTTACCACATCGTGATTGCAGTCCTTAAATTTTTCTATTTAGATTTTCAGCAATGATTTTTGTCACAAAATTTTAATGTTTTCAAAATATTTATGTTTTTTCTTGTCTCTATTTTCATCAGCAGTTAATGTTCTAGAACCCGTTACTTATCTTTCCCTTTACTTAGTTATCTTTCCCTTTACTTAGTTATCTTTCCCTTTACTTAGTTATCTTTCCCTTTACTTAGTTATCTTTCCCTTTACTTAGTTATCTTTCCCTTTACTTAGTTATCTTTCCCTTTACTTAGTTATCTTTCCCTTTACTTAGTTATCTTTCCCTTTACTTAGTTATCTTTCCCTTTACTTAGTTATCTTTCCCTTTACTTAGTTATCTTTCCCTTTACTTAGTTATCTTTCCCTTTACTTAGTTATCTTTCCCTTTACTTAGTTATCTTTCCCTTTACTTAGTTATCTTTCCCTTTACTTAGTTATCTTTCCCTTTACTTAGTTATCTTTCCCTTTACTTAGTTATCTTTCCCTTTACTTAGTTATCTTTCCCTTTACTTAGTTATATTCCCGTTAATTTCACCCTACACATCTATATGTGGCGCAAGCTGCTATGCAGCGTATTGTTAGTTACCATAACGGATCGGGTTCAAGACTTGTCTGCAGCCTTTTTTTGTTTAGGCTTCCTAATTACATTATTCGTTAGACATGCTCCATCTGAAGTGACCATGTTTCATATACAGTATTTGTTTTTTTTTTATGTGTGTTACCTCTCAGCATGTTCTCCCAATTGTATTTGCAATACGAAGACATATTGGCCCGTTCTTATTTATGTGTTTGTGTTTCTCGAGAACTGACATACTTGGAAATTTAAAAAGAAATGACCCAAAGAATATGTAAAATATCATTAGATGTTTATACATGACTAAATATGAAGCGTATCTTGTACCGGACAATGATATTCAACTATCGTAGAATTTGGAGGCGACGCTAATATACCCTATCATACCACAAGTACTTGGATTTTTCAGGCAAATATGTGTACCTGGGTGGCAGTCTCCGTGGAATTTTTAACAAAATATTGGAACAACGATTACAATCATATATTGAAGCACAACTTAAAAACATCCAAATGAACTTAAAAAGCGGGGGCTATATATACACTTTGATCGTACGGAAAGAGCGCCAGAAAACAACAAGGAATTATACATCGCATTCGTCGACCAAGAAAATGCTTTCGACAGAATAGACAACAACTATGGAAAACACTATCAATGTACGGAGTACCAGAGCATTTAATCAATTTATGCAAGAGCATTTATGCTAATAGCCAATGCGAAGTAATAACAAATGCAGGAGTGTCTAATAAGTTCCAAATTCAATCAGGAGTTCGTCAGGGGTGTGTCCTATTCTTCCACATTTTATGACATATATCGACCACATCTGTAAAATACCAAATACCAACGAAGAATATAACATAAAAGACAAATTGAACGAACTATTCTTTGCAGACGACCAAGTACTAAAAACGACATCATAAGAACAATTGCAAGACCATATGAACAGATTCCACACAACATGCCAAAAATGCAACATGAAGATTAATATTGAGAAGACAGAAATAATAGCAATAGCAAAGAAAGAAAGAAATATCACTATCTCCATCGATAATAAACACCTTAAACAGGTAAATGAGTTCACCTACTTAGGAAGCATTATTTCGAGTGAGGGGAAAACCAGCACAAAGATACAAAATAGATGCAACATAACATACCAGATCCTAGGTCAGATGACACGTATTTTCAAGAACATAAATGCAAACATAGACACTAAAGTTGCATTATACAAGACATGGGCGGGCAGACCGACCGACCGGCAGACGGACAGACAGATAGACTATTAGTCTTGACGTCTACCCATTTCGTGACTGTTGCATTGGCCGCCCCTCCAGTGCTCGAATATTGCGGCAAGAGACTGTCTTACGTCACTGTGTGTCTATAATGACGGTGTATGTGTTGACCCAGAGGTGTAGGAGTTGCTTGTCGTTTTGTAGTCAATTACCATTCCATCTGCAGCTTCCTGGACACGATCCTAAAAAGGTTTACCAGGAGCAGCAAAGATCCGCTGTACCTCTGTTTCCAGGGTGAACCACGAAGAGGTACCTTTGGGGTCTTGGTTATCTGCTAACCTTGGGTCCACCAAGGGCAATTCAGTACCCTTTGCCCACAGATAACAAGTGGTATACCATTGTGGATCATTGCCAGTTTTATAGTAGTTGCACTCTGTTCTATAGTAGTTGTACTCTGTTCTATAGTAGTTAGATTATTCTATAGTAGTCACACTTTGTTCAATAGTAGTTGTACTCTGTTCTATAGCAGTTAGATTATTCTATAGTAGTCACACTTTGTTCAATAGTAGTTGTACTCTGTTCTATAGCAGTTAGATTATTCTATAGTAGTCACACTTTGTTCAATAGTAGTTGTACTCTGTTCTATAGCAGTTAGATTATTCTATAGTAGTCACACTTTGTTCAATAGTAGTTGTACTCTGTTCTATAGCAGTTAGATTATTCTATAGTAGTCACACTTTGTTCAATAGTAGTTGCACTCTGTTCTATAGCAGTTAGATTATTCTATAGTAGTCACACTTTGTTCAATAGTAGTTGTACTCTGTTCTATAGTAGTTGCACTCTGTTCTATAGTAGTTAGACTGTTCGATAGTAGTTTTACTCTGTTCTATAGTAGTTACACTGTTCTATAGTAGTTGGACTGTTCGATAGTAGTTGTACTCTGTTCTATAGTAGTTGCACTCTGTTCTATAGTAGTTGGACTCAATTTTATAGTAGTAGGACTGTTCTATAGTAGTCGTACTTCTATAGTAGTTGTACTATGTTCAATAGTAGTTGTACTCTGTTCTATATTAGTTGTACTCTGTTCTATAGTAGTTGTACTCTGTTCTATATTAGTTGTACTCTGTTCTATAGTAGCCGTTTCCTGTTCTATAATAGTTGTACTCTGTTCAATAGCAGTTTCGCTCTGTTCTATAGTAGCTGTACTCTATTCTATAGTAGTCGCACTCTGTTCTATAGTAGTTGTACTCTGTTCAAAAGTAGTTGTACTCTGTTCTATAGTAGTTGTACTCTGTTTCACAGTAGTTGTACTCTGTTTGGCAATAGCTGTACCGTGCTGATGAAAACTTCTTGTGCAAGAAAGAGATGAAAACACTGAAAGTTATTCGTCGAAGTTTAATGATGTTCTTAACTGCAACATTCACACACACACACACACACACACACACACACACACACACACACACACATACACACACACACACACACACGCACACGCACACGCACACACATGATACGAGAAGCGTGATGAAATAGAATGAGTTTGACAGAGAATGACCGCGCTCATACAAGCTGCTTAAGTAACGAACATATTGAATTGACGGATTGCCACATACCCACAAGTACAAATATCCTGAACTTTGCATTGGCGGCTGAAGATCGATCAGCTTATGTGCTTGATACTTGCAATAAAATAATATACTAATGGTTATTGCCATGCTATCTTCACTTGAGGAATCAAATACTTTACGTCTGACTATATGAAAGATCAATCTTTATCCTTATCATATGACATGACGGCTCGGGTTTTCACTTGGACATGTTTTACACATTTTTTAAATACAAATTCTCTCTGGATCTCTCTTGTAACAAGACAATGATTCGAATATATTTCCAGCCGGTTGTAGTTCACAGAAGAGAAATTCTATGTGCAGTCACTTTTTAAAATTCACCGCCTATTTGAATTAGTGACCCAACTTCTAATAATGGCATGTAATAAATTATTATATGACACAAAGGTTCTGGAAGTTTTGCTTTAATGTTCTTACTCGAAACTATATAATCTATTCATGTGGTCATGCGATACTCAATGTAAAGTAATGAGAGTTACATTCTTTGTCCTCACGAGATAAACAATAAACTTAAAGATGTGTTACATTCAGTGTTCTTATGGGATACTTAATGTAACGTAATGATACGTTACATTAATTGTTCACATGAGATACTGCGTGTTCCTTAATGCTGTGTTAATTCTTTGTTCCCCTGACATGATGAATGTATCTTAACGATGTCCGTAATAAACCTCTACTGTGGTCACTTTTATAAACTCAAAAGTGGTCTTCTAAATAATGTATAATTAATGGTAGTTGATTGCTGATGCAGCGGTCCATGGGCTCATGACCTTTGACCTAATACCATTAAAATGGCATTATATTGCTGGGAAGTCTGTGGATTTTCGACCCACCACAGGCCAGAGAATAACTATCACACCAACAGGAAGGTAGGTTTCAACCTATGTACTACTTCGAGCCACTGCTGCCAAGAAAGGGTTCACTGTGATCATTCCCCGCCAACAATTGACTACTGCTTATGTCGAACTTCTCTATTGCCCCAGGCATGCAACCATATGTTCAAGTCAAAAGGATTGTCACGTCCTGAGTCACTGTGCCTCTATGATGGTCCTCAGCCATAGGAAACAACAGCGCTGTCAGTTTCCTCCTCCCCAGTGCTGTACAGTACATCTCTGGCTCCCTCCCAACCACAGTTCTTCATCTATGTGACATGTCTTTTCTGACGTCTAAGGAGAATCGATGGAGTGTAGAGGGAAACATCGCGTAAATATGCTTGTTCTGTAATAGTAATTTTACCTGATATTTGTCATTTCCTATTTCTAATCATCAATTATTAATATGCTATTGTTAATATTTCTAATGTATTTAATATGATCGTTGTGGTATTTTAACAATGTCACACTAACTTTGGAAGCATGCATTGTTTATGAGTGCTTTTACACTTGAACACATGCATTTCATCTGAATTTCTGTTCTCCAGGAATAAGCATTATAGAGAGATGGAGACAAAGGGATAAATTGTTGGATGGGTTGTCCCTGTGGCACAGAAAGAGGTAACTAACTAAACTTTTTAATAATACAAGAGACAAAGAGTTGTGGAGAGGCATGATTGCCTACGCCACTCTTCTTGATCCGTTGATATTGGAACTGTCTACAGCTGTACTGATAAAATCGTTTTCTTTATCGTGGCGCTCCCTAGACAAATTTGATTTTTATGTCTAATGAACACCGTAATATGCTATCTCGAATGAACATCGTTGTGATGACAGCAGTTGATGATGATGAAATAACTCATTAATATGTTATGTCTAGTTAACACCGCAATATTTTATTTGTAAATAACACATTAATATGCTATGTCTAGTTTACACCTCAATATTTATGTCTACATAACACATTAATATACTATGTTGTTTGAACATCTTAATATTAAGTTTAACGAATTCCTTACAACAGTACTCAAAGCCACACGATATAATTATTTACAGAGATGGCTCAGTAGTGAGAGGGGGGAAAAGAAATGTGGATGGAACTTTGTAGCTGACGAAAATGTCAAGAAATTGGTTAAACAATCTGCTGTCTATCCCAGAACAACATCGACCATGATGGTGGATATAGAAACAGTAACAGTGGCACTCACTTGTGGATGATGCAACCACGAACACTCACAGTGATGTAACAGATTCTCGGAGTGTTTAGCCATTGATTAGCCAGTACTTGACTAGAACCTGGTTGAAGTAGTGTTATTGACCAGTAGTTGACTAGAAGCTGGTTGAAGTAGTGCGATTAGCCAGTAGCTGATTAGAACCTGGTTGAAGTACTGTTATTGACCAGTAGTTGACTAGAACCTGGTTGAAGTAGTGTTTTTGACCAGTAGTTGACTAGAACCTGGTTGAAGTAGTGTTTTTGACCAGTAGTTGACTAGAAGCTGGTTGAAGTAGTGTTTTTGACCAGTAGTTGACTAGAACCTGGTTGAAGTAGTGTGTTTGACCAGTAGTTGACTAGAAGCTGGTTGAAGTAGTGTGATTAGCCAGTTGTTGATTAAAAGGTGGTTGAATTGTGCGAATAGCCAGTGCTTGACTATACTCTTGTTAAATAATATCGATTAGCCAGTGGTTGAATAGTATCGCTTAGCTATTGGTTGACTAGAAACTGGCTGAATAGTATCGCTTAGCCAGTGATTGACTAGAAGCTGGATAGCATCGACTAACCAGTGGTTGACTAGACGCTAGTTGAGTTGTATAGATTAGCCAGTGGTGGACTAGACTCTGTTTGAGTAGTATCGATTAGCCAGTTGTTGACGAGAAATTCATTGAGTATTGTCGATTTTCCGCTTTAGGAAATATAACATAAAACCTAGTCGAAAGAAATATTTGGAAATAAAAATAAATAAATAAGCACACACAAGAACCCACGTGCTTTACGTTTACCAGTTTTCCCAAAATGTGATTTTCAAAATAATTCCAAAAGCGAAGTGATAATCTGCTTCATGTTTATATAGAAACACACCCTACCCTAATTATCAAAGTCGAATCTACGGTCCTGCTCATTAGCAAAAACGATTTACTCGACCTACCCAGAGCATGTGCACTGTTATTTTATGACGAATAATTAATTGAATCACGGAAGTTATAATTTGTTCTGTGCAATCACAAGAAAGCAGTGAACTTAGACGTTCGGGTCATCATGTCGAGGCGTTGAATATACTCATTATAAAGCTGCACACAAGTTAATACTGTCTACTGACTTTCCCCAGGTGAATGATGATTGAAAGTTTACTCCATGTCACTGATTGATCGCAACATTACTGCATTTCACTGATTGATCGCAACATTACTGCATGTCACTGATTGATCGCAACATTACTTCATGTCACTTATTGATCGCAACATTACTGCATGTCACTGATTGATCAGTATATTAATGCATGTAACTGATTGATCGTTACATTACTGCATGTCACTGATTGATCGCAACATTACTTCATGTCACTTATTGATCGCAACATTACTGCATGTCACTGATTGATCAGTATATTAATGCATGTAACTGATTGATCGTTACATTACTGCATGTCACTGATTGATTTTAACATTACTTCATGTAACTGATTGATCGCAAGATTACTTCATGTCACTGATTGATCGCAACATTACTTCATGTCACTGATTGATCGCAACATTACTTCATGTCACTGACTGATCGCAACATTACTGCATGTCACTGATTGATCGCAACATTACTTCATGTCACTGATTGATCGCAACATTACTGCATGTTACTGATTGATCGTTACATTACTGCATGTCACTGATTGATCGCAACATTACTGCATGTCATTGATTGATTACAACATTACTGCATGTTACTGATTGATCGTTACATTACTGCATGTTACTGATTGATCGTTACATTACTGCATGTCACTGATTGATCGCAACATTACTTCATGTCACTGATTGATCGCAACATTACTGCATTTCACTAATTGATCGCAACATTACTGCATGTCACTGATTGATCGCAACATTACTGCATGTTACTGATTGATCGTTACATTACTGCATGTCACTGATTGATCGCAACATTACTTCATGTCACTGATTGATCGCAACATTACTGCATTTCACTAATTGATCGCAACATTACTGCATGTCATTGATTGATTACAACATTACTGCATGTCACTGATTGATCGCAACATTACTTCATGTCACTGATTGATCGCAACATTACTTCATGTCACTGATTGATCGCAACATTACTGCATGTCACTGATTGATCGCAACATTACTGCATGCCACTGATTAATCGCAACATTACTTCATGTCACTGATTAATCGCAACATTACTTCATGTCACTGATTGATCGCAACATTACTGCATGTCACTGATTGATCGCAACATTACTGCATGCCACTGATTGATCGCAACATTACTTCATGTCACTGATTGATCGCAACATTACTTCATGTCACTGATTGATCGCAACATTACTGCATTTCACTAATTGATCGCAACATTACTGCATGTCATTGATTGATTACAACATTATTGCATGTTACTGATTGATCGTTACATTACTGCATGTTACTGATTGATCGTTACATTACTGCATGTCACTGATTGATCGCAACATTACTTCATGTCACTGATTGATCGCAACATTACTGCATTTCACTAATTGATCGCAACATTACTGCATGTCACTGATTGATCGCAACATTACTGCATGTTACTGATTGATCGTTACATTACTGCATGTCACTGATTGATCGCAACATTACTTCATGTCACTGATTGATCGCAACATTACTGCATTTCACTAATTGATCGCAACATTACTGCATGTCATTGATTGATTACAACATTACTGCATGTTACTGATTGATCGTTACATTACTGCATGTCACTGATTGATCGCAACATTACTGCATGTCACTGATTGATCGCAACATTACTTCATGTCACTGATTGATCGCAACATTACTTCATGTCACTGATTGATCGCAACATTACTGCATGTCACTGATTGATCGCAACATTACTGCATGCCACTGATTAATCGCAACATTACTGCATGTCACTGATTGATAGCAACATTACTTCATGTCACTGATTGATCAGTATATTACTGCATGTTACTGATTGATCCGTATATTACTGCATAACACTGACTGATCGTTACATTACTGCATAACAATGAGTGATCGGTAAATTACTGCACGTCACTGACTTAACAGTAAATTACTGCGTGATACTGACTTACTAAATAAAATTAGTAATAAAAATGATCTAATTGTTATGGGAGATTTCAATGGTAGAATTGGGAGGAAAAAAAACACATCGTGAACATTGTTTGGGAAACTTCGGGGACACAACAAAAGATCGTAACAACAACGAAGAGGAACTCATTAATTTATGCTTAGAACACGGACTATTAATAGCTAATCCATGCTACGAACACAGAGTCACATAACAACCTGGTAGAAATGGGACAATCTATCAATAACGTCCCAGATTGACTACATACTGGTAAGACATAGGCAGAAGATAAACATCACAGACGCAAGGGTTATACCAAATATAAATATAGATACTGATCACCGTCCGATTGCAATAACTGAAAAAAAAAGAAACGAAAAGAAAGACCAACAACTAACAATAAACAAAAACAAGAACCACAACTGAACTTTTTAAAGCTAGACGACGAACACATAAGAGATACATTTTATAAAAAAAATGGTCAAGGCCTTCACTACCCTACCAAGCAAAGGTGAAGGCATAAATGTAGAATGGAGTTATTTATAACTCACATGATAAATAATCTACATAGTGTATGCGGAGTAAAAAAACATACAAAGGGAGACCAGCAAACAGCATGGTGGAATGAAGTTACAAAAAGCTACACAAATAAAGAAACAATGCTTTATAACGTGGTTGAAATAAAAAAAAAAAAAATTATTATGTGCAGTACAGACTTGCTAGAAGAAATACGAAAAGAATAGTCAAAGAAGCCAAAGAGAATTTCTGGTGCAAATATGGAGAACACCTAACAGGCCTCTGTAAGAATAGCCTTAGAGATTTCTTCAAAAGTATCAACGCAATGAGAATGAGAAACGAACGCTATAGCCCAACTGCAATAATAAACAGCAGAGATGGAATATCTTTACGTAATGGAAATGATAGAAATAATTTGTTGAAGGAATACTCCGAAGAACTGTACAATCCTAACATTCTGACGCATCATACATATAAAGGAATAGACAAAGACATCACAGAGCCAGAAAAGTTAAGCCAAGAAATAGAAATGGCTATCAAGAACAGCTCAAAAAAGAAATCACCAGTCATTGATGGCATTCCCAACGAAGCCATTAAATCATGCGAAGATATTGGGGTAAAATGGCTCCAGAGAAAATTCACAATAGCATGGAAAAGAAGGGGAAGTCCCAGAGGACTGGCAAAAGTCAGTAATCGTACCTTTGTGGAAAAACAAGGGCAACAAAAAAGAGTGCGAATAATACCGATGCATCTAATTATTAAGCCACACTGGAAGAATTTATGCAAAGATAGTAGAACATGGTGCACGATACATCGTCGAACCACAATTGAGCCCCTCGCAATTTGGCTTCAGAAGAGGGGTTAACTGCACAGACGCCTTGTTCACGCTGAGACAAATGAGTGAGAGAGCGATAGAATACAACAAAGAACTAAACGCAATATTTATAGATCAAGAGAAGGCATTTGATAGAGTCAACAGAGACGTACTATGGGAAACTCTGGAAATGTATTGTATCAAAGGACAACTGTTAGAAAGTATAAGATCTGTATATAAGAACTACCAATGTGTAGTAAGAACATCAGATGGTATCACAGACACATTTGATACAAAAACGGGAGTGCGTCAATGTTGTGTGCTCTCACCTTTGCTATTCAATATATACATAGACAGAAAATAAAGGGACAAAAAGTACAGAGGGCAACATCACCGAATCAAAACAAGACAACTGAGAGCAATTAAACAATGAAATAAATGAACTACTTTTCTCAGACGATCAGAGCCTCATATACGAAAACGAAGAACAACTACAAAATCATGTTAGCTCACTATCTGCAACATGTAGAAAATACAACATGAAGATCAATAAACAAAAGACGGAAACTATGAAAATATGCGGTATACCGAGTCCACTAAACATACAGATAGTCAGGTTCCACGACAAAATATTCCCAGACAAAATATCCCCAAGACAAAATATCACTATAAAAAATATACCCAGACAAAATACCACAAGACAAAATATTCTCAGGACAAAATATTCCCAGACAAAATATACCGGACAAAATATTCCAGACAAAATATTCCAGACAAAATATGCCAGAAAAATTTATTCTCAAAACTAAATGCAATGGTAATATATTAAATATTTCTTACAAATTGTAATAAACACTAATGAACAATATAGCTAGTAAATAATGATAATAACATCTTCAAATGATATGAATTGTCTCATAAATGATAGACATGAAATTGAGTTCTACACAACATTAATGTTCAAAACACGTGCTATGTTTTTCAAGAAGTTGATAGGTTCTGCTGGATTGTATCGTTCAACTATTGTTTTAATAACATCTTCGACACGTTGGTGAACTTTTCGTTTCTTTGTTGGTTGATCGGTGGCAATCTGATTTCTCAAAAGTGCAGATGTATGTTGTTGTTGTAACTTTCGGACAAGTCTTGCTGCTTTTAGATGAGATACATTAACCATTGAGTTAAATGCATTGTGCCAACCTTCAACAGCGTTGTTGCTTCTTGGCAGCTTATTCATGACACGATTGCGTTGGTTCCAAAGGCTCACTGGAAATCGAGGATGCGAACGGCGACCACGACGAATCTGTCCAATGTAGAAATCTTCGAAGTAATCGATGTGGATATCCAAATCTGAGAAACTATCAATACTGGTGAGTTGTTCGAAATCAGTAATGACATCTATTTCTGGTACAGCCATCAGTTATTTGACTTTGAATAATTTTCATCAGAAATGTACAGCGCCATTTTACCATGAGACTGTAGTTTTCGCCAAACCTTCTCTCCAAAGTGAAAATAACATCCTGAAACTTAAGCTCGTGGAAATGGACATTCAAAAGCTTTAATTGCAGCTAATTCGAAATCAGTAACTATTGAAGATGGAGCTGAATTTCCGTTACTTTCTAGTTCTATGATATGTTGACGCAGGTGGCCGTACCGTTGCTTCACTACGACCAGACAAAATTGCATAAACACATGAAATTATTTGACTATCCTCAAATGCATGGATCGTATACAGTTGATCGAGTCCCTGAGTGCAGCCTATGTTTGTTATTTTCTTTTCTAGTTTGTGGAAACACGATAATTTGAACAATAGAGGTGTTATTTTCACAGCCTTAGTCACTCTATATTTCTCCACTGTATGTTTGTATACAAGATGTCATACTATGTTTACATCTTATGTTTGTATACAAGATGTCATACTATGTTTACATCTTATGTTTGCATAAAACGTGTCATATCTCATAGGAGATTGTCATAAATTACTTCACCAATTTTTCTATGTTGCTATTACTATAACTTTTTTTCAAATTTTTAGCTATGTAGGGATATTTTGTCTGTTATGTTTTGTCCGGTATATACCGGTATATTTTGTCTGGTATATTTTGTCTGGGAATATTTTGTCCTGGGAATATTTTGTCTTGGGATATTTTGTCTGGGTATATTTTGTCTATGGATATTTTGTTTTGGGGATATATTGTCTGGTATATTTTGTCCGGTATATTTAGTCTGGGAATATTTTGTCCGTTTACCGATAGACAATATAGGAGTAAAACAAGAACAAGAGTTCAAATATTTCGGTAGTATTTTTACAGAAAATGGAAGCCTATCAACACTGTGTTACCAACACGTTTAGAAACAAATACGACATTCAGAAACAAATACGACATCTAGATACACATATGAGATATATATACAAATACAACATCTAGATACAAACACCACATCTAGAGTCATTACTCGACACCCACAGGACACCTAGGTACATATCATTACTCCATACGAATACGATATCTGAGAGAATGCATTACTAAATACAAGAACAAAATCTGGAAAAATGTCATTACTGGATATATTAACGACATCTAGATACAAGTAATTACTCCACACCCATACGACATCTAGATAAATGTCATTACTACACTCAAACACAACAGCATGATAAAAATCATTATTGGACACACACACACACACGACCTGATACAAGTCATTACTGGATACATGCACGCATCTAGATAGAAATTATTGGTGGGTACACACACGCAATCTAGATACAAGTCACTACTGGATACACACACATACGCCATCTAGATAACAGTTATTACTGGACACACACACGACATTTTGGTACAAGTCACTATTGGTCAGAAACACGACATCTAATTTCAAGTCAATACTGAGCACGAATACACGACATCTAGTTACCAGTTATTAATGGATACACACACACACTACATCTAGTTACCAGTCATTAATGGATACACACACACGACATCTAGTTACCAGTTATTAATGGATACACACACACACGACATCTAGTTACCAGTCATTAATGGATACACACACACGACATCTAGTTACCAGTCATTAATGGATACACACACACACGACATCTAGTTACCAGTCATTAATGGATACACACACACACGACATCTAGTTACCAGTCATTAATGGATACACACACACACGACATCTAGTTACTAGTCATTAATGGATACACACACACACGACATCTAGATACAAATTTTTACTACATCTATACTCTGTTCACTTTAAGAATGAAGTGGGTGAAAACACACACCATATTATTCCGCGACAACAGGATATTTTTTTTAACAGCTGATGACAATATTATTTTTAATATTAAAAAAAAAAGAAGTTTAAAATGAAACTTAACAACAATATTATTGGGCACTTAAAATTCGATTCATGCGCTCTGCGTCCAACAACCAGTCAGAAGCACTGACCCACTTCATTCTTAGAGTGAATAGAGTATAGATACAAGTAATATATGTACACAAACACGACATCTAGATACAAGTAATTACTGGAGACAAACACACATCTAGATACAAGTAATTACTGGAAACAAACACGACATCTACATACCAGTAATTACTGGAGACAAACACGACATCTAGATACAAGTAATTACTGGAAACAAACACGACATCTAGATACAAGTAATTACTGGAGACAAACACGACATCTAGATACAAGTAATTACTGGAGACAAACACGACATCTAAGAAATCAGGAAAACGCTCACAGACACGTGTAAGAACTTGAGCATGGAAAAACATATGATAATCACAGTTGAAGAAATCAGGAAGGCGCTGTAAAGTAAAAAAAACACAGCACCAGGACCAGATGACATTAGATACGATGACATTAGTCGGAGAACGGATGAGGGGTTGGGAGAGTTGGCGGACATGTTCACTAATGGCCTTCTAAAGGGAACAGTAAAAGAAGACTGGTTGCACAGGTATTTAGTTTCACTACCCAAACCTGGGAAGAACCACACCAGGATACAAAACTACAGAATAATAACAATGCAGAATACGATAGGCAAGGTTTTGGTAAAAAAATTGTGGCCTGGAAGGTATCATGTTATCTTGAAAGAAATAAGTGTTTACCAACATTGTTAGGAGAGTATCGTCCAGGAAAGAAGACATGTCAGAATGCAGCGATATTTGCGCAGGATGTTTTTGAGGGGTTCGATTCGCGCATGGAGACATGTGCGGTCGCAATAGATCTTGAGGATGTGTACAATAGGGTGTCCTTGGATATCTTGATGGACCAGTTGTTAAATCTTGTAGTAAATCCTGTTGTCTTGCGATGGGTTGGTGCCGCCCTGATGCACAGGATAGTAGTTCTTAAGTGTGGTAACTGGATATCGGCACCAACGGTTATTAGCACTGGTCTGCCACAGGAATCGCCTCTATCTCCTGTACTTTTCAATGTATACACAGTACATATCGCTAGCTATCAAATCACAGGTGCTGTCAGAACGATGTCATACGCCGATGATATCCTGGTGTATAGACAGGGCAAAAATCGTGAAGAGTGCGTCGTGGAACTACAGAAGGAGCTGGACAGATTGACATCGAGAAGAAGACGTCGTGGAACTACAGGAGCTGGGTAGATTGACATCGAGAAGAGTGCGTCGTGAAACTACAGAAGGAGCTGAACAGATTGAGAAATTGATATCAAGACACGGGAGCAGTGGTTAATCCTTCTAAGGCATTTGTGGCGAGGTTTTCCTTGAACAATCACATGGTAAAGACACCCATGCCACAAGTTTCGTTGTCCAGGAAAAGTTTAGAAAGAACTAGCACAATGAGATATCTGGGTGTGTTTTTTGACAGATGTCTGGATTTCAGGGAATATGTTGACCACGTTAGTAGTATATGATGTTCAAGATGATACGTAGACGCCTCAATACGCCTCAATTACGCCTCCCAAGATGGCGGCCGACGCCTCACAACGCCTCAAGTGCGCATCCAAGATGGCGGCCGACGCCTCACAACGCCTCAAGTATTACTTGAGGCGTTGTGAGGCGTCGACCGCCATCTTGGCGGCGTTGTGAGGCGTCGGCCGCCATCTTGGGAGGCGTAATTGAGGCGTATTGAGGCGTCTACGTATCATCTTGAACATCTAGGCATAAGGTTTTCCACTGAAACTTTTCCGTTGTTTTTAGGTGCAAGGTGATACATCAAGATCCAAGATGGCGGTCGACGCCTCACAACGCCTCAAGTATTACTTGAGGCGTTGTGAGGCGTCGACCACCATCTTGGCGGCGTTGTGAGGCGTTTGCCGCCATCTTGGGAGGCGTAATTGAGGCGTATTGAGGCGTCTACGTATCATCTTGAACATCTAGGCATAAGGTTTTCCACTGAAACTTTTCCGTTGTTTTTAGGTGCAAGGTGATACATCAAGGTCAATATCAGTGAACTTTGTAACAATTTTTTTTAACCTGTGATTCACCTTTAGACTGATAATCCAAGATAAAGAAAATGACACATACAACAACTGAGCTTGTGTCGACCTCACCATTCTAATTATGAAACTTTTCCACACCAGAAATTTTGTCTCGTTCAGATTAGTGGACTATCGCACCCACATTTAAACCATGCGTTGTATTGGTTTATTTATAAAACAGGCGTGTGTGGTGTCTAATGAATGGGCGTGAAATGGTGTTTCCATATAAATTAAACCAAGAAACAAGAAACGTAATTGAGGCGTATTGAGGCGTCTACGTATCATCTTGAACATCTAGGCATAAGGTTTTCCACTGAAACTTTTCCGTTGTTTTTAGGTGCAAGGTGATACATCAAGGTCAATATCAGTGAAATTTGTACCCTGTGATTCACCTTTAGCCTGATAACCCAAGATAACAAAAATGACACATACAACAGCTGACCTTGTGTCGACCTCACCATTCTAATTATGAAACTTTTCCACACTTTTCCGTTGCTTTTAGGAGCAAGGTGATACATTAGACTGCTAATCCAAGATAACGAAAATGACACATACAACAACTGAAGTTGTGTCGACCTCGCCATTCTAATTATGAAACTTTTTCCACACCAGAAATTTTGTATCGTTCAGATTAGTGGACTATCGCACCCACATTTAAACCATGCGTTGTATTGGCTTATTTATAAAACATGTGTGTGTGGTGTCTAATGAATGGGCGTGAAATGGTGTTTCCATATAAATTAAACCAAGAAACAAGAAAGTTAACGCGGGCAACGAAATATACGAAAAACATGTTTAAATATAAGCGTATGTAGCAATCTTTATATAAATACACATTGAAAATAAAACTATCAAATCTATTTAACTAAAGCCGGTAACATAACGAAGGACTCGGGCCGGTAATACCAACAGCTGCAAACCATTAAAGCCCGCTGTATCTCAATTTAGTCCGTGGTCAGTGCATGGAAGCCCAGCGGGTGGTAATTAATCAGATCACGGAAAGCCTGGTTCGCTCAGAAACTGGTGTGCGCGATTCGTTTCTTTAAACCGAAAGTTAAGATTATTCTCTCTTCTCTCTCTCTCTCTTTCTCTCTCTCCCGCTCTCTCTACATATGTGGTACTTTATATATATATTGTTTATCCTATGGCATATATTGAAACCTAGTCCCCACTGAGAAAATTACCATACGCTACTGGTATAGATATCTATGTGAAGTATCTTTTGCAGATTGCTGCCCTCGTTGTTAATCTGTAAGCTTTTCGGCTCTGTACAACCTTTTCAGTGTCTTTCATTATGTTTAGAAGATCTAAATATCTTGCATCCACTGGTAAAACTATGTAACATACCAGGATATCCTGTTGGTCATGAAAAAGTACAGACCTAATACCGTTATTTCCCGGTATGCCTGATCGGCGTATAAAAGGGAAAACAATTTATTTTTTTACCGGTAAAGCTGGTGAAAACAAATGTGGAAAGGAAAAAATATTATAACATGATAACCTAGCTATCAAGGTTTTCTCCCACAAATACACACACACCGCTTTTATGTTGTTAGTGGCCCGTGTGTTATTATACACTTCAAGAGTCTTTAATATCCAATATAGAAAGACACTCATTTCCCACATGTTAGTTTTGTTAGAGGTCAAAACCCCAAAAGGGTGCTGGGGCTCATTATGGCATATTCTAACATAGCTAATTCATAAACACAAAAGGTATGTGTAGGGTTTCTAATCAAATGTATTGAGGGCGTGCTCTATATAACTTATTACAACAAACAAAATGCCCTTCCACTGTTTGTAAACCCAGCTGTGGCCCTTCCACTGTTTGTAAACCCATCGGTGTGTTATTCTGTTAGTAGCATGGGTGTTATTATACGGTTCAACGGTTTTAATAACCAATATAGAAATGGACTTATTTACTATACCCATAATAGTTACCATACCTTTAAATAAAACAGAGGAAAAGTGGTTTTGGTGCCTGAATTAACTTGACTAGCTTATGACCCCAACCACGATGGGGTTTCTAATGATATCTTGGTGTGTGTATAACCCTTGTATAAGTCGGTTCTGGGCTCAGCACGTTTTACCTATAGAGATCGAAGGCTCCGTTCTTCCTGATCTGTGGATAACCTCGGAGTTCTGTACCTGCCGATAACTTGAACCTCTGTAGTTTATAGAAGGGTTCTTTGTAACAGGACAAAGCATATAGTACAACGAAACAGACAATACACATATACAAATATAACAATGATTAAACCCGAACCAGAAAAACGTGACAGACATATTTTTTCAGAGATATAAAACATATTTATTTATGATTCGCGTACATTTTCCAAAATAATTAAGAAAGAAAAAAAAAAGGTTCATGTTATAATTTACTGTCCATGAAAAGGAGTCCCAGTTGGTTGTAGTAATCGTCTCTTGGTTGGTTTCTTCTTTTTCTGTTCTGGTTGGTTGTGGGTTGCTACAGGCGTCTCAGGTACATATGTGGGTTCGTAGTTGGGTGTGAGATACATTTCTAGATTACCAAAATACTGCTCTGTGGTTGTAGACATTTTGTTGGCTGTATTAGCAATTGTGTTTGAAGGTGGGGAGGTTGAATTGGGTTTTGTGCCAAAAACACCACACACTCTATCAAATTCTTTCAGAATGACCTCTCGAAGGTCTACGAGATCTACAAAAGCTTGACGACTCATTGTGATGCCGGTTCTAGTTGGATACTTTATATTTGCATCACCATAGTAGCGCCGAACATGGATAAGTGGTCTCTTGAATGATGTTACGGCTACAGCATTAACACCATCACCTAATGGTTTTATCATATCATTGGCTCTGGAATAATAGGTAGTTGAGGAACTCATATTCCTAATTATTGAAATGACAGTACTTTTCTAACCTGGTAGTGCGTTGTGCTGTATTAGATAGTGAGAGTCTTATTTATATACAGGAGCACACACAACGCGGGGCGTGGGCACGTGCACGGTTGTCCGTGGTGATCTGATTGGTTACATCTGGTACATGCCGCATAGTTGACCCCACGCCAGTATGACCTTTTTGGTGTTCTGCTTGGTCACAGCTGGTACATGACCCAAGGGTGACCCCACGCTGGTATTAACATTGCAAATAGGGCAAAAGCGACCAGCCTTGATATATGATGATAATAAATGGCTTGGGAACGATGATCCCAACACATTATGTTTGGTATCTAGGTCACATATGGTGTACGCATGATCTTTGGTTGTCTTAGCCCTGCTGTTTGTATATACAAGGATAACATTTTTAGTCTTTATTTTATTATTTTCCCAATGTGTGACTGTGAAACGTGGAAATATAAGCGGCAGCGGCGCACCAAGCCCTTTTAACATTAATAGAGCAAGGAAAAATGGTGAGTTAGTCAACTTAATCATTGGGCTGACTTAAAGCTTTTTGAAATGATGAGGTCTGTCTAAAGTGTAAGCCTGACTATTATTTCTTCCCTGGTCGTAGTGATCTATGATCTTACGCCTATGGCTGCTATCAAGCACGGGTGGAATGACCGGCTCAAGCCCCTTGACCCGCGTTCGAAACCGTTCCCGGTCTAAGGCGTAATAACCCCTTGTACCATGATGAGCTTCAACCACAAAAATATAACTAGTTATCAATTTACCCCCTGTAGCAAAATGAACCTGTAGAGTAAACAAAAGGAATATAGATTAGCTCGGATTGTTACAGTTATAGGTTATAGGTTACAGTACTTATAGGTTAGCACACTTAAGAAAAAAAAAAAAAGTTTGCATTAGCTGTACGTGCATATTATTATACACTAGTTACTCCACCACGAATATAATCCTACCCTGTGTAGTGATATCATAGGAAGAAAAAGTACCACGACAAAATAATCTCTGTTCGGTAATTCTATTATTATTTTTTCAAAGGTTAGCTTAAACACAATCAACTAAACCCCGATTACCACCTTACAACACCAACCAATATATATGTATACATACACATAATACCTTTCTACGACCCTGTTTGCTTTCAGTTCCTGAGACAGCGTGACAACGGGCGATGGTAGTGGTAGGATAATCATGCTCCCATTTAGCATTAATCTGACTAAGTGATGGTAAACATGCTTCTAGACTATTTGTCCCTGACTCGCGGGCTAGCTTAATGGTTTTTGTCTCTGATGATGGGTCTGATACGGCTTCATTTCTGGGTTTAAAGAGCGTGGCTAGCGTTAAAGACGAATTAAAGACAGAGCAGCTTATCGGGGACATCGATATATCTTCATTGTCTGACCACCCATCACTGTCTTCATTACTACCAACGCCCTCAGTTGCCTCAGAAGCTGAACACCAAGAAAAAAGGCCCCCAAGTGGACATCTATCGATCTGCATTTTCACTGGCGACGTTGGTCGTATCGGTTTTTTTGTTGTTGTTGGGATTTAAAAGGCACTAATGATGGAGAAGCCACACCTACCAGCTGCCTACGGGTAATGTTAGGGCCTATAAGAGTGAAGTGTATTATAGGGGTTCTGTACTACCTTCAACATTAACCACTACCAGTAATAATCTGCCGAACTAGCTAAACTCACCCGCACCACATAAACAATAGCTAAACATATAGGGTAGCTTGTTATGGGGTAGTACCTGAGCGATACGTAGTGAAAATTTTATTAATGTGTAACCTATACATAAAGGATGAAAAAAGGCTAACCTTCGTCATTGTCTTAAACATGCGCATCTCTGGGAATGACATCTCAGCACGGGCTATAAATACAAAAGCATAGGATTCTGATACTAACAAACGAGCAAACACCTAGTTTTATATACGAACCAGCTACACCAATCGACTGTATTGCACTATTGAAGCGCAACCGAATAGGCAATACAGGTTTGGTACTGTGCACACACTCGGAGTAACCCAGTCATCCCATTGGGTGATGTGTGTATATTTGTATTACCAACCATTTAAAAAAGCATACGTTATCGGCGCTTACTAATAGAAACTACCGGAACTTTGTCATTTTGAAGAATGGCTTATGTAAGTAATGTTGTTAATATCTGAATAGGTTGTTTGTTATTCTAACAGGATTTTCGATCCTAGTCTTGTTTTTGTCTCTTCTTCAGACATGCGTTAACGGGCACATTCTCTACCTTTTCTATGGTATTTGATGTTAAATTTAATGTCTGACATGTGTGAAATTCTATAGGGTCTTGGTTGTTGGCCCGTTTTGGTAGTTGCCAGCATGTGGGCGTGGAAACAAGTTGCTGTAAATGTGAATACATTTGTGTAATTTTTGGTGTGTATATTTTGGATGAATACACTATCATCCCGGTGATATATCGGGGTATTATTTATTACTATTGTTGTGCTCGTTGTTTATGTATATTGTTTGAGTTGTGTATGTATAGCCTGAATATGAGTTAGGGCTAACTATGTTTGGTATCTGCTTTGTAATTGGATTATTTACGCAGTCCATCTATTCTCCACAGACCAAGACGGCCACCAAAACCTACCTGTGTGTTCAATGCTTGAAACCATTCAGTCGCCTTTACACACTGCAAAGACATACACAAGATCTTCACCTTAAAAAAAGACATAACTGTAATGTTTGTGTTAATGTTTACACAGACGCTTCAACATTAAGACAGCACAGGCAGAAGTGTCATACACCCCAATTAGTAACAACGGAGGGGACTTTTAAACCTAGCGAGGGGCATCATAGTAATTTAACACCAACCAAGAACATGATACTAGTTGATCCCCAGGTGGTCGACGCCTTGCTGTATAAAACAGTCTATAAACCACCTGATTCTTTAACTTATTCTATGGGTGAGTTGGACCAAGAAATGCGGACGGTTTTAGTTCGTGGTGATTTAACCAATCACGAAAAATCTAGACTATACCAAAAAGCATTACAACAGTATTTGAATCGACTTAGTCAATACAAAAACACACCTATGAAGCTATTAGAGAGCACGCAGTGTTCGGTACCAAGTGCTTCAATACAGAAAGATGAAGAGCCCACTGAGAAAATTCCAGAGAAAGTCGAAGTGATGCCTAAGACGCCACGGTTTCAAAATAGGCGGGCATCTAAAAGAACAAAAAGTAAAACAAGGGACAAAAGTCTGATTTGGGATAAGTGGTAGAAAAACCTGTAGAAGGCAACGCACCATTGCACAACAAATTGTCGACTGTTCAAACAAATATGATACTTATATAACATTAATAAATAAAATAAAATAATAAATCCACAACGATGTTGTTGTATTTATCTGTATTTGTGTGTGTGTGACTATATGTAAAACAAGATTGCTCATAAACATAAAAAACTATGCCGGTTTCCCTCCTAGCACGGGATCCTGTGTAACACGGGGTCTTTCATCTTGGACCTACACGGGCTCCCGTGCTACACGGGCCTGTGTAGCACGGGGTCCCGTGTAACATGGGTTTTATCATCTTGGACCTACACGGGATCCCGTGTTACACGGGCCCGTGTAGCCCGGTATCCCATGTAGGTCCAAGATGAAAGACCCAGTGTTACAAGGGATCCCGTGCTAGGAGGGAAACCGGCATAGTTTTTTATGTTTATGAGCAATCTTGTTTTACATATAGTCACACACACACAAATACAGATAAATACAACAACATCGTTGTGGTTTTATTATTTTATTTTATTTATTAATGTTATATAAGTATCATATTTGTTTGAACAGTCGACAATTTGTTGTGCAATGGTGCGTTGCCTTCTACAGTTTTTTCTACCACTTATCCCAAATCAGACTTTTGTCCCTTGTTTTACTTTTTGTTCTTTTAGATGCCCGCCTATTTTGAAACCGTGGCGTCTTAGGCATCACTTCGACTTTCTCTGGAATTTTCTCAGTGGGCTCTTCATCTTTCTGTATTGAAGCACTTGGTACCGAACACTGCGTGCTCTCTAATAGCTTCATAGGTGTGTTTTTGTATTGACTAAGTCGATTCAAATACTGTTGTAATGCTTTTTGGTATAGTCTAGATTTTTCGTGATTGGTTAAATCACCACGAACTAAAACCGCCCGCATTTCTTGGTCCAACTCACCCATAGAATAAGTTAAAGAATCAGGTGGTTTATAGACTGTTTTATACAGCAAGGCGTCGACCACCTGGGGATCAACTAGTATCATGTTCTTGGTTGGTGTTAAATTACTATGATGCCCCTCGCTAGGTTTAAAAGTCCCCTCCGTTGTTACTAATTGGGGTGTATGACACTTCTGCCTGTGCTGTCTTAATGTTGAAGCGTCTGTGTAAACATTAACACAAACATTACAGTTATGTCTTTTTTTAAGGTGAAGATCTTGTGTATGTCTTTGCAGTGTGTAAAGGCGACTGAATGGTTTCAAGCATTGAACACACAGGTAGGTTTTGGTGGCCGTCTTGGTCTGTGGAGAATAGATGGACTGCGTAAATAATCCAATTACAAAGCAGATACCAAACATAGTTAGCCCTAACTCATATTCAGGCTATACATACACAACTCAAACAATATACATAAACAACGAGCACAACAATAGTAATAAATAATACCCCGATATATCACCGGGATGATAGTGTATTCATCCAAAATATACACACCAAAAATTACACAAATGTATTCACATTTACAGCAACTTGTTTCCACGCCCACATGCTGGCAACTACCAAAACGGGCCAACAACCAAGACCCTATAGAATTTCACACATGTCAGACATTAAATTTAACATCAAAATACCATAGAAAAGGTAGAGAATGTGCCCGTTAACGCATGTCTGAAGAAGAGACAAAAACAAGACTAGGATCGAAAATCCTGTTAGAATAACAAACAACCTATTCAGATATTAACAACATTACTTACATAAGCCATTCTTCAAAATGACAAAGTTCCGGTAGTTTCTATTAGTAAGCGCCGATAACGTATGCTTTTTTAAATGGTTGGTAATACAAATATACACACATCACCCAATGGGATGAATGGGTTACTCCGAGTGTGTGCACAGTACCAAACCTGTATTGCCTATTCGGTTGCGCTTCAATAGTGCAATACAGTCGATTGGTGTAGCTGGTTCGTATATAAAACTAGGTGTTTGCTCGTTTGTTAGTATCAGAATCCTATGCTTTTGTATTTATAGCCCGTGCTGAGATGTCATTCCCAGAGATGCGCATGTTTAAGACAATGACGAAGGTTAGCCTTTTTTCATCCTTTATGTATAGGTTACACATTAATAAAATTTTCACTACGTATCGCTCAGGTACTACCCCATAACAAGCTACCCTATATGTTTAGCTATTGTTTATGTGGTGCGGGTGAGTTTAGCTAGTTCGGCAGATTATTACTGGTAGTGGTTAATGTTGAAGGTAGTACAGAACCCCTATAATACACTTCACTCTTATAGGCCCTAACATTACCCGTAGGCAGCTGGTAGGTGTGGCTTCTCCATCATTAGTGCCTTTTAAATCCCAACAACAACAAAAAAACCGATACGACCAACGTCGCCAGTGAAAATGCAGATCGATAGATGTCCACTTGGGGGCCTTTTTTCTTGGTGTTCAGCTTCTGAGGCAACTGAGGGCGTTGGTAGTAATGAAGACAGTGATGGGTGGTCAGACAATGAAGATATATCGATGTCCCCGATAAGCTGCTCTGTCTTTAATTCGTCTTTAACGCTAGCCACGCTCTTTAAACCCAGAAATGAAGCCGTATCAGACCCATCATCAGAGACAAAAACCATTAAGCTAGCCCGCGAGTCAGGGACAAATAGTCTAGAAGCATGTTTACCATCACTTAGTCAGATTAATGCTAAATGGGAGCATGATTATCCTACCACTACCATCGCCCGTTGTCACGCTGTCTCAGGAACTGAAAGCAAACAGGGTCGTAGAAAGGTATTATGTGTATGTATACATATATATTGGTTGGTGTTGTAAGGTGGTAATCGGGGTTTAGTTGATTGTGTTTAAGCTAACCTTTGAAAAAATAATAATAGAATTACCGAACAGAGATTATTTTGTCGTGGTACTTTTTCTTCCTATGATATCACTACACAGGGTAGGATTATATTCGTGGTGGAGTAACTAGTGTATAATAATATGCACGTACAGCTAATGCAAACTTTTTTTTTTTTTCTTAAGTGTGCTAACCTATAAGTACTGTAACCTATAACCTATAACTGTAACAATCCGAGCTAATCTATATTCCTTTTGTTTACTCTACAGGTTCATTTTGCTACAGGGGGTAAATTGATAACTAGTTATATTTTTGTGGTTGAAGCTCATCATGGTACAAGGGGTTATTACGCCTTAGACCGGGAACGGTTTCGAACGCGGGTCAAGGGGCTTGAGCCGGTCATTCCACCCGTGCTTGATAGCAGCCATAGGCGTAAGATCATAGATCACTACGACCAGGGAAGAAATAATAGTCAGGCTTACACTTTAGACAGACCTCATCATTTCAAAAAGCTTTAAGTCAGCCCAATGATTAAGTTGACTAACTCACCATTTTTCCTTGCTCTATTAATGTTAAAAGGGCTTGGTGCGCCGCTGCCGCTTATATTTCCACGTTTCACAGTCACACATTGGGAAAATAATAAAATAAAGACTAAAAATGTTATCCTTGTATATACAAACAGCAGGGCTAAGACAACCAAAGATCATGCGTACACCATATGTGACCTAGATACCAAACATAATGTGTTGGGATCATCGTTCCCAAGCCATTTATTATCATCATATATCAAGGCTGGTCGCTTTTGCCCTATTTGCAATGTTAATACCAGCGTGGGGTCACCCTTGGGTCATGTACCAGCTGTGACCAAGCAGAACACCAAAAAGGTCATACTGGCGTGGGGTCAACTATGCGGCATGTACCAGATGTAACCAATCAGATCACCACGGACAACCGTGCACGTGCCCACGCCCCGCGTTGTGTGTGCTCCTGTATATAAATAAGACTCTCACTATCTAATACAGCACAACGCACTACCAGGTTAGAAAAGTACTGTCATTTCAATAATTAGGAATATGAGTTCCTCAACTACCTATTATTCCAGAGCCAATGATATGATAAAACCATTAGGTGATGGTGTTAATGCTGTAGCCGTAACATCATTCAAGAGACCACTTATCCATGTTCGGCGCTACTATGGTGATGCAAATATAAAGTATCCAACTAGAACCGGCATCACAATGAGTCGTCAAGCTTTTGTAGATCTCGTAGACCTTCGAGAGGTCATTCTGAAAGAATTTGATAGAGTGTGTGGTGTTTTTGGCACAAAACCCAATTCAACCTCCCCACCTTCAAACACAATTGCTAATACAGCCAACAAAATGTCTACAACCACAGAGCAGTATTTTGGTAATCTAGAAATGTATCTCACACCCAACTACGAACCCACATATGTACCTGAGACGCCTGTAGCAACCCACAACCAACCAGAACAGAAAAAGAAGAAACCAACCAAGAGACGATTACTACAACCAACTGGGACTCCTTTTCATGGACAGTAAATTATAACATGAACCTTTTTTTTTTCTTTCTTAATTATTTTGGAAAATGTACGCGAATCATAAATAAATATGTTTTATATCTCTGAAAAAATATGTCTGTCACGTTTTTCTGGTTCGGGTTTAATCATTGTTATATTTGTATATGTGTATTGTCTGTTTCGTTGTACTATATGCTTTGTCCTGTTACAAAGAACCCTTCTATAAACTACAGAGGTTCAAGTTATCGGCAGGTACAGAACTCCGAGGTTATCCACAGATCAGGAAGAACGGAGCCTTCGATCTCTATAGGTAAAACGTGCTGAGCCCAGAACCGACTTATACAAGGGTTATACACACACCAAGATATCATTAGAAACCCCATCGTGGTTGGGGTCATAAGCTAGTCAAGTTAATTCAGGCACCAAAACCACTTTTCCTCTGTTTTATTTAAAGGTATGGTAACTATTATGGGTATAGTAAATAAGTCCATTTCTATATTGGTTATTAAAACCGTTGAACCGTATAATAACACCCATGCTACTAACAGAATAACACACCGATGGGTTTACAAACAGTGGAAGGGCCACAGCTGGGTTTACAAACAGTGGAAGGGCATTTTGTTTGTTGTAATAAGTTATATAGAGCACGCCCTCAATACATTTGATTAGAAACCCTACACATACCTTTTGTGTTTATGAATTAGCTATGTTAGAATATGCCATAATGAGCCCCAGCACCCTTTTGGGGTTTTGACCTCTAACAAAACTAACATGTGGGAAATGAGTGTCTTTCTATATTGGATATTAAAGACTCTTGAAGTGTATAATAACACACGGGCCACTAACAACATAAAAGCGGTGTGTGTGTATTTGTGGGAGAAAACCTTGATAGCTAGGTTATCATGTTATAATATTTTTTCCTTTCCACATTTGTTTTCACCAGCTTTACCGGTAAAAAAATAAATTGTTTTCCCTTTTATACGCCGATCAGGCATACCGGGAAATAACGGTATTAGGTCTGTACTTTTTCATGACCAACAGGATATCCTGGTATGTTACATAGTTTTACCAGTGGATGCAAGATATTTAGATCTTCTAAACATAATGAAAGACACTGAAAAGGTTGTACAGAGCCGAAAAGCTTACAGATTAACAACGAGGGCAGCAATCTGCAAAAGATACTTCACATAGATATCTATACCAGTAGCGTATGGTAATTTTCTCAGTGGGGACTAGGTTTCAATATATGCCATAGGATAAACAATATATATATAAAGTACCACATATGTAGAGAGAGCGGGAGAGAGAGAAAGAGAGAGAGAGAGAAGAGAGAATAATCTTAACTTTCGGTTTAAAGAAACGAATCGCGCACACCAGTTTCTGAGCGAACCAGGCTTTCCGTGATCTGATTAATTACCACCCGCTGGGCTTCCATGCACTGACCACGGACTAAATTGAGATACAGCGGGCTTTAATGGTTTGCAGCTGTTGGTATTACCGGCCCGAGTCCTTCGTTATGTTACCGGCTTTAGTTAAATAGATTTGATAGTTTTATTTTCAATGTGTATTTATATAAAGATTGCTACATACGCTTATATTTAAACATGTTTTTCGTATATTTCGTTGCCCGCGTTAACTTTCTTGTTTCTTGGTTTAATTTATATGGAAACACCATTTCACGCCCATTCATTAGACACCACACACACATGTTTTATAAATAAGCCAATACAACGCATGGTTTAAATGTGGGTGCGATAGTCCACTAATCTGAACGATACAAAATTTCTGGTGTGGAAAAAGTTTCATAATTAGAATGGCGAGGTCGACACAACTTCAGTTGTTGTATGTGTCATTTTCGTTATCTTGGATTAGCAGTCTAATGTATCACCTTGCTCCTAAAAGCAACGGAAAAGTGTGGAAAAGTTTCATAATTAGAATGGTGAGGTCGACACAAGGTCAGCTGTTGTATGTGTCATTTTTGTTATCTTGGGTTATCAGGCTAAAGGTGAATCACAGGGTACAAATTTCACTGATATTGACCTTGATGTATCACCTTGCACCTAAAAACAACGGAAAAGTTTCAGTGGAAAACCTTATGCCTAGATGTTCAAGATGATACGTAGACGCCTCAATACGCCTCAATTACGTTTCTTGTTTCTTGGTTTAATTTATATGGAAACACCATTTCACGCCCATTCATTAGACACCACACACGCCTGTTTTATAAATAAACCAATACAACGCATGGTTTAAATGTGGGTGCGATAGTCCACTAATCTGAACGAGACAAAATTTCTGGTGTGGAAAAGTTTCATAATTAGAATGGTGAGGTCGACACAAGCTCAGTTGTTGTATGTGTCATTTTCTTTATCTTGGATTATCAGTCTAAAGGTGAATCACAGGTTAAAAAAAATTGTTACAAAGTTCACTGATATTGACCTTGATGTATCACCTTGCACCTAAAAACAACGGAAAAGTTTCAGTGGAAAACCTTATGCCTAGATGTTCAAGATGATACGTAGACGCCTCAATACGCCTCAATTACGCCTCCCAAGATGGCGGCCGACGCCTCACAACGCCGCCAAGATGGTGGTCGACGCCTCACAACGCCTCAAGTAATACTTGAGGCGTTGTGAGGCGTCGACCGCCATCTTGGATCTTGATGTATCACCTTGCACCTAAAAACAACGGAAAAGTTTCAGTGGAAAACCTTATGCCTAGATGTTCAAGATGATACGTAGACGCCTCAATACGCCTCAATTACGCCTCCCAAGATGGCGGCCGACGCCTCACAACGCCGCCAAGATGGCGGTCGACGCCTCACAACGCCTCAAGTAATACTTGAGGCGTTGTGAGGCGTCGGCCGCCATCTTGGATGCGCACTTGAGGCGTTGTGAGGCGTCGGCCGCCATCTTGGGAGGCGTAATTGAGGCGTATTGAGGCGTCTACGTATCATCTTGAACATCATATACTACTCACGTTATCATATGAGCAGGCAAAGGCTTAGCAGCAATGAAGGTATGGCTGCTGCGCAGTGTGAGCAGAGATTGTTATTTCTTTTGTACCAGGGTTTGGTTGTGGCTGTGGTGAAATATACGCTGGCAATTCTAACTCTTAGCCAAACTCAGATAGAAAGACTGGATAGAATTCAGAATGCAGCAATGCGTATCATACTTTGGTGCGCGAGAGACACATCGACAATAGCTATGCGATATTTACTTGACTGTTCAACAGCTGAGCATAGATTACAGTATTCCCCTGCACGTGCGTACCTTCAAATAAATGCAGATAAGGAACACCCGTTGCATTCCGAAATACAGAAAGTTAAACGCAGCAGACTCAAGAGATGGAGGTCGTGGATGGGACGTGCTGAGGGTATCTCACAAAGCGTGTGCAGATTACAGGATGTGGCAGCAGGTGCGGAATGGATAAGTCTACCCACAGATTTCGAAACTTGTTTGAGAGTAGTAATATCACTTAGCAGGGAATGCAGAGAATGGTGTCCTACAGTTGCGGGGAAAGAAGTGCAGGCTTTGGTCAGTTAGACTACCAAAGAGGGGATATGATTATATACACTGATCGATCTGTGATTAGGCATGTTCGCAGTACTTCGGCCTTCACAGCTCAATGCGCAGATAAAACGATCACGAAGGAGAGTGGTGCCTTTGATGTCACTACGAGTAGTATGACCATGGAGACTATGGCGGTGACTATGGCATTTGAGTGGGTATGCACACAGAAGGTAACGCAGGTCTGCATCTTGAGTGACTCTATGAGTATGATTAGGAAGGTACAAGTAGGTCTCAGTGGACAATGGATTGAGGCCTTGAGAAAAGCGAGGCTGAAAGTAGTTACATTTATTTTCGTGACGGGACTTGTGGGTGTTCGTGGCAATGAAGGAGCGGATCAACTGGAGTCATGCGTGATTGTGGTACAGGACGATGTCAATGGATTGCGCTGACGTTTTGAACTCTTTAAGAGATATATCACACGATAGTGAGACTAATGTGGATGGTGATTCCTTTTAAATGGCTATGATTAAAGATCAGGGATTGAAATGCGGTGTTGCTAGAAGTGAACACTTTGGAGGGTGCAGAAGAATGATGGTCAACCAGAATAAGACCGGTACTGTCAGCAGAAGTGTAATTGCGGATACACTCAAGGAGAGATCGGAGAAACTATGGACGTGTCCAATTTGCAGTGATGATGAACCGACGACTAACTAACTAATTAACCAACCAACCAACCACCTAACTAACTAAACTAAACTAAACTAAACTGACTAACTAACTAATTAACTAACTAACTAACTAACTAACCAACTAAACTAAACTAACCAACCAACCAACCAACCAACCAACTAACTAACTAACTAAACTAAACTAAACTAAACTAAACTAACTAACTAACTAAACTAACTAACTAACCAATACACCAACTAGCTAACTAACTAACTAACTAACTAACTAAACTAAACTAAACTAACTAACTAACTAACTAACTAACTAACTAACTAACTAATTAACTAACTAACTAACTTATTAACTAACTAACTAACTACGGACATCTAGATAAAAGTAATTGCCGGACACAAACGCGACAACTCTATACATGTCCTTACTGAACGCGCAAACAGCATCTTTATACAATTCATTACTCTGGATACAAACACTACATCTAGATTACTGGACACTAAGATACTACTCAGACATTACTAGAAATACACACGGTATCTGGATACAATTTATTACTGTATACACATTCGACATCTATATACAATACTTTTTTGGAGATCCCTGGATCGCATGACACTGCGGAGCTACGTGCTATGAGGATACCTTCGGCAAGCTGCGTGCTATTTCGTTGAGAGGGATGAAGTGCACATGGGATAACCGGAGTATAATTAAATCAGTTATTAACACTTTTTTCAATCTAAGTCTGGTGTCATATCGAAAACGTATTTGATGCGTGATTGCGTGTGTTTAGCACGACATGCGAGTCAAGAACATATGCATTATTTTACCGAGACTTGTCCCCATGATTTTCATTGGTCACTATGGTTATACTTAGTGTCGATAGCCAATGAAATATAAGGGAAAAGTCAAATGAGTAATTTTAGAAGGATGTTTTCCAATTATCTAATACGTCTTATACTTTTAATGACTTGTAAATAAAGATATCTTATGCGTCTTCTGATGAAAAATATGCCACTGCGGGTGTGTCTGAGCAGCTCATGAAGAATATGCCACTGCGGGTGTGTCTGGGCAGCTCATGAAGAATATGCCACTGCGGGTGTGTCTGGGCAGCTCATGCAAAATATGCCACTGCGGGTTTGTCTGAGCAGCTCATGAAGAATATGCCACTGCGGGTGTGTCTGGGCAGCTCATGAAGAATATGCCACTGCGGGTGTGTCTGGGCAGCTCAGTAACAGAATTATATCACGTATCTCTCTTAAATTTACCTATTTTTTTCTCAACATATTTCAACCTCTGACATTTTACCATCTGAGTTCCTGATGAGACTCCCAGTCTTCCCAAGACTGAGAGAAGAATATAAGATTTAATACTCCAGTGAGAATAAAAACATCTCGGTCGGTTTCCTTCAATGTCTGTTATGTTTAATGATTGCTTGCAGATGACTTAATTCTCGAAAGAATTTTCCAGGATACAAGAAATTGAAATTTTAATTTCAACATTTTGTAAATGTTGTGTAATTCAATTGTGGTTATTTTTTTAAAATATATACTCGTACGTCAACGTAATTTCTCTGATTGTGTTCTCGAACTCCATTTAAGTAGCAGGACGTAGTCCGGACAGCCGATTGAGTTTCTGTACATTAGTTAGCCACTGACTGCATGATATTATTCGGTACAACATATACAATATCAGTTTGACAATTTTGAATTATTATTCTTATATTTGGTTCCCATGGAATGTTCTTATATCTGAAGTGTTGTCTTTTCTATAAACGTGACTGTTTTTTGTAACTTGTAGAGAAATCCATAGAGGTTTTGTTCCACTGCTGCTTCTATGGGCAAGTATGTTTGTTTTATTATTTCCTATTCGAGACATTTAGGAAGATTTTGCCTTACTGTCTGATGTGCCTGTCTACGTGTTCACATGGCTGTGTTGTTAGTATTCAACTTTCTAAGCATGTGCCTGCGGCGTCAGTTCTAACATAATTCTCAGTTCTATTCAGTTCTAAGACTTAGAATGATAACATGCTCTGCTATTTTGATATTGTGCTGGTCATCTTCTGTTGGCTTTGTAATTGTTTGTATCTGTTTCTTCTAGTGGAAAGATAGTGGCACATATGTTTGACCATCAGCAGCACCCTCTTTAACCAGCCGAAATGCTGTCTTGTTTACAAGTATTCCACATTGCAGTTGTATCCCGTGTATTACGCTGACTTATTAATTAAGTAATATGACAATTTAGTGTAACTGTGGCTTCCAACTGCACGATGTACGCGCCTTCTTCCTTGCATATTTGGACATACAAAACATCTTTTCATGTAAGAGATCTTACTTTATTTTCTTGGAAAAACAAAACAAAATACACATATACGGATACAGGAACACTATAGTCCGTTCAGATTCGTTTGCCGAGATGTTAAATTATTTTTATCAAAAACGTATTGTTCATTTGGATTGATCATTTGAAGTTAGGTTTAGAATAATAATGTCGCTATAGAAATATTTTTTTATCAAAGAAATGTGATCCAGTATCAAAGATACCTTATTTAACCTATATTTAAAAAAAGTTAATCTAAATTATAAACAATCGCTGGATTATGTAGATGCTTACATCTCACAGCTGATTATTAAATATAAAGGCATGACCCTCACGGTAGAATGTGCACCGTTCTAAAAGTAGTTGTTTCCACTGTACATTTGTATAAAGCAATGTTACATATGGAAATTCCCGTTTAGCACCAAATATTATTTTTCCTGAACTTAGAATTATGTGAAATCAAAAACGGCTATTGACTCGATTTCAAGTTACAAGTCAGAGGCACGTCTCAATATTTACAGAAAGTAGGCGGCACTAAGCATATTACCTTCTGCAAGTCTATGTGAGAATGAATCTGAAAGCGAAATATTTTACTGAGCATAACATTGCTATAAAGATTCATCAATACTTCTGCAGAGAGCGTAAAAAGGGACATCTTTATTGTTCTTTATCAAATCCTGAGAAGAGAACAATGCATATTTTAGGTTTGTGTAAACGTTCATTTGATCGAATAGTGGAAGCAAGCGGATATTTATTGCCAACAAATTCACGAAAGCAAGGAAGGAAAGAAAAGATAGACAGTTTCGATAAGGACCTAGTAAAAAGATAAATATGTAGAATGTTTGATAAAAACGAAGAAGTGACACTTAGAAAGTTGAAGATTTGGCTGAAAACTAATAACGACATTGAAATATCAAAAACTTTATTATGGAAAACTGTAAGAAATGCAGGCTTCACCTTTAGAAAGTATGCTGGTGGAAAAAACATTATTTGTGAAAAGCCACATCTGGTAGCTCTCAGAAGCAAGTATTTACGTGAAGTGAAGGGAATGCGCGAGAATGGTTATGATATTGTGTATTTAGATGAAACTTGGATCAACGCTCATCATACAAATGAAAAGGAATGGCAGTTAGCAGATGGAAGTATTAAAAGATCAGTACCAAGTAGTAAAGGGCAACGTTTGATAGTTGCACATGCAGGTAGCAGACATAATGGGTTGTTGCAGAATGCTCATCTAATTTTCATTTCAAAATCCATTGACAATAGAGACTACCACTCCGAAATGAATGGGCACATATTCGAAGACTGGATCGAAAAAAGTATTCTTCCAATATTAGATAGACCTTCTTGTCTGATAATGGACAATGCTTCATACCATAACGTAGTGAACGTAGAAGATAGAATCCCAACATCATCAAGTACAAAAGATGCAATCAAAACGTGGCTCATAAAAGAACACATACCAGTTAACGACAGGTACTTGAAACCCGAATTGCTTAACCTTGTAAAACAGACACAACGAACAAAGATATTTAAAATAGACAAGTTAATTGAAGAACATGGTCATAGATGTTTGAGACTACCTCCATATCATGCACACTTAAATCCTATAGAGCTAATTTGGGCAAAAGTTAAAGGACACGTAGCATCTACAAATACAACTTTCAAATTATGTGATATTGAGACACTTACAAATCAGGCTCTATCAAATATACATAAAGACTACTGGGTGAAATGTGAGGATCATGTGTTACGCCAAGAAGAGGAATATTGGAAAAAGGAAGGTTTGTTGTTTGTTCAGCCGAAAACAGTAATTTACCTATTTGACTCGTCTGATTATGAATGATCATTACTCTGATTAAGTCTACACTAAAAAAAGTTTGATTTGCAAAATTTACAAGTTGATTTGTAAAACATTTCATTGCTCAATACCACCCAAGCAATTCCAAAAAATGTTATAAGCAAACCATCAACCATTACTTATAAAAATTAGCCCGCTTGATTCAATACAGAAGTTCAGATATCTTGGATCAACTATTACAGACAAAATTTCCTTACATGAAGAAATATATGTACTTATTTCAAAGGCAGCGACAACATTTGTGAAACTCACACCAAGAGCATGGAACAATATCAAATTGACTCTACGAACAAAAGATATATTTTAAATTTTTTTACACCTGCCACCATGTAAAATTTTGTGGACACGCCTATGGGTCATCATTGCACTAGATTACTGTAAAATATTTTGTTTATGGTCGAAATAATATTTACATGGGCAAACATCAAAAGAATTCGCCGCTTTCAAATAACCGTTACAGCTAGACATCAAGTAACACATATGTTTTCGCGACATGGACATTTTAACAACGTATGCCAAAATTCATGTGAAATCATCAAGAACTTTTTGAATTATAAATCATAACATCTCGGCAAACGAATCTGAACGGACTAGTAACTTATTTGTGTTTAGTTTCCATAAAGGATAATAAATATCCATTAGTACATAGAAGTCAGACATATAAACACATAAGTATGTTATTTGTATATAGGATGTATGTTTTCTGTAACGTGTTTTACTTATTTGTACATAGTATGTATGTGTTCCGTGCCATGTTTTAGCGTATTGTGAAAGTAGACGTGTGTCTACTTTTAAGCCAGTGAAATGCTACTTTTTGAGTTTGTCATACACTGATTAAATTGCTACTTTTTAGAGTTTGTCATACACTGATTAAATTGCTGTTCAACTCAAAACCTGTTTCTAATGTCTGCATACAGGTTCATATAGTGTTGTGTTTATAATCGAAAGTCCTGCCGAATAATTTGGAAAAAGATTTTTTCACCACAGATGCGAAGATCAGACACCTCATTGACCACACTGTCTTTCCATAGTCAGAGTGTTTTTGTAGTGGTCAGGCACGTGCCCAGAGAATTGAACTTGCCTGTGAGTCTGACTATGCGAGGTTGATGGCCTGGAGCAAATATCACACCCATACACTCACCATCATTACTTTCTCGCTTTGAACAGCAAGAAAATTGGAAAACTAGACTTAGATTAGAAATTACGAGTACAACAACAAAGCCAGATTCACAGCTTCTGAGTGCTCTAAATGATGAGACCCACTGAGTTGCGCTTGATGCTCTCCGAATTGTCCACCATTGTGAGTTATAATACGTTCTCACTAAACATAAAACATTTTGTGAGATTGTTATATTTTGTATATTTGTTCTTTATAGATTTTTTCTAATGAACATTTAAATACTATTAGCATAATAGTAGACTGGCCTGAGTCTCAGTCTAGTATTGTAGATTGTGGGCATTGATGAAGAAAGCACCATCAAATATGATGCTTCATGCACAAACTAGTCTATAAAAAAATCTTCATAAATGCCATAATCTATGCTAGCATGTAACTTAAGATAGCTGTCCACATTATTTCTGTCGGATTCTTATAATGTGCAATGGATCAAGGAATAGATACACTAAGCCACAATAGATTTAGGTAGTTAGGTATAAGATACGCTAAGGTACAGTACAATCAATTCTTTTCAATTCTGTGTATGTGTGTGTGCATGCATGCGTGCGTGCGTGCGTGCTTTGACTTCATTTTGATATAAATAGTTCCCGTCGAAAATCTGATTTTACGATTTGATTTGATTTGTGGAACTGAATTTTAGCAATTAAATCATTATTCTTACTTTAAAAAAAAAAAATAAACGACTGACAAACCAGAGAAAGACAGTAATATTAGTGTGTGGACGACATCAACACATAAACAACTACAAGCTGATCAGTGTACGATTAGGTCGAGAGAAAGAACGTGTAGATTCCGGTATAGTCAACCTTCGGTTTGGAGACGGCACTTTATTACACAGAGACAAATCAAACTTGTGCTGTTCCTGTGGAGTTCTATCATGACGGCACAATTTTCTTTGATCGTATTACCTTTGTTTGCTTCAAATTAGAATTATTGACATTATCCATCATAACTGACACAATAATTATTTGTAATGACTGCGTGTTGTGGTACTAGTTGCTGCACGTAGCATACAAGATATCGGATAGAACGTAAGCATTTATGTTGTTGCTGCATCACTTTATATGAGTGCCTGGGTTTTATTCGATCAATGCCGCTGTTCTGGTTAAAGAAAATTAATAATGAAAGCATATTATTTATTTTTCTTCTTACATTTCAAACGTGTGTCGTTGGTTATCATTTATGTCCACGACCTTATTTTCGTGTGCTGTCAATTATTTCTGATAGTCCATGTCGTGTATCGTTGGTAGTTATTATATCTGAGTACCGCCTTCTAGGCTGTCCAGCATTTTCTCGCTTGGTCTTCCCATACTTATCTTGAGTTTCATACTGCTTGTTGTCTCTATCACTATCCAACACCCCATCATTCCTTTTCTTTTGGTGTGACCAAGAATGCAGACAGACTTTATCTGATACGCGTAAGCAATTCTAATTTTGCATTAAAGTGTTTCACTATATCTTTATTACTTATTTTTTCTGTATCTGTCCATGAAGTTCCCAATATTCTTCTATAAAACAACATCTATATTGCCACTATTTATTTTTATTTACTATTTTCAGCTTCCCCAAGATTGAATTTCATCATTAAGAAATTATTCTATATAACTACTAAGAGAAATTGAAACACAATGCAAGAAAACCAACAGTCTCACATCAATTGACACCACTGCTCAAACACCCTTACATCAATTAGGCTACTAATAAAATATTGATAAATAGTATATTTATACCAACTTTGTGTTATCAATATCAATCATGGTCACTGTCCGTGACACAGGACAGAAAGATTGCAAACTGTTAGATGAGATGTCTAAGGAAGATTGTTGGGGTCAAACGAACAGACCGCATACGAAACAATGAAATCAGAAATTTTATAGGAACTGTACCATACGTCAAATATGTAGAAAGACAACAGATTAGGTTGTTAGATCACATTATGAGATATGGAATCAGATCGCATTCCAGATTTAGCCTATAACAGAAAATAATCTGGGTACAGAATAAGAGGAAGATCTAGAGGCACTTGGACTGATAACATCCGAGATATATTACATCTACATAGTATTACAACAACAAATGTAACACTTTTGGCATTAGTGAGAAGACTTACGCACCCCACGACGCCTCGCGGAATATGTGGCTAGGACAAGACAAGACTATGCAACACTACTAAGCGTATTTCACTTTAATTGGCAAGGATATATTATATCGCCTGTTCTTCATCCTGCACAAGATACGGCTAGCAGCTATTGTTTACTTCTTAGGCATGACTGGTATGTTTCAAATACGCTTGACAATGCTAAATAGGACGGTACGAACTACGTTGTGTGTTGAAATAACGAGAAAGTTTTGAGCGAGGCGAAATTATTTTATAATCTCACTAACCACTATGGGTGGAGACATTTGTCTGACTTCTCGAGCATAAGATTATTCTTGAGTTGTAGTTGTGTATGTGTTTTTGCGCACGTTTCTCTGTCTTTGCCTGTGATGTTGTATGTGTTTGTGCGAATGTATGCCTGTCTGGGCCTGCGATGCATGTGTGCTTGCAAAAGTATGTCTGTCTGTGATGCGGTGTACGTTCGTACGTATATCTGTGATGTTGTGTATGTGCGCGAGTATGTCTGTCTGTGCCTACGATTGTGTGAGCAAGGAAACGTACGTCTGTCTGTTTCTACTGTGTTATGTGTGCGTGTGTACGTATATTTGTCTATTCCTGTGATGTTTTATGTTTACGTGCGATCGCATATCTGTCTGTCCCTGTTATGTTGTATGCATGCGTGCGTCTGTCTGTCTGCGTCTGTGATGTTTCATGTGTGTGTTTGTGTGTGTGTGTGTGTCTACGTATGCTTGTTTGTACCTGCGATGTTTTATTTGTGCATGCATATATATGTCTATCTGTGCCTGAAGTCGATACAAAGAATTTCCCTATTCTTAACTGCTGAAAAACTAGTATAATCATAGTCCTGCTACAAGAGAGATCCAATTGGAGGCCAGTCGAACCTCAGAAAATATCGTTGGTATAGTAAACTAGTCGTACGAGAGAATATATCGCTAGTATAGTAGACCAGTCGTACGAGAAACATATCGCTAGTATACTAGGCCAGACGTCAGCCAGTCGTACGAGAGAACATGTCGCTAGTATACTAGGACAGTCGTACGAGAGAACGTGTCGCTAGTATACTAGGACAGTCGTACGAGAGAACATATCGCTAGTATACTAGGACAGTCGTACGAGAGAACATATCGCTAGTATACTAGGACAGTCGTACGAGAGAACATGTCGCTAGTATACTAGGACAGTCGTACGAGAGAACATATCGCTAGTATACTAGGACAGTCGTACGAGAGAACATGTCGCTAGTATACTAGGACAGTCGTACGAGAGAACATGTCGCTAGTATACTAGGACAGTCGTACGAGAGAACATATCGCTAGTATACTAGGACAGTCGTACGAGAGAACATATCGCTAGTATACTAGGACAGTCGTACGAGAGAACATATCGCTAGTATACTAGGCCAGACGTCAGCCAGTCGTACGAGAGAACATGTCGCTAGTATACTAGGACAGTCGTACGAGAGAACATATCGCTAGTATACTAGGACAGTCGTACGAGAGAACATGTCGCTAGTATACTAGGACAGTCGTTGGCAGACGTCAGCCAGACGTGTATGAGAGAACATATCGCTAGTATACTGGGCCAGTCGTTGGCAGACGTCAGCCAGACGTGAGCGAGAGAACATATTGCTAGTATACTAGGCCTGTCGTAGGCCCGACGTGGGCCAATCGTACGAGAAAACATATCGCTAGTAAAGGTAGAACGAATGCATTCCAACTTCGATCTTTCCACTACCACAAGTCATGGTTCACGAACTTACATTTTTATTTTTTGCGATCCAGTCACTGAGTATGCAGATATAAGTTGCCTTCTGATTTAGTTCAAGGTCTTGAAAGCTGCCATAATCTCAATACTCTTGCTGCTTGTAGTCACAGTGAAAGCTACATTTCCCTTTACACACTGAGAACTGGGAAGGCCAAATGACTATGCATGGCTCCTAATAATGAAACCATTCATGTATGCCCCTCTTGTCATCTTCCTTGAAATTCTCGCGGACCAATGTCTACCCTAAGACTACACAAGCAATGAGTGGGGGGATGAAGTCGGCTATCTATACCATAACGACCCAGAAAACTGAAGTTGGATGTGTCAGGTTGAAAGGCGCAAATATTTCAGTAGCGCTGTAAAATATGGCACAACGTTTTCATTTCTCTAAGCTACATCCTTTTGATCTGCAGGAGTTTGATAATGAATACAGGAGGGAAAGCAGAAGAAACAATGAGAAAGTGAGTGCAGGACAGATTATATATGATGTTATAAGAGTGGTCACTTCACTATACCTATCGCGCCACGACGTGTTAAAATGAATAAAACATTTCTCTATGACAAAAAAAAACCTATTCCTTACGGTGATCCTTAACCGATACGCTACAATTGTGAGACTGGTGTTCAGTCATTCGGTCACATACTAGTACCGCAGCGTCAATAAAGAATTCAAATCGAGTGTTGGAATTCACATCACTCATTGAGCAATACACTCTGTAGCAATCAACTGCGAACTCAGTGCTAGAAGAACTAAAAGTATAATAAGATACATGTGACATTTCAAGATGCTATTAATAAAAGTCAAATAAGGACATCATCGCCAAAAGACGAACAGATAATAGCCCGCACCGACCGCCTTGGACAAGTACATTTTTTAATACGCAAGTTCGTTGTGAACCTGTTCTGGGTCTTACAAAAATACTTGTCCAGAGCGGTCGATAAGCTACATTATCTAATAATACTAGGCAATTTTAGAACAAGTGTAAAGAGCGTAGCGCGATAATATGGTTGTCTCTGCTTGTCCCAAATGTCAGGTACATGGGACACGACACAGTAGGCAACCCACTACTTTAACAATCAATAGAACAATGCATGAGAGGTGTTGCCACGTAGTTCTGAGTAAATATTACAGAATATAAATACCAAACGATGTATGGTTGAGGATTTCTATAAATTCGTGTAAATATTTTATTAAATTGTATGTTTTGGACAGTTATGCTTGCTATGTCTATGTCATTGGATATGTTCAAATTTGTTAAATCAATTTGAAGAATAGCTTAAACGAATTGCTATTTGCAGACGGCCAAGTACTAGTAGAATCATGAGAAGAGAGACTACAAAGACAAATAGACAGATGCCATCAAACATGACAAACCTTTAACATGAAGATAATATAGAGAAGGTCGAAGTACTGAAGATAGGAAGAGCAGAAAGAAACACCAACATATATATTGGAAGCAACAGACTTAAAAAATGAACAAAATTTACATACCTAGGTAGCAATAAAACAACAGACGGAAGGAAGATCATAGATGTAGTAAAGCATACCAAACCCTAGGACAAATGACACCAATCTTCAGAAACAAAAATGTAGATTTACACACAAAAATAACTATATTCAAAACAATTATTATACTATCGCTGTGTTACCATGCCAAACATGGACAACGACAGCACAAGATAAACGGAAACTTGTGACAGCGGAAATGGCATGCTTGCGCAGAATCCTAGGAATATGGCTAAGAGACATAGTGAGAAATTAAGACATTAGACAAAGAACCGTTACCACCCCAATCCTGGAATATATTAAGAGACAAAAATTCAAATGGCTTGGACGCATCAGCAGACTATCATCAGACGATATACCACAGCAAGCTATGCTACACAGATACAGTGAAGGCAAACCTAGAGGTCGACCACGAAAACGATGGAACACCGAAATAAAAGAGTCGACAAACTCCACAATATACTCAGTACGCACGAGGGACATCTCCAGAGAACTATTCTACCCCTGACGCTCAAAGGCAACAAAGGGTTTAGCGAATAGATAGGCTACTGCGGCACCCTCCACGTTGTCGGACACCCTCCGACCATCTGCTTATTTATAATTCATATAGACTGAACTAAAAAGCATTTCTTGTCTCGGGTTGATTGATATAGACTGAAATAGAAAGCATTTTGACTGAAGCATATTTCGATGTAGACAATTCAGAAAATGGTCCAAAATGAAGGTCATTTTCAAATTTGTACCATATCAATGATCTCCATCCGCCTCCTTTAATCCTCAATCATATATCCTTCTTCCTTTGAGGAGGACAGATCAATCCCTGCAGTTTTTAGCATAACTAAACCCAGCAGAGTACATTACCATCGCATTTGGCTTATTTGCGGCAGTGCTTTTACGTAATAAAATAAAAGTCTAGCTCTCTATTGATGTCCACTTGACATTAGGACATAAGGTACCTACATAATCTGTAGAGGGTCATCTCATCAAACAAGAAAAAAGTTAGTAGGTTACCTGTCGTCTTATACTGGGGGAGACATCACATATGGGTTTGCTCGACTGCAGTAATATCGGCTCATTGTAACCATAGCCATACATATCGGTGATTGAAAACAGAACAGTGAATTTGGATGATGCAAGAATATCAGGATGCAACTCTAGCAGCAACCAAAATATTAAACTTGCAGAAAAAAATGTAACCAATGAAATCACGACATCACCTACAGGGAAAACCATGCACAGAATAGAAGACCACAACACTGGAAGATGGTTAGAGGAAATCACCTCGGAGGAAAGTTACATTACTGAGACACGAAACTGTCGTCGTCGCCAGCGAAACATATATTATTGTTTTTATTATTACTATTATTGTTATGAGTATGATAAACGGGGATTGCAGCAACTAGATTGTATGATGTATATTTATGTAAACACTCCACATTGGTCAATACAATAATAGTCTGTCAACCATTTATCAATCTTCCAACTCTGAATCTTAATAACATAATTCAGATTAAACGTCTCTTTGTTGTCTTTGCTAAACTTCCAACATCATGCCAATTTTCCAGTCTACTTTCCCTGACTATCATATCAACTGATGTCTCTCATTTCTCAATCTGTACATCTTCACACACTCTCTTTCTCTCTCGTTTTAAGTGTTCATGTACTCAGGGCTCACTTGAGTTTTTAACTTATATTTCCTTTACAATTGTAGAGTATCTTGTACCGAGGAATTGCATTAATTCAGTTACTAAGGCACTTTCTTATCATCCATATGTTATATATTCACATCTCGGTATTGACACTATCCTGTTGACGCACCTATACAAATTCTATATGAGTTACCAAATTGGGTAAGGTGAACATAAATATCAAGAGCATATGTTTTTACTCACCTCCAATTGAAATCCGAGTAAGGAAATGGGCAATACATTTGACACAAATACATAATGACTTAATAAAATGATCTTACTGTTATCTTCCCATAATACAACAATCAATATAAGGTAATAGAGCGTGAAACGTAACATCAATTGTACTTACGTAAAACACAGGTTTTTAGAACATCCCACTTAGACACGACGAACGAGCTATCACTAAAACTGGGGAGTTATGATATGCAAACAAGAAAACATACAAATTACAATACACAAAACATATTCAACGTTTCGACCAAATGGCCTTATCAAGATAGGCACAAAACATCAAAAGACGACAAATAGAAATGATCGCAACACAGAAATGTATCCAAACGAAACATGGAAGTGAGATCTCGCAAATATGCCTAGTGAAAAAACGCAACTGTTCTCCGCCATTCTTGTCAGATTCTAATCGCTAGTGCTAAATATGCTTTTATATGGATATGAAATTTGGACACTAAATGCGGAAACTAAAGAATTGTTCAGGCTTTGAAAAACAAGTGCCACACACGATTTTAAAGTATTAACTATATAAAACTCAAGATAATTATAATCTTTGGGCAGTCTATCTATATATACGCTAAATCCTTTATTGCTTTCAGTGTCAGGAGCTGGAGACGGCCCCTTTGTGTGTTGAATATATTGTGGAATTTGTCGCCTCTTTTATCTCAGTGGTCCATCGTTTTCGTGGTCGACCTCTAGGTCTGTCTTCACTGTATGTATGTAGCATAGCTTGCTGTGGTATGCTGTCTGATGGTAGTCTGCTGATGTGTGCTTACCATTTTATGTGTTGTCTCTTTAATATATTAACAAATTGGGGCGGTGCCGATTGTTTATCTAATGTCTTCATTCTTCACTCTGTCTCTTAGCGATAACACTAGGATTACGTAAGCATGCACTTTCAGCTGTCACAAATTTGCGTTTGTCTTGTGCTGTCGTTGTCCATGTTTGGCTTTGGTAGCTCTGCGTTGCCATAATAATCGTTTTAAATAGTGTTATTTTACTGTTTAAAACTACATTTTTGTTCCTGAAGATTGGTGTCATTAGCCCTAGGGCTTGGTATGCTTTACTACATCTATTGTGTATTTCTTTGCTGCTCTTGCCTTCTGTTGTTATATTACTTCCTAGGTATGTGAATTCTGTCACTTGGTTAATTCTGTTGTTTTCAATATTTCAATATATATATATATATTGGTGTTTCTTTCTGTTTTTCCTATCTTCATTACATCGACCTTTTCTATATTTATCTTCATGTTAAATGTATGGCATGTTTGATGTAATTTATCTATTTGTCTTTGCAGTTCTTCCTCTGATGATGCCACCAGTGCTTGATCATCTGCAAATAGTAATTCGCTTAAGTTATGCTTCAGCTTGTTTTCTTCCGCTGTCTTTGCTACTTTACAGATGTGGTCTATGTATGTTATGAACAGTAGGGGGGGGGATAGTACACATCCCTGTCTCACACCCGAGTGTATTTGAAATTTATCGGATGTACCTGCGCTTGTTCTGATTGACCATTAACTATTGGCGTATATGCTCTGACATAGGTTTATCAGATGTTGGGGAACTCCATATGTCTGTAGTGTTATCTATAGATTATCTATAGATCTATCCACTCTGTCAAAAGCTTTCTCTTGGTCTACGAAAGCCAAATATAAGCCTTGGTTATGTTTATCGATATTTCTGAAAGTTGTTTGATGGCAAAGATTTCATCTCTACAGCTTTTATTTTAACGAAAGCCCATGTGTGAGTTCTTGAGTCGTGGTTCTATATATGGGTGCATTCTTCTCTCCAGTATCTTGCTGAAGATTTTCCTTCGTGGTTTAATAGTGAAATGCCTCTATACTTAGTGCAGTCCCATTACTACCTTTTTTAAAATTCCAGATGGGGACAATCACAGCTGTATTCGACTCCTGTGGTGTCTTTTGTGTCTTCCATATCACATTGAACAGTCTATGTAGCCACTTTATTCCTGTCACTTTTAGCATTTTATTAGTTCTATAGGTATACAGTCTTTTCCTGCTGCTTTGTTATTTGGTGCATGTTTAACTGCGTCTTCAATTTCGGATTTCAGGATGTATGGTTCTATGTCTTCTTCTCATGTATTTATTGTTGTAATCACTTCTCCTTCCTTGAAGTTTAATAGTTGATTGAAGTAATTTTTTCATCTTTCCATGATTTCTTGGCGCCTATATAGTATGTTACAGTGTTCTTCGTTGATTATTTCTGTTGGTTCGTGTGTGTTTTACTTCTCATGTTTTGTACTTTCTTTTAGAACATTTTTGGTGCGTTTTGTCTATCCTGTTAAGCATTTCTCCACATTCTCGCAATGACATAATTATTGCAGATGTTATGATTTTCATGGTGTTAATCTTTGCTGTCGTGTATGTTAAGTAATCTTCGTGTGTTTTGCTTGTTGCCCATTTCTTGTATTTGTGGTTTTTTAAAATCTTTTGCTGTGTTCCTTACCTCTTCTGCCAAAAATCTGTTATCTTTGGTTTCGTACCTTTACGGTTTTTATATCTGCATATATTTCCTACTGTTTGAATGATGGCATTTAAAAAATATATCCATTCATCTTCTATGTGCTGGTTCTTTTCTGGTAGCTTTGCGAATTCTTCGCTAACTTCCTGGATATATTTTTCGCGCATGTTTAGTTCTTCCAATATCTAGTTGCCATTAGTGCTTTGTGCTTTTGTTGTGCTTGTTATTTTTCGCTTCTGTTTGTTTTGAATGCTATTTTTACTGCCTTATGGTCAGTGCCTGCACACACGTTAATTATTACTTTGGCATATGTTATTTTGCGTCTAAAGTTTCTTTATGTGAGTATAAAGTCAGTTAAGTGATCACTCCCACTCTTATCCGCCTTGTTGAATTGATGCCTATGCTCAACTCTTTTGTATTCTTTGAACACCTTTTTTATCATATCAGTAGTATTGTTATGGGCACTGAGATGGGACCCAGTTATGCGTGTCTTTTCATGGGACATCTTGAACGTCAGGTTTGGAAGACTTATGAAGGTCCATTTCTATTTCACAGAAATCTTAATGATGGTATAGGTATTACTGACATACATGAGAAAGACATTTCTCGCTTCATTATTTTTATCAATAATTTAACTTTGTTATTCAATTCACATCTAACATCTCTACTACTTCTGTCAACTTTCTTGACATTATTGTCACTATTCATCCCCGTTACCTCAGCACATCTGTTTACTATAAACCTACTGATGCGCATAGTTTTCTGTCTACACTTCTTCTCATCTCCATGATTGTCGCAACTCTCTGCCATGCTCCCAGCATCTTCGCCTTCGTCGCTTATGTAGTGATGATGACTTGATAAATTCTTTGAGATGATTGCTTTCTTTCGTAGACGCTCGTTTCCTGACAGTGTCGTTTCATCGGCATGGCTTCGTGTTCGTAAATTATCTCGACTTCATACCTTGACTAATACTCAGGGTACTTCATCCTCCTCTGATATCTTGTTCAGTTCGAATCTTATTCCCTTCTCAAGCCTGATTCCGAAACTCGTGCCGCTTTCTAGGACTTTCCTTTGGTTGCATGAGAAAAATAATGACGTCTCAATCCTTTTTGACTTATCTCAGAACATTTATTTGTTTAAATTGGTGCTGGTGTTGTTTTTCTCGTATTGTATTTGCTAATAATTTGTTAAATCTTTTATCATATCCCATCACATTTTTCAAAATATCCGCTTCCATGACTACATGTTTCCACGTGCATAATTGTCACCTTGTACTTCGTATTGTTTTCTTATCTATACTGTATCCAGTGCCTCTATGGTGGTAACATTGTCTTTACTGTTTCATTGTATTTCGCTGTTTGTTTTATATATTCTTGAGAAAGGCATAACGGTTCGAAATATTGAATATCTCTTGTGTATGGTAATTTATATGTTTTCGTGTTTAACGTAATAACGGCTTAGTCGTATTGATAGTCCGTCTGTTGTGTTTGATGCATTAGTGCAATGCTGTAGGTTTTATTCAATAACATTAACATTTATTTCGTACTGCTGGTTTAGGAGACGTGCAATTTATTTAAATCTCTATTTCATCATATTTGAGATTCCTGCAATCTATACGCATATAAGTGTATTACAATACATTATTTGAGATTCCAGCAATCTATACGCATATAAGTGTATTACAATACATTATTTGAGATTTCTGCAATCTATACGCATATAAGTGTATTACAATACATTATTTGAGATTCCAGCAATCTATACGCATATAAGTACATTACAATACATTATTTGAGATTCCAGCAATCTATACGCATATAAGTGCATTACAATACATTATTTGAGATTCCAGCAATCTATACGCATATAAGTGCATTACAATACATTATTTGAGATTTCTGCAATCTATACGCATATAAGTGTATTACAATACATTATTTGAGATTCCAGCAATCTATACGCATATAAGTGCATTACAATACATTATTTGAGATTTCTGCAATCTATACGCATATAAGTGTTTTACAAACATTATCATTTCTGTCTTCCGTTCTACAGTTTCCTGACAGTTTTTTTCATTGAATTTGATACGTTCAAACTTTTGCTTCTGATTTACTACATCGTTATGTCGCTGAGGATTGACAGAAAAATCATACATAGTATTCGCCATCCAGTAAACACATTGATTCTGCCAAGACGACTGAACGCAACGAGACAAACTCGTTATCTTTGGCACAAAGTCTAAATGGTTTGTCGCCATTAGTGACCACTGGGACCACACAGATCCTAGATTTACGTGCTCTGGTAGTCATTGCTAGCGTCAGATTCAAATATCTGTAGTCTGGTCCCGTGTGCCTAGACAAGTTGAGGACATAGCGAATAATAAAGCCAGCTTACGCTGAATCAGGAAGCGTTAAGTCGCCAACAATGTCTCCAAGGATTAGGGATTAGTAATATTTGCTATTCGTGGATAAAATTGTTCGTGTTCATATTTAGAGGGAGATGAGGCGTAAATCCGCTTAATGATGTCATTTTGGTAAATTTGTAGAGCACTGGAAACAATTTCTCAACTGGTCCTGTAGAATATTTCTACGGAAACAAGGAAGTAATAAGTATTTTTATAGTAGTTTACAAATGTTGATTATAGATGTGAAGATAAATGTATATCATCAATGTATCAATGTATATATATATATATATATGACATATACACATATACAGAACTGACACAAACAGAACAGAAAATGTTTTAAAAATTGTGTTTAATCCTATGTCAATTATATCTAGATTTCTATCGTGATAATTTTGAAAATGAGCCTTCTTCAGGCTCTATTTATTGGCAGAAACATTTTGTCCCACATTTGAAATGCTGTATAGCTATATTTATTTCTCATTTGTCATTATAAAAGTTGTTCAGATGTTCCACAACTCTTTATTTTGTTAGGTGATTAGTGTCCGTGTCTATATTTGGATCTAAATGCCCATACTCATAGCAATATAGACACCGACACTATTAGCGATATAGACACCGATACTCATAGCGATATAGACACCAACACTATTAGATATATAGACACCGATACTCATAGCCATATAGACACCGATACTCATAGCAATATAGACACCGACACTATTAGCGATATAGACACCGATACTCATAGCGATATTGACAACGATACTCATAGCGATATAGACACCGACACTATTAGCGATATAGACACCGATACTCATAGCGATATAGACACCGACACTATTAGCGATATAGACACCGATACTCATAGCGATATAGACACCGACACTATTAGATATATAGACACCGATACTCATAGCCATATAGACACTGATACCCATAGCGATATAGACACCGACACTATTATCGATATAGACACCGATACTCATAACAATATAGACACCGATACTCATAGCGATATAGACACCGAAACTCATAGCGATATAGACACCGATACTCATAGCGATATAGACACCGACACTATTAGCGATATAGACACCGATACTCATAGCGATATAGACACCGATACCCATAGCGATATTGACAACGATACTCATAGCGATATAGACACCGATACTCATAGCGATATAGACACCGATACTCATAGCGATATAGACACCGACACTATTAGCGATATAGACACCGATACTCATAGCGATATAGACACCGACACTATTAGATATATAGACACCGATACTCATAGCCATATAGACACTGATACTCATAGCGATATAGACACCGACACTATTAGATATATAGACACCGATACTCATAGCCATATAGACACTGATACTCATAGCGATATAGACACCGACACTATTAACGATATAGACACCGATACTCATAACAATATAGACACCGATACTCATAGCGATATAGACACCGAAACTCATATCGATATAGACACCGATACTCATAGCGATATAGACACCGATATTCATAGCGATATAGACACCGATACTCATAGCGAAATAGACACCGATACTCATAACGATATAGACACCGATACGTATAGCGATATAGACACCGATACTCATAGCGAAATAGACACCGATACTCATAACGATATAGACACCGATACGTATAGCGATATAGACACCGATACTCATAGCGATATAGACACCGATACTCATAGCGAAATAGACACCGATACTCATAGCGATATAGACATCGATACTCATAGCGATATAGACACCGATACTCATAGCGATATAGACACCGATACTCATTGCGAAATAGACACCGATACTCATAGCGATATAGACATCGATACTCATAGCGAAATAGACACCGATACTCATAGCGAAATAGACATCGATACTCATAGCGATATAGACATCGATACTCATAGCGATATAGACACCGATACGCATAGCGATATAGACACCGATACGCATAGCGATATAGACACCGATACGCATAGCGATATAGACACCGATACGCATAGCTAGCGATATAGACACCGATATAGAAGTCTCATGACCAGGTCTATCTATCTCTATACGCTGTGGCCCGTGTGTGCCTTGCGGTTTCAGTGGTGGAAGAGTTTTCTGGAGATGGCCTTCTTGTGTGCTGTTTGTAAGCTTGTTCCTGTGGCTTCTTTGATTTCTGTGATCCATCATTTACATTGTCTGTCTCTGTTATTATTTCCGTTATGTCTATGCGCCATTTCCATTTGTGGCATGTTATCTGTCGGTAGTCTGGAAGCGTGTGAATACCACTTGATCTCTTGACGTTTGATGAGTTCCAATACTGGTATTGTTTTGGTTATCTGTCTGATGTTATCGTTTCTAATTCTATTTCTTGATGGCACTGATGTATTCCTCTCTACACATGTCATTTCTTTTATCACTATGTTTCTTTTGTCTTGTTCTGTCATTGTTCAGGTTTGGCACTGTCAGCACAGTGCTAGAATAATAATAGTCTTGTATAAAGTAACTTTAGTGTCTATTTTTACATTTTTGTTCTTGAAAAGACGTGTCATCTGTCCTAGATTCTGGTATGTTTTGTTACATCTATTTTGTATCTATTTACTGTTTTCCCTTCACTCGATATAATACTTCCTAAGTAAGTCAACTGATTTACCTGTTTAAGGTGTTTATTAACGATTGAGATAGTGGTATTTCTTTCTTTGCTATTGCCATTATTTCGGTCTTTTCAATTTACATGTTGTCAGTCTACGTGTTCAATCTACAATATACATGTTGAGTTTTTGACATATTGTGTGGAGTCTGTTCATATGTTCTTGAAATTTTTCTTCTGATGTTGCTATTAGTGATTGGTTGTCTGTTCAATATGTCTTTTATGTTATTTTCTTCGTTGGTACTGGTTAGTTTACAGACGTGGTCGATATATGCTATAAAAAGTAGGGTGGGGGATAGGACAGACCCCAAAACATAACCAGGTGAGTATATAATACTCACGAATATCTTTGCTAAAATCGCATTTTTTTAAAGAGATGTTGGTCAAGAACCTTCTTATCATCATCAAGTGATATATTCTTTCCAGAATGTAGTCTTTCCTATGGATCTCTTGAATTCTCCGCGGTCTTGAGTAAGTTGCCCTGCATCTTCCAGTGACATGCGCAGGCATTCTTGAATGTCTTTTGTCCAACGGCGTCTTGGTCGGCCTTTGCCCCTGTTGCCTTCTATCATCCCCTCCATTAACTCTCTCTCCATGACGTCGTGTCTCTTAATATGACCGAAAAAAGCTAGCTTTTTCTTTAATATTGTGTTCAGAAGCCAGCCTTCCTGGACGTTAATTGTTCGTAACACCTCCTGGTTTGTTTTCTTTGCTGTCCATGGTATTCTCAGAACTCTTCTATAACACTTTAATTCAAATGATGTTATTCTCTTAACCACTGTTGTATTTAGTGTCCATGCTTTACATCCATATGTCGCCACAGGAAATACACATGTTCGTAGTAAAAACAATTTGGTTCTTATGTTAGTACATTGACATAGTTTCTTTATCTGTTTTAATTTTGCCAGCGCCATTGCCGTTCTTCTCTTGATCTCAACTGCGCAGTCCCCCGCATTGTTTATATTAGTTTCTAAATAATCAAAATGTGTCACTTCTTCCAGATTGCAGTTCTCAATATTAATTTTGGGTCTTGATTTAGTTGTGTCAGTTGCCATTATTTTTGACTTTTTCATATTTAAGAACACGTTTTGCTGTTGGCTAAACTTTTGGGTTGACTTAATTATGTTCAGTAGGTCGTGTTCGTTTGTTGTTAATAGCACTGTGTCGTCTGCATATCTAATTTCTGGTATCTGCAGCCCTCCTATATTTATGGGTCTGAAATCAGGCTTCATTGATTCTTGTCTCACGTTTCTCATTATATTTTCCGCATGGATGTTGAACAAGTATGGAGACAAGGTACATCCTTGTCTTACTCCTTTCTGTACATTGAACCACTCCGATCTTGCACCTTCAACTTTTACCGCTGCTTCTTGATCTTTATACAGCTCTGATATTTGTCGTGTAATGTGTTTTAGGAAGCCCATATCGTTCATTATTTCCCATAATTGATGGTGACCGACACAGTCGAATGCTTTGGTGTAGTCTATGAAGCATGCATGTAATTCGATGTTATACTCTCTACATTTCTCTATGATCATCCTCATGATACATCCATCTCACATTCCATGTTCCTAACTTGACACTGCCTTTGATCTTACTTAAGCCTACTATGTTACTTGTGTTACTACTACTTTTGTCATGGTTGCTTTTGCTGGTTGTAACCCGACTTGTTAGATTGTGATCTGACATGATGGTAATACTTAATTAACACTCGCTAATTCCAATACGAATTATTCACCACATCCATAGAAAATTTCTTGGCACAATACTCCTGTAGTTTGCCGTTGCTGTCAGGAGGAACATCCGATTTAAACTGACACCGAGGACAACACATACATTCTCACTCGCCATTTTGACCGGAACCCTTCTTATATCATAATAATATATAGGTAATGTCTAGAAACCGCATATCTTTGAACGGAGAATATCAATGTGGAAACCACATTAATGTTGTCTTTTCCTAATTTGTTTTTCATCCAGTGATCGGAGTTATTTAATTCAAAAGAATTTTATTTTATCTAGTAAATGGAACATATTTTTTTTTTATTGTTCAAAGATTTCCCTTTATACAAATATATGTCACGTGTTTTATATATATATATATATATATATTGTTATTAGCTTTCATTTAACTAAAATACTCCTCAAGATAATACATGAAAGAAATAGAAACAAGATGAACACGGAGGTCGGGGAAGAATAATTCGGTTTTAAAAAAAACACAAAGGAGCCAGAGAAGCTATACTAATGACTATCCGACTAATGATAGATAAATATATAGAAGTCCCAAAATAGTATCTACATTTTCTTCATAGACTACAACAGGCCCTTTGACAGAGTCCAGCATGAACAATTTATAAAAAAGTCTTCACGAAATAGGAATCGATGGAAAAGACATCAGACTGATTAGAATTATATACTGGGAACAGACTGCATCAATAAGGTGTGAAAACAGCTACTCACCATACATAGAAATAAGAAGAGGGGTAAGACAAGAATGCATTTGATCAACAAGCCTATTTAATATCTAAACAGAGAATATCTTTAAATTTATAGAAGAAATGTCACTACTCAAGATCAATGGGAAAATAATAAACAACCAATAAATCAAGTAATGAATATGGACTGGATATAAATATCCAAAAAAACAAAAACCATGATAATCAGCAAGGACACAGAAGAACAAGAGCTAAACATAAACATACAGGGAGAGAAACTACAAGTAAAATATTATCAATATCTTGGACACATAGTCACAAATGACTGCAGATGTGAAACAGAAGTTAAAAGGAGAATTTGAAACAGCAAATAACGAGTGAACTTGAAGCTTGCTGGTCGATCGACCAGTGAGATAACACTGCTCATTCTCCCCCACCGCCACTCGCAGAAAAAAGCCACACCAACACAACGTATATATATATATATATATAATAATAATAATAATTATCCAAGTTCTTTTGAAAAGGACATTAGCAACAGTAAGAGTATGAGCTACTACTGAACAAATGTGCCAACTGTTGACACAGACTCTTCCACAAATACTCAATCGTGTTGTGAGGTGTTTAAACACTTCTCACATGTTTGACACATACACGCACGTACATGCACATATCATTATTGTGTTAGGCATCGATATACAATCATTTAGGAACACACATAACACTTGCTAGAAGTCGTGTTTCTTTATTTCAACAAGATCCCAATCACAGAAAAAAGAAGTCAGTCTACGTTTCAATGAAACTGATGTCTTGCGCATTGCACTTGTTTGCCATTCACCTGCTGGAGCTGTCGAGTACTTGCACTGGGTAACTGTGTTTCATCCACACAAGATATTTACTCAGAATATGCTCTTAGTTTCAGATTTCAGACCTGGTTGCCATTAACTATATTTCTTCAGCAGATGACACATACGGACAAGGAAAGATATGCCGATCTAATTCTTATTTTATGTTTGTATATCCTTAGAGCACTTTTGTAGATCCTCAAAGCTCTATTGTTTATCAGTTGTTGTTCTTCTTCTTCTGCGTTCGCTCTCTTATAACCACAACGAATATATCGTGTGATTTCCGCCGGGGAGCGTTAAGTACGTTGTGCTGCAAGTTCCACAGTAAAACGGTGTTATTTGCGCCTCAGTTGGCCACTTTGTAATCTGGACGTTCGAGGCCCAGCACATCCGTTTTCTTCATGCCTTTAATTCGGGTAGTAGGCTTCCCTAGTCCGTGACAGCCTGCCTATCTGTCGACGGGCACGCGGGTGTGTAGTGACTCTTCGCCGAGACGATTGTCGTTCACGTCTATGAACTTTCCTTGTGTAATTGGACGTTCTGTGCCTGTGTCCATCGGGTACTAAACCTTTTCTCATTCGCGAACCTGGTTCCGGATGAGGAAGAACTCGACAGAAAAGTTGGACCCTGGCTATTTCGCCTTCTTAGCCGAGGTGTCGTTCACCGACATCGTGAACCCCTCGTCCAAGTTCGAGTCTCACAACATGCGTTTGAGAGCAAGGCGTTCTCGAGATGAGCGACCTTGTCCCAATAGCGCCTGAGCCCATCGGGTACTGAACCTTTCTCTCTGCAAGTAATTTCCGGTATAGGAAAGCTTGATAGCAGAGTTGGGCCAGGGCTAAAGTCGTTGTCCTTTTTATGCCAGAGCCCATCGGGTACGGAACCTTTTCTCTTCGCAAGCATGTTTCCCGTATAGGAAAGCTCGACATTAGAGTTAGGCCAAGATTTCTTGCTTTGCCGGGAACTCATGATTAGGTCTAGGTTTCTGCCCATAAGGAGCACATGTAACTAGAAGCTTGTCTCGAGCTAACAGAGCTTATAGTTCAGATTTTCTTGGAACGGTTTCACTTACTATTTGCAATTGGCGCTGTCCTCTGGCGCTGTTCTGTCCTTTCATTGTACTCAGTATGAAATATATTTGTCTCTCGCCATGTATCTAGACTGGACTGGACTGACTAGCGTCACTGTGTGTCGATAGTGGCGCCACATGTGTTGGTGCTGGGGCAGTCGGATATATTGAATGTTTCTTATGCAGTCAAATCTCTTTCTCATCTGCTCCCTCAACACATTCTCGGACACGATCTTCTTTTTATTGTTTTGTTTACTATCTTTCTTTCGTTTTTCTTATTGTTCTGTTTACTAATTTAAGTTAATAAAACTTTGCCGTATCTTTGCGTACTACATTACTGGCTTTAATATTTACATAGGTACGAGAATAACTCAAAAGAAACAGGTTAAGCTGACCTCATTACAATGTCTTCTTGTAAAAAAAATGGCGGTAAATAAGCCTCAAGCAGAAATATGAATATGTTTCTATGCGTTCTTATCACAGATTGCCTGCAATCAATCTCTAATATCGTTTGTCTCTGACATGATGAATCTACTGTGATCGATTGCTGCCTGCCCTGATCTTTATGTAGGATGTACCACGTTTAAAGTACCGATTAAGACAACGTATAGAGCTAGCCAGGTTGAGCTTAACATGTACTTCTGGAAACGGTTTGCTTTAAATGTCCTAGTCCTATATGTTTTGTAATGGAAGTGTTTATATTTTCTTGTTGATTTATTTGTGTTACTTAAACTAACCTCGGAGTTCGTAGTGGCAATATTGCATTACCAATGCCTCCATTATAAATAATCAGAAAGCCCTTATATAACCAAATTATATCCACTTCTGGTTTTGAAAAGAGTAGCTCGCTGCTAGAGGTACCTTTGATATGTTTATATTCTCTCGCAAAAAATACAAATAAGTAATCGATTATTTACTTCTTAAAATGTGTGCGTGGCGTG